>JADHKF010000004.1:753412-1089966 GCA_019925685.1 Ceratocystiopsis sp. VPRI43766 | reverse complement strand
CGCGCCCGCCCCCCCCCCCCCCCCCCCCCCCCCCCCCCCCCCCCCCCCCCGCCCCCCCCCCCCCCCCCCCCCCCCCCCCCCCCCCCCCCCCCCCCCCCCGCCCGCCCCCCCCCCCCCCCCCCCCCCCCCCCCCCCCCCCCCCCCCCCCCCCACAGAGAGAGCGAGAGAGCGAGAGAAGAGAGGAGAAGGCGGCAGCAGTACGTATACAGTGTGTACAGGGCGTAAATAGGCTTCTCTTCAGAGCCCAGAAAAGGGTAAGTGGGGTCGCGAACGGTGAGGGACGGGGGGCCAGCCAGGACGGTCTGGTGGTTTTGGCACGAAGCGGGGCAGCGACGCCCTGTTTATTGTTTGAGTTATATTTACCAGTCGGCTGTCTCGTTTGTCTTCTCGTCAAGAGGAAGCTTTCCGTCTTCATTGGCCTCGCAGTGCCGACGTGGTGGTGTGGCTGCGCTCCTTATCAAGGCTGCTGGACCGTCTGGCCAAAACGGTGGTGGAGGGGGAAGGGGCGGGGACGAGAGAGGGGGGGGGGGCTATGTAAAACGGTCGTAACCGCGACAAAGTGTAACGGGCGTCAGAGGGGGAAACTACGAAGAAGCCCTGGAAACGGGGGGGGGGGGGGGGGGAGGATGGGGGGGAAGGTGCGCCACGCTTCCCGCCTCAAAAATTTGCCCTGCATCCACGCGCCCACACGCAACCAGTCCGTTTTCTCTAGCAACGGCAGGTGCAGACGACGACGATATTGGGGGGGAGAGGGGGAACTGACCTGACTGTGTTGGGTTTCTCTGCTGAGTTCTGGCCAGCTGCCCCACCATGACGACGATCCAGATGACATGTTGTCCCGCGGGCGGCCAGAGCTGGCCGGGCGAAGAAGCCCCACCTTCCACAACCGACTCGGACGGACAGGCGAAAAAAAGATAAGGTGCGAGTCGCACATGATTGCGCTGCGGTCGCGTGACGGATGCCCGACGGGAAGGAAGGGCCCTGCGCGCGAGCGTCTTTTTTTTTTTTGGCCGTCTTACGTGGGACAGCGCCTGCCGCCCACGGGCCAGCCGGAAAGCCAGGGGCGAGTCAGCGTGGCTCAGCCCGTGGCATCCGCTGCACGAAAGGCGAGAGAGAGGGGCGAGAGAGAGGTCTCGTTTGTTTTTTGCGCCCGTCGTTGCTGTGGCGAGAGAGAAATGAAAGGGGGTGCCGGGCATCCAATCAGCTCCCAAGCAAACAACCAGCACAACGAGCATCCAATGAGAACGACGGCCAGTGAGAACGAGAGAAAAAGCGAGGCGGATGCGCGCGCCATGCGAAGAAGAGGAGGAGGAGGAAGAAGGAAGAAGAAGCAATTACCAACGCCGTGCTCAGCGTACATAGACAGACCAGCTAAACGTACACAAAGAGCAGGATTCACACGTCGCCTACCCGCCGCCCCCAGTTGGCCGGGTCGCCCCCGGGCACGCACAGCCCCAATCGCCAGAAGTAGTCGCGGTGCGCAAACACCCGCTCCCACGGGTACTGCGGCAGCAGCGGGATGCGCACGAGGTCGTCGTTGCCGTCGTCGTCATCGTCGTCGCCGTCATCATCATCATCCCCGTCCCCGTCTCCGTCCCCGTCCCCGTCGAGACACGCCGCGTCCGCCCGCCCGCGGCACACGCGCACGTCGGCCGCGGCCGGCGGCAGCGCGCCCGTCGCAATGTAGAGCTCGCCGGCGTGGGCGCGGTAGCCCCAGTCCGCCGGCGGCAGCAGCGGCACGGGGTCGCCCTTGTGGGTGACGCGGTGGTAGGCGGCGGAGGCGGCGGAGGCGGCGGAGGCGGCGGAGGCGGCATCCGTGGCACCGCTGTCCAGCCCAAAGACGTCCTCCAGGTACGCCGCCAGCGCCGCGTTGCCGATCCGCGGCTCGCCGTACGTCGTCACCCGCACCGCCGGCCAGCCCAGCCCGGCACGCATCTCCAGCCCCGCCACCGCCGCCACCGCGCCGCCCAGGCTGTGCCCGATCAGGTGGATGCGCCGCGCCGTCTCGGGCGCCGTCGGTGTCCGCGCCGTCCCGTTGTTGTCGTCGCCATCACCATCGCCGTCGCCATCGCCTCCGTTGTACGGCAGCCCGGCCGCCGCCGCCACCGCCGGCAGCACCACGCCGCGCGCGCGCTGCCACGCCTCGAAGAAGCCGCTGTGCACCGTGCAGTTGGCGCACGCCTTGCCGTTGCTGCCGCCACCGCCGCCGCCCGCGTACGGCTCGTACGCCTGCGGCACCGTGCTCAGGTCCACCACCGTGTCCGCCAGGCTGTACGTCCCCCGAAAGGCCACGACCACCTCGCCCGCGCCGCGCGTGTCCACCGCCACGTAGCCGCAGCCGCCGTCGCCCAGCAGCAGCCGGCCCAGCCGCCCGCCCGCCCCGCCCGCGTCGTGCCATGTCGTCACCAGCCGCATCTCGGGGAACTCGCCGCACCGCGACGCACACGCAAACGGCGCCGTCAGCCCCCCCGGCACCACCCCACCGCCATTGCCGCCGTCACCGTCGCCGCCGTCACCCCGGATGCAGTACGCAATGTCCACCAGCCGCGCGTACCGCTCCAGCTCGTTGTACAATGCATCGCCAATCGTCTCGTGCCTTGTTGCCGGCCGCAGGAGCGGCTGTTGCTGCTGCTGCTGCTGTTGCTGCTGTTGCTGCAGCTGCTGGACCGGCGACCCAACAGCAGACGCCACCGCCGTGGCAGAAACCACCCCGAGAACACCGAGAAGCCGCATGCGTCGGGATTTGTTGCGGAAGAAAGACTGGATGCTGTGCTCAGTGCGTCATGGCGCCGAGGCCCTGGTCCTGTTCAGGCAAGACAGCAGGGACAGAGAGCAAGAAAACTTGATCGTCAGAGCGTTGAGAGACCAACTGCCGTCCTGTGTTGAGCTTCTGTTATAAACGAACGACGAATTGGTGGCAGAAAGCGAATGGCGGTGTTTCTCGAAATTTCGTTGGGATCGTTTGACCGCCAAAAAGCCAATGACTTCACCAGCTTCCCCGGGCGGGGGCGGCAGGTGACCCTGTGGGGACCCTGTCAAGGCCGCCGGCCACAAGCTAGGCGAACCGCTAAGACAACTGTATTTTAAAGCTGCAAAAGCTCCGCGCACTAATACTGCTGCACACTGCACATAAGACGAGACGACTACGGATCACTGAGACACCCCAAATCGGCCGAGAACGTCCTGTGCGTCTTTGTATTTCCTGCTTGTCTCTCACCCCAGGGGGGATTGTCATTCACGTTGTTTTTCTTCGTAATCTCAACTTGGAAAGAGAGAAAAAAAAAAAACAGAACAGCGCCGTCGTCAACAGAACAGTTCTCCTTTTTTTTTTCTTCCTTCGGTATTATACAAGCATAGAAGAGAGAGAGAAAAAAGAGGCATCCCCCCAAGAGCGAACAAAAGAAAGGCAAGCACGAAAAAAAAAATGGGAAAAGCAAAAACCGGTTTGTCATATACAGGAGCGTTCACGGACCAGGTGAGGAGAAAGGAAGAGAGAAGGGACAAAGGAGAAGGGAACGGGAGGGAGACGAGACGCGGAAGACGAGCGCTGGAAATCAGAAAAGCAAAACGACTGTGTTAGCTGCTTAGAACAGCTGGCCACAGCCCCAGTGCTGCTCGCAACCGCACGAGCCGTCGTCCTTCCAGGTGTCGTCGCTGTAGGAGAAGAAGACGACCTCGCCGCCGACGACGGACTGGATCGCCTCAATGGCCTGAGCCTGGTTCTCCGTCGAGCACGTCGCCAGACCGTTCGGCACGCACACCGACGGCCAGCCCGTCTCCATCACGTAGCCCTCAAGGCCGCAGATGCTCTTGACAATGTCCAGCTGGCCCTGCACGAACTTGCCGGCGTCGGACGGCGCGGTCTCGGCGTTGAAGTAGCCGTGCGCGTTGCACGCCACAACGTCAATGACCGAGCAGATGGCCGACGCGAACTCCTCGTTCTGCCACGTGTTGACCGTGTCGGTCGTCGTCACCGGCACGTCGCAGCCGGCCTCGGTGATGATCTCCTTGACCTCGACGATCAGGGCGCTCAGCTCGGCCGGCGTGCAGTAGCCGTTGTTGCCCGCCTCGTTACCGACGACGGCCAGCTCAACGAGATCCCACTTGCCCCAGGACTTGATCGCCGAGATCTGCGCCTGCACATCCGGGTTGCCGTTGTCGCAGCCAACCTCGCCGATGAAGACACCAATGATCATCTTCAGGCCGAGGGACTCGCAAGCGGCACCGACGTTCGGCAGGGTGTCGCAGTCGGTCGAGTAGACACGGACGGTGGTGAAGCCCTTGCCCTTGATCTCGGTCAGGTCCGACAGCACAGCCGACGCCGACTTGCAGCTGCCCGACTCGGTGTACGGCGTGTACGTGATGGCCCACTTGTTGCCGCTGGTGCCGAGCTTGCCGCCGCTGACCGCCTTGGTGGCCGAGGGCGTGGCCGCCGCCTTGGTCGAGGTGGTCGTCGGGACGGCCGCCTTGGTCGTCGTGACGGGCGCGGCCGTGGTGACCGGCACGGCAGTCAGGGTCTCCGGGATAGCAAAGGGGCAGTAGACAACGACATCGGTCTCAACAACGGTCGTGATCACGGCCGGGCGCGTGTACGTGGCCGGGACGAAGGTCGTGACAACGGGCACGACAACGACAACGTCCGTCTCGCAGACGGTCGTGATGGGCGCAATCGTGTACGTGCCGGCGGACGGGCAGACGTACGTGGTGGTCTCGAGGATGCTGGTGACAACGCCGCCCGGCAGGGTGGACGTGGTGGCGTACGGGCACACGACCTCGGTGGCGGTCTCGACAATGGTCACGACGCCGCCCAGGGTGTGGGTGCCCGAGGGCACCGACGTGGTCGAGCCGCCGCAGACGGTGGTGGTCTCGGTCACGACGACAGTCGTGGCCGGGAAGGTGTAGACACCAGGCGTCGGGCAGGTCTCGACGGCGATGGTCGGGACGGTGCAGGGCGTCTCGGTGACGGTCGACGTGCTAGAGGTCGTCTTGATCGTCGTGGTCGTCGGCGCAACGGTCGTGACCGGGACCGGGGTGGTCGACGTGCTCAGCGTGGTCGTCGTGTTGGCACAGGTCGTGGTGTTGACGAACACGGTGCTCGTGGTGGGCTTGGGCGCCGGCGTCGGGACCCAGGCTGACCCTTGGTTAGTACGGCACTCTCGCGATACTTCAATTTACCTCAAAACACCGGGGGTGTACATACTGATCGGGCCGTAGATGGTCGTGATGAACGTCGTGCAGACCTCGTCGCGCTTCTCAAACAGCTTGTGCGCGGCGGCGTGACGGTGGTTCAGGTGAGCGCTGGCACTGCCAACGAGGACAGCCGCAGCTGCCAGAAGAGAACCCTTCATGTTGTGTAATGTTGCCGGGGGACGACGAAGGGGGAAAGATCGGGATGAAGAAGCGAAGGGGGGGTGGGGGATGAGAAAAAACGAAGGACTACCGCTGAAGGAGTGAAGCGGTTGAATGCAAGAACAAACGAGTGACAGAAAGCAAAAGGCGTGCTTTCGAGATCTTGCCTAGCACATCCGGAGAGGGTGGTGAAGGGTGGGAAAGACGGGAAGAAAAAGGAAGAAGGGGAACGGAAGAAAAGGAGCAGCGAGAGGAAAAAAGGAGGGAAAAGGGGCCCGGCGGGCAAGAGAAAAGCAACCTCATTTCCCATGCGAGCGGACCTGGGGGGGGAGGGGCCGTGCTGGGGAGCGAGTCGTCGACGGATCGTTGCGGGCGAGGCATTCCCTGCAGGGGGGGGGGGGGTCCCCGGGACTGGTGTGTGCAGGGACTGGCACGGGTGATGTTGAGGGAGTAAGACGGGGAACGCTGAAAGAAAACAAAGGTAGCGCGGAGAGTGGGCGCGTGGAGCACTAGGTAGGTACAGGGGTACTTTGGGTAAGGATACGAGAAATGCTCAGCAAGACACCGGCGTGCTCGCAGGCGCGACGGGCTGACAGCTGTGCCTTCCGTGCGAGGACGGGCGCAGGTGTAGCGTGCACGCATGCTTTGTCGGCAAGGCAGGAGCAAAGGGGCGATCGCTGGCACGCAGAGGTGGTACGGCGTGGAGGAATGGCGGCCGGGCGGACGACGTGCAAGTACTGTACTACAGTGAAAGACGGGGTATTAGTAGAAGTACCTGTACTCGGACGGAGCCTGTGCTGCAGGTACCGTGGAGCTCGTATTTGCGCATTATGCGCGCGGCCGCACCTTCCTGCAAGGAGTCTTCAGCACAAGAAATCGCACAAGTGTGTATGGGAGAACAGCGAGTATTCCCCTACTCCCCGGCGCGTAAGATTCGACGGCAAAAGTGCCCTGGCGATCGTAAGATGGAGCGACTGACCGACCAGGACAACAAGGCTCTTTTTCCCGGCAAAAGAACCTCGTCCGAAGACCCCGTTGTCTGCCGCTCATTGCTGCTATTGCTCATCTTACGGAGGTTGCCAGGATAAGTTTCGAGACCCCGGTCAGGTACTGTGTGGCTCCTTTAGGCGGTTGGCCCCATCAAAAAATACCTGACCAGCGGGTTGAAATATACCCCAGCATCCTCCGTAATTTCCCAACTGGGGCGCGCTAAACCCGGGAAGGCTCTGTAGCATGTCTGTACCCCTGGAAAAGCGGGGCTCTGGAGTACGTAATACGGGTCCTGCATGGAGAGCCTGGGGCGGCCAGAGAAAGCAAGAGAAGACCTCTGAGCGCTGTAAACAACGCTGTATTCCTGCCGGTAAACAACCCTACCAAGAAGCCTGCCAGCCAAACCTCACCGCTTCCCCCCCCCCAAAGCGGTCAGGGCGCTTGGCAACGGAAGTGGTCGCAGCGGTGGCGCCCAACAGCGGGCCAATCTCACGATACGAGACACACGCGGGCAGCGCATGGGCACCCATTTGTTCCTTCATCTCGAGCAATCTCCCTCCCCTATTGCAGAGAAGATCGTCGGCGTCCAGACCGCTGTGCTCCGATCATCCATCGATTCTTGTTTGTTGGTAAACTCCGACGTCGTGTGTCGTCCAGGTCCAGGCCTCCCACCATCCACCGAGCAACCGCTGCATGCCGCCGGGTCGATCAAATCCTCTTGGTTTCTTTTCTTTTTGCAAGACAAGAACGACAAGACAGTGTCTCACGCATCACGAGATGCATCACGGTTCTGCCGAGAGCGCGAAATCCCATAGCCCCCGTAGGCAAGGAGGCTCAGCCAAGCACGGCCAAGCACGGCCAAGCAAAATCGAGAAATGCGCACCCAGAACCAGGCATGGCCGCAGCGCGCGCGCGCGCGCGCGCTCGTACTCTCCGTAGCCGACTTCGTATTCACCCGCCCTCCCCGGACGCGACCTGCCAAAATAGAAGTGTCTGAAACGCCCGCGTCCTGCCAGAGTGACAGGGCCCCTCCACGAAGACGACTACCGGGCCGGGGGCCCTGCTTTTTTTTCTTTCTTTTTTTTCTTGTTTGGCTCTTTTGGGGGGCTTTGCCTCTGCTCATTTCCTGAAGAACGAACAACGGCGGGACACAACAAGTCCCCGTCGCGCGGCGGGGGGAACCCTTGCCGGTGCATCTGCAAGGGCGCTGCATCCAATCAGCGCCAGCTCGGTCGGCCGGGCGCGAGAAGAAGAAAAAAGGACCCCCTTTTGCCCAAATAAGGCTCTTTTCTTTTTTCCCCAGAAGCACCGTCTTTTTGCTGGTGGCAGCCCGGGGATCGACGCGTGAGTGCATCGGATCGTCTTGGCATTTTTTCTCTCTTTTCTTTTCTTTTCTTCCTTTCTTCGCTCCGTTCTTGCGGGCGGACCACGGCTCGGGCGGGCACGCGACTGAGACAAGCAGCAAACCTAAAAAGACGCAAAAGAACGCTGCTGCTGATGCATGTCTCACTCAGCCCGCAGGCGGCCCGGAATGCCAGCGCTGTGGGAGAGGGAGGGGAGTCGGTTCAGGGTCTTGTTGTTTATTTGGCCCCGGCTTGCCGCCGATTCCGATCGGACGCGTTCTCCAAGGAAAACAAACAACTCGATGCGGCTGACATGCCGGGACGAAAAGCCATGCAATGTAGTCCGTAGTCAGTCAGGGTTCAGAATCCGAGCAGGCGTCGGTTCGTCGTCGCGTGCTGTCTGCCAAAAACGCGACTGCCAAGTGCTGTCAATGCCCTGTCTGCATCCATACTGTGGTACCGAGTCTCTCGGCAGCATATCTCGCACGGGAGTGTAGCCAACTGGCCTTGCGACGGTCGTGTCAACCAGACACTTGACCGGCAAAGACAATGATTTGAGCTTCACGCAGCTCAGTCTTCTGGAAGTGTAAGCGGTGCCCCACTCCTGCGCCACAGCGCCACACCCGAAAAACTGGCACACGGCTCCACTCTTTTTTTGAGCTTCAACATGGACGACCAACGACCAGACGACGACGAGTCGACGAAGACTCAACGGCATACGGTGCACACCTCTGCCTTTTGCTGCCACACAGCATGCTCCCTCTCCGGAGCCGAAGCACCCTGCGGGTGTCTGTGTGCGACGTGTGTGTTGCGTGCCGGGCGGCCGGGCTGCCGCGTGCGGCCACCAACACCGGCGACAGCCTCGACAGTCGTTCTGGATCATGGCGGCGAGTGCGTCGTGCGAGGGTATGTTCAGTCTCTTTATTCTTTATTTTTTTGCTCTTTTTTTTGCTGACCTCTAGCAATTTGCCTCGCTCCATGACCCCAATAAATCCGCCCACCCCCCACCACCCACCCTCCCTATCCGCGACCGCCTGCGGGTGTTTGCCGAGACGGAGCTGGCGTCGACAGCGGCGGCGGCGGCCGTGGAGGCGGCGCGGCTGATTCCGCGCGACCGGGTGTCCAACGTGGGCGTGGCGCAGAACAACCTGACGCGCGTCGAGAGCCTGTCGCTGGCCGAGATTGCCGGCGGCCCCGACGGGCTGGACGGCGGCGGCAGCGGCGGGGCGGGCGCGACGACCGGCAGCGGCGACCCAGACCCGGACGCGTACGACCCGCTGCCGCAGGCGGACATGGTCGGCGGCAGCAGCGGCGGCGGCGGCGGCGGGGGGCTGGACGGGGCGCCCGAGTCGGCGCTGGGGCGGCCGTACGGGGCGATGGCGCCGCGGGCGGGCGACCTGCTGGAGATCAGCACGGACTCGTGGCGGGTGCAGCTGCTGGCGGTGTGCCTGGGGTCGTTTGGCGGGGTGGACCACTTCTACACCAACACGGGCAAGTGGTTTGCCAGCACGGGGGTGCGCAGCCTGTTTGGGGTGACCAACTTTGCGACGGCGGCGGAGCTGGCGCCGGTGGTGGCGGCGCTGCCGGCGGCGGTGACGGCGGGGGGCGGGGCGACGCGGCCGGACGACATGGCGGGGCTGGACGCGGCGCTCAACACGCTGCAGGACCTCAAGCTGGGCCCGACGCGGGCGGCCGGGGCCGGGCTGCTGCGCAAGATGCACGCGTTTGCCGAGCAGGCGGCGGCCATCCACATGGCGCACGCGGCCGTGCTGGACAACGCGTTCAAGGTGCTGCGGGCGCAGGCGCAGCGCCCGCCGACGGCGGCGCTGGCCACGCTGCCGTACATGACGCTGGACCAGCTGACGGCGCTGCTGCTGCGGCGCGAGGGCCACAAGATCCTGGGCTCGCGCAAGCACTACGCCTACACGGCCAAGCACCGGCAGTGCCCGCCGCTGCGCCACGCGCCCGACTCGAGCGACGGCCGCGGCGGCGACGAGTTCACCGCGCCGGCCATGTACGCCGTGTTCCGCGCCGTCCTGGCCGACGAGCTGGCGTTCCGGCCGCTGGCGACGCACGCGGGCACGGCCGCGCTCGACGAGGAAGAAGACGGCAAGGACGGCCGCCGCAGCCGCACGCACTCGTGCTTCTTCGTCGTCGCCGACCCGGACGACGTCGACATTGTGCACGTCGTCGAGGACCAGACCCGCCACGCCTGCTACACCGACACCGGCCGGCGGCAGCACGCGGCGCCGCTGGGCGACATGCCCGTCTCCATGCTCAAGCGCGCCAACACGCTCGGCGCCTTCATTGCCAAGGCCCGCGTCACCATCGACCGCAGCCGCAAGATCCGCCGCTGGCTGCCCTGCGGCACCGTCGGCCCCGCCCGCCGCGACAAGCCCGGCGCCCTGTACCCGCCGCGCACCGAGCTCTGGTCGCACGCCGACCTGCGCTTCCTGCGCTTCATGCACCTGTGGGCGGGCGCCCAGCGCTTCGCCCCCACGTCGCGCCTGCACTGGGTCGGCGCCGCCATCCTGCGCGCCACCGACCGCTACGGCGACGCCGAGTACCTGACGCCGGCCATTGGCTGGACGTTCCTGCAGGAGGTCGGCTACGTCGCGCCGTGGGACCTGCCCGCCCGCCACAGCATGGCCCTGCCGGACGTGCCGCCCAACCGCACCGGCGGGCTGGTGCAGAGCGCCGCGCCGCCGTCGCTGTCGTCGCGGGAGCCGGGCGCGGAGCCTCCAGTCGAAGTGATCCCGGACCCGAAAACGGCCTCGAAAAAGGCACCGGAAGCGGCACCGGAAGCGGCACCGGAACCCGAGGACGACTCCCCCGACACACACGACGACGACCCCCTCGCCGACGACCTCTTCGCCGGCCGCCGCCGCGACTGGGGCGCCCCCGTCACCCCCGGCGCGCCCCCGCCGACCATCTTCGCCATCGACGCCGCCGACGCCGCCGACATTGACGACGCCGTGTCCGTCGAGCCGTGCGCCGACGACCCGGCCGCCGCCGCCGCCTCGTGCTGGGTCCACGTCCACGTCGCCGACCCGGCGTCCTGCATCCGCCCCGGCAGCCCGCTCGCGCGCCAGGCCGCCCGCCTGCCGCAGTCCGCCTACCTGCCCGGCCACGAGGCCCGCATGTTCCCCGACGACGTCGTGCGCGAGCGCTTCTCGCTCGGCCCCGGCAAGCCCTGCCTGACGTTCAGCGCCCGCGTCGACCGCGCGTCCGGCGCCGTGCTCGCCACCGCCATCACGCCCGGCCGCCTCGGCGACCGCGTCGTCTTCATGACGCCCGCCGAGGCCGCCCGCGCCGTCGCCCCGGCCGAGGCCGCCGCCATGCGCGCCCTCCACGTCGACCCCGTGCCCGACGGGCCCGCTGCGCTCGCCGCCGCCGGCGCCCTGCCCTGGGCCACCAAGGCGTTTTCCGTCGGCGAGCGCCCGGACGCGGCGGCGGCGACAACAACAACCACGCCGCCGCCTTTGTCAGCAGATGGCGGCCGTCACATGACCTCCGCCGACGAGCTCACCCCCGACCAGCGCGCCGACCTCGACACCCTCGCCGCCGTCGCCACCGCCCTGCGCGCCGTCCGCCTCGCCAACGGCGCCATGCCCTTCTACTGGCCGCGGCCGTCGGTCACCGTCGACACCACCGGCACGTCCATTGCCGTCGTCGACGCCGGCCGCCGGCCCGCCGGCTCCACGCCGCCCGCCAAGAACATCACGTCGCAGCGCGCCGCCTTTTACGGCACCGCCTACACCCTGCAGTCCTCTGGCGACCCGTACATCCGGATTGCCTACGAGGACGGTGACGGCGGCGGCAGCAGCAGCAGCAGCAGCACCGGCGCCGACAGCGCCGCCCCCGGCCGCCGCCTCGTCGAGAGCCTCATGCGCCTCGCCGGCGAGGTCGCCGCCGACTGGAGCCACGCCCGCGACCTGCCCGTGCCCTTCCGCGGCCAGCCCGACGCCCCGCGCTCTGACGCCGCCGGCCTCGACTCTGTCCGCGCCCTGCTGCGCGACCACGTCTACGCCCCGCTGGCTGCCGGCCGCCGCCCCGCCGACGCCGCCCTGCGCGCCCTGCGCCGCCTCGTCGGCCCGGACGACGTCACCGCCGTCGCCGTGCCCTACGTCACCATGGGCGTGCCGCGCTACGTCAAGGCCACCAGCCCGCTGCGCCGCTACGGCGACCTGGTCGCCCACTGGCAGATCGAGGGCCGCCTGCTCGAGGAGGACGCCGCCCGCCGCGGCGCCAAGCCCGGCGACCTGGACGCCCCCCACGCCCCCTTCACCCGCGACCAGATGGAGCGCGACATCCTGCCCCTGCTGCGCGCCCGCGAACGCGCCCTGCGCGCCCTCGACAACCAGGCCGGCCGCGACCAGTGGATGCTGCACGCCCTGGTCCGCGCCTGGAAGGCCCCCGCCGACGACGCCGAGCACCGCCAGCTGCCGTCCGTCTTCCGCTTCACCGTCACCCGCGTCGACCTGCGCCGCGGCGCCGTCCTCGGCCGCCTCGACTGGTTCGAGCGCGCCGCCGTCATCGAAATGGCCGGCCTCAACCCCCGGGCGCCGGCCGACGCTGCTGACAAAGCGGACACCACCACCACGGACACTGCCACGGACACTACGGGTACTGCGGGCACTACGGGCACTACCACCACCACCACCGACTACGTCCGCCTCGACCACGTCCAGCCCGGCCAGATCTACCCCGTCGTCCTCGAACACGTCGACGTCCACGGCAACCGCGTCCTGGTCCGCCGCGTCGGCGCCTGCATCGAATAGCTACAGCACAGTCACGTCACGCATTCAAACTTTCAGGGAGCCATAGACAGCCATAGACACACAAGTCCATTTTGAAGCATTTCCGCTCACCAAACACACTGTTGGTTCCGTAGAGAGTAAAAGCACATGAAAACACACAAACACCCCGGTCCTGGTTCCGCAGGATTCCCATCCGTTCCGTTCCGTTCCGTTGATTACCTTCCGCCTCCCTTTCCGCCGGTATCCCCTCCTCTACCCTAAGAATAAATGCTGCCAGGGTGTCTCTCCCTTTTTGCGTCCCGTGTTCTTTCTCCACGTCACAAGGGACGACGAAAGACAAAACAAAAAACCAGCCCAATCCCAAAAAACGCCGGTCGAAAATGCAGACGCGTGGTGGCAGAAACCCACCCGGTCATAACGCTGAAACAAAAAAGAAAAAGAAAAAGAAAATCAAGTCGGAGGTGGTGGAGAGTCGTCGAGATCGGTGAGGTCGTTTTGTGATGTTTGAAACCCCCGCAGGCTGCTGTGTGTGACGCTCGCTCCCGCATAAAGCAGCCATCGCAACCAGATCTGTCTGTCCAAAAAGACAGGGAAGAAGAAATGACAACAACACGAGCAACAGCTAGCCATTGTCCATCCTCACTGAGGCCGGCGCTGGTGTTGGATAGAGGACAGCAACTTGGAACTCCCTCCTAAATGCCGCAAAAAAAAAAACTAATCAGCAAAACTAAACGACAACAGGCAACGGGCAGCAGGCAACAGGCCACCACCCGCAAGACAACAGAGGTACAACGGACTGAATATCATGCCGGGAACAGAAAAGACGCACGCAGGTCGCTCTCAGTTTCTCCAGCCGACGTTCCAAATCACATGGACAATGTCACGCGCAGTGTTGACCGCATCCACGATCCGCCCAATCAGTCCGCCGTTCTCTTCACCATCTGCTGGCTCACCTTCGTCGATAGGCATAAACATGCCCGAGGCCGTGCGGCGCATCCCCGCCGTATCCAACCCAGAAAGACTGCTGGTCGACGTGGTACGCTTCAGTCCGCCGCCGCCGCCGCCGCCGCCTGTGCTTCCTGCAAAGATCGATTGTGTCTGCTGTAGGGGAAGGCTGCCGAGGTGGGACGTGGAGGCCGATGCGACCAGACGGCCCGTAGTCCGCCGCCGCGCACCACCCATGGACATGCCCAAGTTGTCGTCGTCGTCATCACCGTCGTCCTCGTCGTTGTCGTCGTTGATGCGAATCGCCGGGCCAGCACTGAAGCGGCTACGGCCGAACTGGAAGCCCACGTCCTCATCTTCATCCTCCTCCTCGTCATCAGCGGTGGCAAAGAACCTCCCAGAAGGCTGTGAAGGGCGGAGCGTCTCCTGGGACGAAGAGGGGGACAGGACGGGACTGCGATAGCTGTGCTTCATCGCAGAGCCAGTGGACGCGGCCGTATCGTCCGCATCATCCGATGGGTCGTCCCGGTACTTTAGTGTCGTCGACGGCAGCATGGCAATGGTCGGTTTGTTCTCCGTGCAGCCCGGGGAGGTGTGGTGTCGGCGCGGTTGTATCCGATGTCTGGACACCGCGCGCTTCATCATGATGGCGTCGTCGTCGGAGTCGCTGTCATCGTATGGAGAAGGAATATCTTCGTCTTCGGCATCATCATCGTCGCCCTTGGCGTCGACGGCAATGCACTGCTCCACCTGCTCGTTGAAGTGGATGTGCTTCTTTTCCGAGGGCGAGATTAGGCCAGAGGAGTGGCCAGAGGCAGACTGCAGGTAGGTGGAAGGGGCAACGCTGCTGAAGGGACGAGACGAGAAGGGGAAGGTGACGTAGTCGGTGACGGCCCGGTCGAGGCGTGGACGTGCGGTCCTGCGCACGCCGGTGTCCTTCTGCTGGGCCTGCACAGCTGCGGCCGCCTGCTTGAGCAGAGAGGATGCCGAGATGGACCGCTGCAGCATCATCTCGGACATGCTGCGCTTCTTGAGGATGGGCTTGTGGCCGGCGAGAAAAGAGTTGGACTTGGTCAACTCGACGCTGTCGGTTGCGTGGCCTGGCCGCGCAAACGACTCGTTGCCCGTCTGTAGCGGACCGTACAGCCAAGTGACATCACAGTCCTTGAGCCTAATGGGGTTGGGATGTGAGTTAGGATGTCCCCCCCCAAAAAAGAAGAAAAATAAAGAGAAAGGAAACGAACCAGTTCAGTGTCTCGGGAGAGACCGTCTTGAGCTTGTTTTTTGACTTCATCCACGTTCTCCATGAAGCGTTCTCAAGACGGGCCGAGTTGCTGTAGTCGCCTCGCCGCGACACGATGTACTTCCACGACTCCCAAATGTCCTCCTCCCTCCAGTTGTGGGAGAGATAGTCGACATGGCGCGAGGGCATGGCACGAATGGCGGTATCGTCCTCGGCAATGTGTTGGAAGGTATCAAACTCGGACGAGTTTGTCCTGGAGAGCGCGGTGGACGACACGGTGTTCGTTGAGGGTGCATAGGCCTCGTTGCGCTGCGCATCGTACTCCTTTGCGGGATCGTAATAGGTGACACCCTCGTAGTGGGAGTAGTCGATATCGATGGCGGTATCTTCGGTGCCGTCGTCGGTGCCGATCGGGGAGGAGCCGTAGCCCGGGCGGCCAAGACGCTGTGGCAGGCGTATGCTTGGTACCAGCAGCTTCGTCGGTGACGCGCCATGGGGAGATTCGGTCGTAGGGCTCAGACGGGGAGAGGAGGAGGAGGAAGAAGTGGCGGAGGAGTCGGAAAAGACGGGGATTTTCTGGTAGGCCTGAGACGGAGAGCTCGGCTCTTGTTCTTGTGGTGTTTCGGAGGGGGATGGCTCGTGGGAACGGAGTGTTCGTCGTGGCCACGGGTTCTGTGAGGACTGTTGGGAGTACACGTCGCTGATGCGCGACGTGGAGGCCGACTGGCGAAAGGTGCCTGGTGTGGAAGAGAACTTGGGCTGCGAGTGGGAGCGTCGCAGGCCTGGCGCGAAATGCGCGGCCTCGTCAGAGGGGAGGACGACGGCCATGGTGTCGGAAAGAAGGCAGGAGGAAGGCAGAGGCGATGGTGAAGCGGGAATCCGGATCGACAGCAGCACCGACACGCCTAGCAGCCTCTTAAAGCCTCCGGTGAGAGGAAGAGAACTGGTGCTCGGTCATGCGCGCTCTGTTTGGTCGTCAGAAAGGGGCGATCGGTTCTCTTGGGTCCGCGGACGGCGTCGTGGTCGCGGATTGGAATTTGGAGAAAGCCGTGTGTGGATGGGCGAATCCGGGGAACGGGAACGCGAAGCGAGCATACGCTGCACGAAGGAAGGCCGGATGGGGTTAAGTGGAGTTCGTGGAGAATGGGGGAGAGACAAAATGTCACGATGATGCGCAGACGCTGCAGAGTGGAAACGGGTGGCCCCCTGGGTGCAGGCGGGAGGGGCGCGTACAGACTGATGCGAAGCTGTGGTAGGGCTAATTTCGGGAGGTGTCAGAAGCGGCTGAGTCTGCAGGTGAGGAAAAAAAGCGAGGAGGAAGAAAGGCAACGATGCGACCAGGCGGCAGGCGGGAGAGAGGTGACGAGTAAGAGAATATAGGGGAGGAAGCGCAGTGACTCGCGCAGGATGAGACAGGAGACGGGCCAATGAACAACCTCAGGAGGCAACGAAAAAAGAGGTTGGCAGCCGGGGGGGGAGCGAAAAGAAGAAGAGGGGGAGGAAGGAGACAGGAACCGAGAGAAAATGAAGATGCAGAAAGAGCAGAGCAGAAAAAGCGAGCAAAGGAGCGAAAAGGAGCAAGCCGAAGAAAGAAAAAAAAAAAACGAAAAAAAAAAGAAAACGAAAAAAGCGGTGGCCCGGCTGTCTTTCGCCTTCGCCTTGTCGCTCTCGGTCTAGCACCGTCTAGGCCAGCCACGTTCCTCCTTGGGGGGGGTGGAGAGAGGCGGCTGCGTTTGAGGGCGGACGGGCGTGTTCGAGAAACGGATGAATGTACCGGTTCATCGGACGCGGTGGACGGGTGTGTGGGCAGCGTGGGCAAAGGGGTGGGTAGGAGCAGGGGTGTGTAGTTGCAGGGGGCAGTCGGTCGCTATGCGGTGTGCGGGAGCTGGAATGCGGACTGACCTGGGGGTGCGAGCGCTGAAGGCGGCGTTGAATTTCCAGTTCCGGGCGGGCCTGGCGTGTCCGTTGGATTGGTAGGACTGGCCGGTTCGAGAGCACAGCAGAGAGGGAGGGGAGGAAGGGAAGAGTCGGAGGAAATGAAGGAATGGAGTAGGCTTTGGAGATGGGGTAAAAGCAAGAGAAGATGATGAAAAAGAATAGGAAAAAAACAAAGAAAGGAAAAAGGCGGACGACAACCGGATAAGACGACTAGAGAGAAACGAAAGACGGCGTATCAAAAGATGCGCAAAGGCAAGCCAAAAAGCAAAGGACTCGCAGCGATAGCAATCCGCGGACGAGAAGACGAGATGCAGATGCAAACGCAACCGGAGGTGTGTGTGGTGTGGTGTATCAGAGAGAGGAGACTGGAGGAGAAGAGTCGAGGAGGGGGGGCCGGCCGACGGTGCAGACAAGACAGGAGGCTACGGCGGCCGCGTGCGCTAGAAGGGGAAGGTACGGAGTATCTTACAATCGGCAGGTGGGGCAGTTGCGTGTATCCCGACATTTTCTGCTATTTTTTTTTTTTCTTTTTCGCGAGTCACGCTGCGGGATTGGTGGGAGCAGGCGGCGTGAGGGGAAGGAGCGACAGGGCGACAGGGTTTCGCGCACGGGGTGTTGGGGGCTTATTACGTTTCGCACAGCGCATGAGCGAATCCTCGTACAGGACGGTCTGGGATGATGCTGTGCAGCCGAGGGAAGGCGCGCCCCTGCGACACGGGGGGCACATGACGGAGCAGAATTTGAATTTTTGCGGAGGCCCTGGAGGCAGGAGGGCGCCCCCAGACGGGCGAGGCAGGGCCGGCGAGTGGATTTTTCCAAGAGGAAATCTCTTTTTTGGACTTTTACGGGGATGCTCTGGGCCCACTAGCGGGCGATTGGGTCCGATTCCATTGGTCTAGGCCTGGGCGGGAGAGTGCACGAGGCTATTACGGAAGTCTTGGGAATTAAGCCGAGTTGCCGAGTATTGCTGGTAGGGAGAAGAAAGGAGAGGGGAAATGAAGGGAGGAAAGGGGGAAGAAAGGGAAGGGAAAATAGGAGAAGAAGAAGAAAGGGAAGGGAAAATAGGAGAGGAAAGAAGAAGAAAGATGGAAGAGGAAAAACAAGGAAAAAGCAAAGAAAAAAAAAGAGAGAAAAAGAAAAAGAAAAAAAGAAAAGAAAAAAAGAAGAAAAAAGAAAAGAAAAAGAAAAGAAGATAAAAAGAAACAAGAAAGACAGAAACAAGACAAGAAACCGGCAAAACGATAGCCAGCCGAGATAACCATCCCAACCATACTCCGTAGGGATCCCAGTCTAGCTCACCGGACGGACATCCAGCGCCGCCATTGTCCAGCCCTACCGCATCCGACATTTTCCGTCGTCCACAGGTGCTTCCCCGGACTGGATGCGGAGAGCCGAAGCGTGCTGAGTGCTGCGTGCTGAGTACGGCATTACGCTACGGCGTACGGGAGCGGTCAGGCTCTGGGCCTGGCTGGCACGTCGGGTACGTCTGGCGCGGCGGGCATGGCGCTGTTTCTCGGCTCTATTCCGTAAGATGATACGTCTCCTCGTCCGGGGAATGCGTCGCCTGACCGGAGCAGGCCCAGGTAAGACATTTTGCGAACGGCGCAGATCGTGCTCATCGCTGGGTGCTATTCCCGGGGGTGAGACAGGCGTTCCAGTGCTGACCGGGCGTATTGGTGTGGGGGAAGAAGATCAAATACGAAAAAAAGAAAGAAAAGAAGAAAAGAAGAGCAAATGATAATTGAAACAACTCAGTAATGATCTACGATAAATGTAAGAACAATATAAAACAGCAAGAGGAATAAGAGAGAGAGGAGAAGGGAAGAAAGAAAAGGGAGGAAAAGGAAGGTAAAAGAGAAAGAAAATAAAAATAAAAATAAAAATAAAAATAAAAATAAAAATAAAAATAAAAGAGACAAAAAAAGAGACAAAAAAAAATCCAGATAAGACGCACTTCACTCCCCAATAACGCAATGCATCACATACTTCATACGTGCAACGTAGGAGCAGCCGAAACACGCTGTGCACACGTTGTACCTGGGATGGAGCAGACACACACACATACGAGGACGCCGTGCTCCGTATTGAATGGAAGACGCCACACGAGAGAACCGGCTATCTTATTGATCGTTGCGGGAGATATGACCAGTCACTGGGGAGGGGTGCAAAAAGACGTCGGGAAAGAAAACACGAAATACGCCGTAATAAACTCTGGAGAAGAAGAAGAAGAAAAAGAACGATAATACCCTGCAGAAGGAAAAAAAGAACGACGCCCTGCAAAGAACGAGCAAATCCCCGTAAAAAGAAAGAAAAGAAGGCCCCGGGCAACAGGAAAAAGTCCTGCCAACGAAATGAGCGGTCATGGGTCGGTCAAGCCCGCGTGGGGGTCCCGCGAGTAGAAGAGGAGAAAAGGAAAACAAGAAAAACGAGCAAAGCAGAAAAAGGAAGCACGAGAGAGAGAGAGAGAGAAAAAGGACCTTCCTGCTGGGGTAGCACGGGGGGTGCCCGGGCCCGTGTCCGGCGTGTGCTCCTGCGGTCTGCTGGCGACGCCTGCTTCTGTCCTGCCGTCCTTCTGTCCGTCTCGGCACATCCTCTTCTTCTCTTGCTCATCCTGTTTCTCACCCACCCCCCTTCCCCCACGCTCGAGATACCGCCGATGCCACCCTGCACACCGTATCGTGCGGAGGACGCCGCCAGCTGCCTCGCCCGTGCCGTAGCCCCCGTCTGCACAGAGACTGCCACCCCCTAACTGATAATGCAGTGCGCCCACACAACGCACACAACGCACACAACGCACACAACGCACGCGCCGTGTCGCTCTGGGCCCTTTCTTTTTCTTTTCCTTTTCGGCTCGAGGCACATCCGCCTGCCGCCGCCGGCCGCCTGCTGCCTGCCGCCTTGTCGATGCCAAGCAGGCCAAGGACACTCCCCCCTCCCAAGGCGAATCAGCACGCGGCGCGGGCCACCGTCCCGGCCGCCGGGCTTTCTGCTCTCTCCGCCCTCGCTGTGCAACGGCCGCAACCCACCCACGCCCCCCTGCCCCCCCTCCCCCAGCACTGCAGCACTGCATTCGATGCGACGCAAGGCTGCCATGCCAGGCTGCTGCTGCTGCTGCTGCGCACATTGGATGTGCTAGGTCTTTTTTGGGGGAGGGGGGAGGGAACGCCGCGCGCGCGCGCTTCTGCAGCCTACGTGGCCACCGGTCGGGGGAGGTGTGCTGCGACGATGACGACACGAGTGCGAGTGTGCCTGCCTGCCTGCCTGCCTGCCTGCCCGTATTCTTCTTGTAGATCACTCCTCGTCCGACATCGCCGCCGCCGCCTCTGCTTCGGCCTCCGCCTCCGCCGCCGTCAGCGGCTCCCGCGCCGCAAACGCCACCGCCGCCGGCAGCCGGAAGCTCGCACAGAACATGGACTTGTGCGGCGCCACCGCCCGCACAAAGTGCACGTAGACCGGCAGCGGCGACACGTCGGCCGCCGCTGCCTCCATCGCCTCGTACGTCGCGCACAGCGCCGTCGGCACGCCCAGCCCGGCCGACACCCGCGCGCACACCTCGCGCAGCGACGCCTCGGGGTCCGCCTCGTTCTTGGGCGCAAAGCAGTGCACGTGCACCAGGGGGAGGCGCGGCGCCGGGCCGGCGCCATCCGCGGGCGCCTGGAACAGGGACTCGCACCCCGCGTACACCCCCCGGAACCGCGGCAGGAATGTCAGCGCCGACGCCGGCAGGTTCATCACAAAGTGCGACACCGTCGGCGGCACCCGCACGCGGCGCCGCGGCGCCGGGGGGTCCCGGCGCTGAGGCCCGGTCTTCGAACCGTCGCCCCCCGGGGTCTCCGTCTTGGCCGTCTTGGCCGTCTTGTCCGTCTTGGCCGCCTTGGCCGCCTTGGCCCCCGACGCCTTCTCGTCGCCCTCGCCCTTGGGCGCCGCCGCGTCCTCGCCCGCCGCCGCCGCCGCCCGCACCAGGTCCGCGCCCCGGTGCACAAACGTGCGCGCGTCCTCGTTGAAGGGCCGCACGTACGCGCCGACGCGGTTGCGGGCGACGGCGTCGCGCAGCGCCGCGCAGCTCGCCGGGTTCATGTCGTTGGCCCAGACAAAGACGCCGCGGCGGCCGGCCGGCACGGCAAACGGCCCGATGCCGGCCATCAGGTCGACGACGGCCTCGCCCGGCCGGAAGACGCCCAGCGCCAGCCGCGTGTGCTCGCGCTCCAGCTTGCTATTCCAGTACACGGCCGCATAGTCAAACGCAAACGTGCAGCCGTTCTCGCGCACCTGCACCTGCAGCGCGTGCGGCCCCGCCGGCCCAGCCAGAACCTCGAACGGAAACGTCCGGAACGCCGACGCCGCGCCCACCAGCGCCGTCTTGTTGATCACCGTGCGCAGCGCCGCGTTCTTGTCCAGCAGCACGCGCGCCACCAGGTACTTGAACGGCTGGAACCGGTCGCGCAGGTTCAGGTGCGCCACGTGGCCCGCCGTGTTGAAGCCCGTCGGGATGTCGTCGTGGAACTCCTCCGGCAGCATCGCCATCAGGATGTCGCCTTGTTGGTCTGGTCAGCACAAATACTCAGCGCAGGACACAAGTAAGAGAACGACACTCACGCGACGACCAGTGCTCGTACCCCAGCGTCAGCCGGTACGGCTCCACGCCCGCCAGCTCCTCCTGCGCCACGCCCTGCCGCAGCACGTCGCTCCACGTCTCGGGCTGCGCCGGCACCACGCCCGGCCGCAGCAGGATGCACTTGCGCGGCCGCTTGCTCCCCTCCTCCCCCTCCTTCGGCGCCTGCTGCGAGTCCACCACCGCAGACACCCGCTCCAGCCGCAGCAGCTCGCCGCTCGCCATCAGCGCCTTCTGGTACCGCGAGATCTGCCGCACGTCCTGCACCCGCGCCGCTGCCAGCTCAAACGTCTGCGCAAACCGCCCCCGCACCTGGTCCAGCACCGCAGCCGCCGCCGCCGCCGAGCCCGGCGTTGCCGTCAGCGTCCCCGTCCCCGCCAGCAGCGACCGCAGCGCTGGTGGCCGGAAAATGCTCATTGGGTCGTTGGTGGCACCCTCTGCTGTTGTTGGTGCCGCCGCCAGCACTGCTGCCTCGCCGTCTCTGCTGCTACTGCCGCTCTCCGGACGCGGCCGTTTTTGGCCGGCGTTCATGTGGGAGGGGCTGGATGCAAGAAAAGTGAAGAAATCAAGGAATAAAAGCACAAACGGAATATTCTATGAGAAAACGACGTGACTTCCTCATTCGTCTTCACAAGACGTGGTGGTGGGTTGAAATTTCATTGGAGATGTGGCGCAGCATATAAAACTGTGGCGCAGCCGTGCAAAGGAAGCGCAAAACGACGACGACGACGACGACGACGACGACGACGACGACGACGACAACAATATCCTGGGAAATCATGTTTATTCTGTCTAACGAACAATTTTGTGCAGCGCTGGTAAGAGACGAAAAAAAAAAGTGCTGTATCGTCCGAATTGAAGAAAACATCAATGCAAGCGTCCCATGCTGCTGATCGTAAAAGACAGCATGAGACGGAGAAGGGGTTTCGCCACTTGTCGCGCTGCAAGACGGCGTCTACCGCCCGACGCGGAACTCGGCCTTTGCAAAGCTCTGCAGCCCCCACAGAAACACCTGGTAGCCCACGCTATGGTTGTCGGGCACATGGTAGATCTCGGTCAGGCGGATCTGCCACGGCGGGTAACCCGAGAGCTCAACGTGTGGCCCAAAGAGCAGCAGCAGGTCCGGCTCGTTCATCACGCTCTCCGACAGCTCGGCGTCGATCAGGTCCAGGCTGATGTCGGACGGCGCAATCTTGTTGTGCTGGGCCATCTCGGCCAGCGTCTTGGTTAGGTCGACGAGCGAGTCGCGCCCGTCCTCCTCCGAGATGAGCAGCACCGTGATGTGGCCGTCGCGGTGTGTCGCGTACGCGGGCGACTCGATAGACGGCACGTGCGGTGACTTGAGCGTTACGGCGGGGTGGTTGCGGCCAAAGTATGTTGTCAACCGGCGCGAGATGGCGCGGTGGGTGTCGGCAAAGTAGGTTTTGAAGATGCCTGGGGGTTAGTAAAGCACACCGAAAAAAAAAAAAAAGCCATCCATCAACAGAATCAACCTACCCGACTTCTCGTAGACCGACAGCATCGGGATGCCAGCCGACGCGCACCAGGCGGCAATGTCGGCAATGTCGCTGACCAGCCGCTCTATCTCGGCCAGCCCCTCGCCGTACTCCTCCAGGTGCAGCACGACGCTGAGGTGCTTTGGCAGCCGCGGCAGGTCGCGCACGTCGCGCGCAATGATCTCGGGCGTGCGGTGGTGGTACTTGAGCACCGAGTAGATGCGGTCGCGCACGCCGTGGTACGCGCCGCGCAGGCGCAGGTAGGCCGAGAAGAGGGCGTGCAGCACCACAAACACAAGCTGGAACAGCTGCGTCGTCACGAAGCGGCGCAGGCTAAAGCGCTGGCGCGGCGTGACGCGCACCAGCGACTTGGACACGCGGATGGAGGCGCCGGCGGCCTTGTTGCCGGGCTGCTCGACTCGCCACTGCGGCTGGCCCTTGCGATCATCGTCGGCGTCGGCGCCGGCAGTGGGCGGCGGTGGCAGGTAGGGCTGTCTCGTGATTAGATAGGAACGATCAAACTGGCGGACGAAAGCCGCGTGGCTGTGCATGGTGGGAGACCGGGGGGAGTTGGGCATGGACATGTGCTTGTGCTGTGTGTTGGGGAAGACTGAAAGGATCATGAGAGGCAGACGGAACAGGGGCAAGCAAAGAAAACAACAGAACAGGCACGGCAAGACCGCCCGTCTGCGCCTTCTTGCTTCTGGCCGCCATGCCACTCGCCTCCTTCCAGAGCTAGACAACGCACCTTGATCAGCTTCAGTCGTTCCTCCGCCGTCAGCTCGTCGTGGCCCGGCCTGGCACCCTTCCGGTACACGGCCGTGTCCCAATCGGGAAACGGCATGGCGCAGCGGCGGCAGGTGTGTTGGGGAGCGCAGAAATGCTCGCGGAAGAAGAAGGAGGGTTCGTAGTGGATGGCCGATGGAGAGAAAGAACGAACAATGCGGGAGACGTCGCAGGCAGGGGTCGGTTGAAGCGGATTCACGTCAGCCAGTCGGAGGCACACGTTTCCATGGCGGCCGGGCAATCAGGTCGGGAAAGAGGCAGGGGAGGGCGATTGCGTAGGGCAGAGGCGGGAAGATGGACGTCGGCTGACGTGGACGAGGAAAAGGAAATACGAGTCCACGGCGAGAGCTGTCATCTGCGATCGCTGGGTCCACTTTAGTTGTGCCTTGATTTTCAGGCGGTATGTCCTGCATGAACAAGCCGGTTCTCGTGAAGGACAAAAGAGGAGAGTGCTGTGGCTGTGGGATGCGTGGGACACTGATCTGTAGTTGACTTGTGGTTTCTTGTTATTCTGTTGTGTGTGGTGATGTTCTTTGTCTGAAACTGGTGTAACTCGTATTATATTCACCAATTAACAACGTTGATAATGGTTTTAATCCATGAAATTCATTTAAAACCCGAAAACTCAAAGTATCTTACAACTCATGGCCTGTATTTTATTTCCCACGAGTATAATTCCTGGAAAATCACAAAAGAGACCATCCTGGCCTTGTCTGTGAAGGCAAATTGAGCCGGAAGTAGCCCTCATAGTCATCGGCCTTTTTGCATGCAGGATGGTGACGCTCTTGGCCAGCTGCTTTATGTCACCATCTACAAAAGCCTGCTCAAAAAGTCTAGCTACGTCCGTCAGGCTGGTCTCGTATCCGTCATCTCCAACTTGTCCTTGTGATCAGGTGAACACGACAGATTGACGGCGAACTGTCCTCGACGGCCGCGAGCCACGTCACCTTTTGTCTTTTTTTTCACATCATCGTTTGGTCTGGACACCAACTTGAGCGCCGTGACAATAATGCGACGTCACCTCCAGCCATGGTACTAGAGTATGGCTTTCTGGGGAGTCATGGGAGTCATGGGGAGTCGGGTGCTGCGTATAAGTCCCCAGACCAATTACATAAGCAACACGTGACCAGTTTCAGCTATGTGGTCTCAACCCGCTGCACCCGTACGCGACCCAACTAGACGACAACCCTACCCCATTACGACGACCACCACACGCTTTTTCTGGACGCACGCGCCATCGGTTACCCCATTTTCGGCAATGTGAAGCCGTGTTGTTGACGTGCGTCCCTGAATACCATTAAATCATCGGCGGACCGACGACGACACCCCCCTTCGCCATGGAGCGCGTCACGTCCGTGAGCTCGCGGTCCCTCTTCCCCAAGGGCCCCAGCTTCACGCTCGACGACTTCTCCAACGAGGACTTTATTGTGCGCGACTTTGTCGACACGCTCGCGGCTTCCGCGCAGCCGTCGCACCGGCGGTCGGCCGGCGGGGGCGCCGCGGCTGGGGCGGGCGCGGCCGGGGCGGGGACGGCAGGGGCACAGCAGCAGGCCTTTGATCCGAAACCGCTGATCCGGACGTTTGAGAGCGCGCTGTCGCAGCTGGGCGCGCTGTCGGAGGAGCTGCAGGAAAAGGAGTCGGAGATCCTGTCGCAGGTGCGGCGGGCCGAGATCCAGCACGACCAGACGCTGGACACGCTGGGCAGCAAGCTGGACCAGTCGATGGCGCAGTTTGAGGCGCTGGGGCTGAGCCTGAACGGGGCCGGCGAGGGCGGCGGGGCCGAGCGTGGCAGCACCAGCAACGGCACCGGCAACGGCAACGGCAACGGCGGGCGGGCGGGCGCGACGGCGGCCGACACGGGCGGCGGCATCCTGGCGGTGCAGATCGGCGAGCGGCTGGAGGAGCTGGACCGGCAGCGGAGGCGGGCGCTGGACGCCGCGTTTCTGGTGCAGTGCTGGACGGAGCTGCGGGAGACGGGGCAGCTGACGCAACTCCAAGACATCCAGCGGCAGGGCGGGGCAGAGAACAAGGTGCGGTGCGCGGTGATTGCGCGGCAGCTGATGCGGATCAGCCAGCGGCTGGACCCGGCCTCGTGGGCAGAGACGCGGCGGAGCGGGCGGGTGAACGGAGCAGCCACGAACAACGGGACGAACGGGATGAACGGGACGAGCGGAACCAACGGAGCCACCAACGGAACCGACGAAAAGGACGATGGCAGCGGCAGCGACGGCGCCAGCGGTGGTGGTGGCGGCGGCGGCGGCGGCGGCGAGAAACAGCCCAACTCACGGGTGGTGCTGGAAAAGTTCTCGGAGACGCTGGAGCAGGATCTGCTGAAGCAGTTCAACAACAGCTACCGGCGGCAGAACTTTGACGACATGATGGAGTGCGCGCGGGTGCTGTACGACTTCAACGGCGGGACTAGCGTGATTGCGGCGTTTGTCAACCAGCACCAGTTCTTCATTGACCGCGACCAGCTGATGACGGACGAGGTGACGACGGACGGCGAGCTGTGGGAGCGGCTGGCGGACCCGGACGCGGACGTGGCTGACACGCAGGCGGCGGTGGAGCCGAGCCTGCAGGCGCTGCTGGACGAGGTCAAGATTGTGATGCAGGAGGAGTCGTTTATCATCAAGCGGGCGTTCCCGTACCACGAGACGGTGCTGAGCAAGTTCATCCAGCGGGTGTTCCAGCAGTCGATCCAGCAGCGGCTGGAGATGGTGCTGGACAAGGCGAGCACGGTGTCGACGCTGGCGTACCTGCGGTCGCTGCACGCGGCGCGCAGCTACCTGGGGCAGCTGGTGGACGACCTCAAGGCGCACGGGCTGACGGAGCACCCGGAGCCGTGCACGGGGCCGATTGCGCAGACGCTGGACCAGCAGGTGGAGGAGCTGTTTGTGCCGTACCTGGTGGGCAGCTCGTACCTGGACAAGGAGCGCAAGAGCCTGGAGGAGCTGTACCACGCGCTGCTCTTCCGGTTCACGCTCTACCACTCGCGGCGGCCGGCCGGGCGCAGCGGGGGCGGGGGGGCGACCGGGGCGGCGGCGCGCGGGCTGGGGTTCATGGGGATGCTGACGCAGCAGGGGTCGCAGCTGCTGGCGTCGGCCAAGGACGCGTACGTGGAGCGGCTGGAGTCGTCGGACCTGACGGCGACGCAGAAGGCGATGATGCTGCGGGTGGCGGGGATCCACGGGGCGGACACGACGCGCAACAAGAACGAGCTCGAGGTGGGCGAGGCGGACGGGGCGCTGAGCACGGCGAGCGCGCGGCGGATGCTGCGGTGGCTGGCGGAGAGCGTGCGGCGGGTGCTGGAGCTGGGCAGCGGCAGCGCGGCGGACACGGCCAAGGACGTGGGCGTGCTGCTGGGCTTGCTGCTGACGGCGCTGGGGCGCGTGTACGTGGAGACGGCGCTGGACGCGGCGCTGGACGCGGCGGCGGCGCAGGAGGCGGTGGCGGCGAGCAAGAACGGCGGCGAGCCGGACCTGGGGTACCTGGCGCCGGCGGTGCGGCCGGCGGTGACGATCACGAGCCTGCTGGCGCGCTTCGTGCAGACGGTGCTGCTGCGGCTGGCGGACGGCAACGCGGCGGTGCGGCGGGCGATGGAGACGCAGACGCGCGCGGGCATCGACGCGATCGAGAAGAAGACGCAGGCGGTGCTGCGCACCACGGTCGACGTGGTCGTGCACTGGACGGCGCGCACGCTGACGGCGACGCAGAAGCGCACCGATTTCCGGCCGCGCGACGGCGACCTCGAGAGCGTGGCCGACGCGCTGCAGACGCCGACGTGCCAGGCGGTGTGCGCGTTCCTGGCGCGCGTGGCCGGCCCCGCCGCGGCGGCGGCCGTCGACGGCCGCAACCTGGACGCGCTGAGCAGCGCGCTGGCGCTCGGCGTGTTCCGGCTGCTGTTTGAGCACTTTAAGAAGTTTGCCGTCAGCGCGACGGGCGGCCTGATGGTCACCAAGGACCTGGCGCGCTACGTGGCCACGCTCAAGGCCTGGCCGCTGACCAAGGACGCGGCCGCCACGGTCGACGTCCTGACCGAGGTCGGCTACCTCTTCATCATCGGGCCGGAGGCGCTGCGCGAGCGGGCGCGGCACCTGCTGGGCGAGGGCGGCAGCGGCAGCGGCGACGGCGACGAGACGGGCAAGAAGCTGCTCAAGGCCGACTTCAAGGCGTTTGTGCAGCGGCGCGAGGACGCGAGCACCGTGGGCATCCAGAGCGTGCTGGCGGGGCTGTAGGGCTGTAGATACCAGGATTGAATAAAGTTTGATGTTTTTTTTTTAGCGGATTAGTGAACTGCAGGTTCTATTTACAGCGTATTACAGGCCTCGCTGTACTCTGTATTTAGCGGGCAGGCCCTGCACGAGCCGCTGCCGAATGACGTAGCCGCAGGCGGGGCGGCCCAGCCCTGGGGTGGCCCCACTGTAAAAGTGCACTGAACTGCTGATCGATCATCACTCGATCGCAACTGCCTCTCTCTCCAACACACGACACACCACAGACGACAGACGACACGCGCCCGCGATGGCATCGTCTTCTTCCGCACCACCACCGGCCGCAACGGACAGTGTGCCGGCCACCACCACCACCACCACCACCACTGCCGCCCCGCCCATCCTGCACCTGCGCGGCCACACCAGCACCAACCGCTCGGTCCAGTGGGCCGAGAACGTCGTCGACAACGAGGGCCTGAACCGGAAAAAGTCCAAGGGTGCGTTCTCTCTCTCGCAAGAATACAGTTGTGTACATGACCTAACCCCCCAGTCTGCTGCATCTACCACCGCCCCCGCGCCGTCGACGAGTCCAGCAGCGACGACTCCTCGTCCTCCGACTCCTCGTCCTCCGACAGCGACGACTCCGACGGCGGCCGCGCCGCCCGCGCCGACGCCGACCGGCAGCGGCGACGGCCCCCGGCACGGCGACGGCAGCCCCGGCACGCGCCCGACTGCCCAAACCACGACCACGACCACGACCACGACCACGCCCACGACCACGCACACGACCACGCACACGACCAACCCACCGCCGCCACAGAGACCCAGCCAGACGACGCCCCGGAAGCAGCCTCCGACGCAGACTCCGACAAGGACGGCGGCCGGCCAGACAAGAAGGGCAAGGGCCGCGCACAGGACAAGGACGGCGCCCGGCGGCGGCGGCGGCCCAGCCCCAACGCATACGAGAAGATGCCGCGGTACGACCGGCGGTAGCGAACAGGGGAGGGGGGCGCGGATGTACGGGCTGGCCGGGTCTCTGTCGCGCTTCTTCTTCGGTCCCTCTATTCTTGTCTTTTGCTTTATCGTACACAGACTCGCTCGTCTCTTCCTCCAAAAAAAAATAACACAAAGCGCTTGATCTTTTATCCTCCTGCAAACACGCTTCTCCCCCCCCCCCAAAAAAAACAAGAGCAAAGAAAGAAAAAGACACAAGACACACAAAACGACAGCCCTCTTCTCCCGAAAAAGGGTATTCTGCTGGTATTCCAATACATCAAATGCACGGAGCGCTGCTTGGGTGCTGGGGCGTCGGCAAAGACGTCGCAGGCCAAAAACCAAGAAAATCAAACAGGCAAAAAGGGACACAAATCACCCGCAGCAAATAGTGTACACGAGAGGGCACGCTCCTGCGCCCCCTCACGTCGCGTCGCCGTTCGACACCGCCGGCGCCGGCGGGCCCAGCATGCTCGCCACCTGCTTGCGGATCAGGTTGCGCGACCCGCGCTGTTCCGGCCGCGGCACGCCCTGGATCGCCCGCGGCTCCTTCATCAGCGTCGGGTCCAGCTTCGACGGCACCCGCGTCGTCACCGCCCGGTACTCGCCCGGGAACTTGGCGCTGCTCGGCACCGGCACCGACGCCGTCCGCCAGATGTGCTCCGACGAGTCTGCCAGGAACGGCGGAATCCGCGTCGCGCTGCCGCTGCCGCTGCCCGACACCGGCGGCGCCGACCGGATCCCGTGCGACGCCTTGATCGTCGACAGCCGCGACAGCCCGCCGCCCAGCCCGCCCAGCGTCGACCGTCCGCGCGCCTTCTTCGCCAAGATGATCTCGTCAAACAGCCGGATCGACGGATGGCCGGGCTGCTGCGTTTCTCTCTCGTGGATAAACTCGTTGAATGCTGTTTGTTATACAAGGTTAGACAATGTGTTGAGAAAGAAAACAAAGATGAGCAAGTAGAACAAAGAAAACAACTCACCCTGTGTGTTGCGCAGCAGCGTCACGTATTCCTGCTGGTCATACGGAAGACTCTTGACAAAGCTGTTGCCGTCAAATGCATACAGCTGGCCCTTGGCCTTCTGCTCCTTGGTCGGCCGCCCCAGGTACTTGCGGTACGTGTACAGCACGCTCGCCAGGCACCGCACAAAGGCCGCCCGCACCTTCTCCGCATGGAACGCCACGGGGCACACCAGCGAGACGTACCCCAGGCACCGGTTGTGCACAATGCACTGGCATCCTGCACACCGGAACAGGCCGTCGCCGTCCGACTTCTCCTCGCAGATCGCGCATGTCGAGCTCGTCTCCGCCTTGTTCCAGTTGAAGCAGTGGCCCTCAACCCACATGGTCGTGTCCGTGTTGGCCGCCGGCTGCACCACCATATTGGGCATCACCGTGGACGCGGCCAGCGTCGACTGCGCGTACGACGATGGCGCATATCCGCCGTACCCGCCGTACGACGACTGCGAGTCGACCGACACCGCCGACACAGACAGGCTCTGAGCATGGGCATGGGCATGAGCATGGGCGTGGGCGTTAGCGTTCGCCTGCTGTGCATGCGCCTGTGCCTGCCCGTTGAGGTACTGCAGGCTCGGCCGGTGCAGCGGGTGGCTGCGGTCGGCCACGCCAAAGGACGAGCTTCGCCGTGTCTTCTCGTCAAAGTGGCCCGACCGCTTCTCCCGCAGTGGGTGGTGGTGGTAGCCGTTGGCAGCGGCCGCAAAGCCAGAATCGCTCCGAGACACAGGCGTCATGGGTGACAGCGGTGCCATAGGCACAGGCGGGAAGCTCGTAGAGATCGGCGACAGCGACGACGGCGGGCTGGCACGCGTGGACGACTTGGCCGTCGGCGGGCGGTCGGCACGTGCAAACTCGTTCCGCAGCTGCACAAAGGCGTTGAAGATGGGCACGCGGTTGGCGCTCGCAGGCTCGGGCTCGCCAAAGCTGGTCGAGTTCTGCGTCACCCACTTGCCGAGCGACGCTTGCGGCGCAATCGGATTCAGTAGCGACTCGTTCTCGGCCGCAAACGAGTCGTAGGGGAAGGTCTCGATCGCGTACGGCGGCGGCCCGGCGGCAACGCCGTAGCGGATCCGATGGGGGGCTGCAATCTGTAGTAGCGACAACAGCTTCCGACGGTGTTGGCGTGGCAAGTGGGTGGGCGGGGCGGTGGCCTCGATTGTGTCCTTGTCCAGGTCAACGAGGACAAAGTCGTCTTCGGGCAAGTCGATGTTCTCGAAGCGGCGCTCAATGCCGACAATGTAGGGGCAGGGTGCCTCCAGGACAGAGAGCAGGCGGGCGGGCAGCATGGGGATGAAGATGCTGGCCCACTTGAGCGGGTAGAGCAGGTTGACCAGGGCGTGGCAGGCCAGGTGCAGCATGGCGCCGTGGGAGGACAGGAAGATGATGCGCGACTCGACCAGGGCGTACTCGAGCAGCGTGACAATGTTTTCGAGCGAGAGGCAGCGGAAGAGGGCGTAGATGTCGATGTTGCGGGAGCCGGGCAGCTCGTTGGCAGCTTCCTTGCGAGCATACAGGCGCAGCTCGCGCACACCGAGCTCGACCTGGGTCTTGGAGCTGATAGGACTGAACGCCTCAGTGCACAGGTTGACGACGTACCGCTCAAGCGGCTGCCAGCGGCCGACCTTGGGCGAGCTCGGCGGGATCCGCAGGACGGCGCCGTCGGTCATGGGCACGACGACGGCACGCAGCCATTCCTTCCAGAAAGACATGCGGGTGGGGTCTCGGCCGAGAATGCCGTAGGCGCGGGGAATCCAGAGACCGGTCTCGCCGGTGGTCAGGCCGTCAATCTTGGAGGCCGCGCCGTGGCGGAGGGGGCGCAGCATCTCGGCCATCAGGCTGATCTTCTCCTCGACGCTGCTGATCTCTTCGTCGAGGGACTCACGGGCAGAGGAGCCAGACGGGACGCTGGGCAGCCGGGCCAGCAGCTCGGACAGGTGGGCGCGCTCGGCAGCGAGCCGCATGCCAAGGCTGGCCGCCAGCTCGCGCTCCTCGTCCGACATGTGGCTCTGACGCCACTGCTCGCAGCGCTTCTCGATCTCGTCGGCAACGTCGGGCTTCAGGGCGGTCCAGATGGTGATGGTGATGCCATAAATCTTGGAGTTGTCGTCGGAGGTCATGGTGAAGCCGTGCCAGGTGGAGCGCGGGCGGTCATCGGCGGACACGATCTGAATGTCGTTGGGAAAGGCAAACATGGGCACATAATCCGGGAACTTGCCCCGGCGGGACACCTCGTCGGTAGCAGAGCGTGGTGGGTAGCGGTCGAGGAGGACGGGTTCGTAGTGGCGCTTGAGGGGATGCATATCGGGGTCGGAGTTGAGGGGTTCGGGAGGGGGGATGACCGAGTTGTAGTTGCTGAGGCGTTTGCTGCGGACGGAAGCTGGCCTTGTTAGTTTTTTTTTTTGTTTTTTGGGGGGGTGCTGTCAAAGCGCTGTACATCGTAGCAATCTTCTTACCTGCTCGTGCGGCTGTGTGCGGCTTCCGCACGCTGTTCATGTCCCGGAAGCTCAGTTTCCGGCGGATGCTGCCGCGGATGCTCCGAATCGGTGGTGGCTGGCGGCTGCTGCTGGAGCTCCCACCGGCCGCAGCACCGGGTGCGGTATCGTCCACCTTGATCTTCTCGGCACGCGGCGTCACCATAGGAGGCCGCGGCTGCAGTTTTGCACCGGCACTAAAGGTGAGGTCTTCGAGAAAGTTCTCGCGCTCGGCGGCGAACTTGACCAGCATCTGGTCAAAGTCGAAATCGGCGCTGCGGCTGCCATTGGAGGAAGTGGCAATAGCCGCTCCTGTAGAAGCTGTGGCAGCAGCTGTAGAAGATGAGGAGGCATTGGTGCCATTGGCGGTGCCTCCTGGCGCCTTGATAGTGGCACTGCTGCGGTTGCTGTGGGTGTTGTCGTTGAGGTCCTCGAGCGTCAGCATGGACAGGCGGTTCTCGAACGAGAGCTTGGACAGGCGGTTTGTCGAGCTCTGGAGGGAATGGCGGTTGGGGACGGCGGATGCGGCTGCCGCGGCCGCCTTGCCGGTGGGCTGGTCGGGCTCATCGTTCTCGTCAATGGTGTGCTCGACCTGCTGGGACGAGGCGGCCGGCTGCAGCGGCTGTGAAGACGAGAAGGAGTCTTGGCTGACGGCTATGGAGTCGACGCCGGCGATCCAGAAGTAGTCGGCCAGGGGCGCAGATGCAGACGTGTCCATGGTGGGCAGAGCAGGCGAGGGCGGGCTCAGCTGGGGCGATCGGCATCCACGAGGGGCCTGTGAGAAGGGCGAGAGCAGCTGCAGTCGGTCACTGGGCGAGGAGCATCGAGCATGCGCGCTGAAAACAAGAGCGTTTGCAGGGCGTGGCTGTCAACGAAACCATTGGTGTGCAGGCCAGGGGGGGGTGCAGCGATCGGCAGTTCAGCAACGGCAGACAGCCTGAACAGGCATACAAGGCGGACGGGGGGGGAGGGGGGGGGGGAGGAAGCGAGGAAGCAAGGGGGGGAAGAGAGCAAAATAGAACAAATGGACAAGAGAGCAAAAAGGCCAGACACGAAAAGCCGAAAAAAATGGCCCGGGATCACCAGGGCGGTAAGTTTCAAAAGGAGGAGGAACAGAGAAAAAAAAAGTACGCAGTGACCCAAAGGGCAGGAGAACCCCACGAAAAGAGCGCCAAAACGGGAAACGGGAAACGGGAAACGGGCAACGGGCCAGTGAACGGTTCCCTGTCGGTCGCCCCTGCAGGCTGCTGCGAAAAAACGGGACACGGACGAGGAGAATGAGGAAGGAGCGGGCCTGACGCGTCCTTCCGTATGCGGGAGTACGACGATATGGCCGCGTACGGAGTATCTTTACGCTGTGTGCTCCATATTACGGGGAGGGGAAAGGCCCTGGGGGAGGGGGTTTTGGCAGGTTCGAGGTGCTCTTTCCCGCCCGGCCACGCAAGGTATACGCGCACACGATGGTCCGGCCACCAGCCTAAAAAGGGGCAAGCAGGGAAAAACGGGAAAGTTTAATGGGGAGCCCCGCTGGCGCGCCATCGCGACGCGTTGGGCAGCGCCTGTCTTCAACGGGCCAAAATTAAGGACGGTGGTCTAGATACTCCGTACGCCGCCGCAGACGGGGGCGGGCTCCAGTCAGCTCCAGTCAGCACCACCGTGCCTGCCCACGGCGAGAAGCTCTGAAAGACCGCGCAGACCGTGTCGCCTGCATTCCGCACTGTCTCTCAGCCTGCATTCCACATGATATTTACACCTTTGTTTTTCGCCCGGTCTTTTGGCTCTCTCTCTCTCGTATCTACTTTTTTTCGTATCTACTTTTCTTTGTTCTTTGTTCTCTCCGGCCTAACAGCGGCTCAGCACGGTAGAGAGGTAGCCGGCTGCCCTATTGCCTCTTCAACGAGCCAGCTGTTCCTAAGCTGTTCGCCGTTGTCAGGCTGGCGTTCCCCCCCCCCCCCTCCTCCATTGTGTTAATGTGACATCGTCTCCTCCTTTTCGGGCTCGTGTTCTGTAGTCTTGGCCGGCTTGCCAGCCCGTCGCCCTCTATCTCAGACTGGTCTCCGCCCGCCAACGCCGCTTGTCTCACCCGTCTTTCTCTCCACTGACCGCCCGGGCTGCCCGCAGGAATGGACCAGGCCAGATCAGCTCTAAGCTCAGATAAGTCCCGGCCAGGCTTGTGGAAGGAATCGATCTGCACCTGCTAGGGGCGTGTCGGAAAACGCGCAGGCTGCCTGTGCCGTCCCGATCGTCCCGGCGTAGGGGTCCGTCCGACTCGGCACGACGGCCCTGGCGGCCAGGGCGAAAAGCCCTGCCTCCTCCTCCCCTGTCGCGACGTCGTAGCACCACAACATGGGTGCTTGGCGCAGCGCCCCTGTCGTCCTGTCCTGCTGGGCGACCTGTCACATTACACGCAGACATCTCCTGTGCAGGCATCTGTTGCACGACAACACCGAGAGGAAAGGGGGGCAAAAAAAAAAAAAAGGAGAACTTCAAAACTATCACCGCAACGCTCGTGTGCCCAGCTTGCCCGTCGACAGGTACCCGCGGCTGCCCATCTCGCCCCGCCACCCGATGCCCAGCACGCCAAAGACGAGCCGGCCGTCCGCCGGGTCCGGCACGCCGCCGCCCGCGGCCGTCTCCTCGATCAGGAAGCTGACCTGCTCGACCTCGCCCGGGTGCAGCACCGGCCGTCGGCGGACGTCCGCCTGCCGCCACCGCCGCCGCCGCCGTCGCAGCCGCCGTTGCTGCTGCTGCTGGCGCTGTCGTAAGGGAACATCGTCGTTGCTGCTGTTGTCGTCGTCGTCGTCGTCCTCCTCCTCCTCCTCCTCCTCCTCCTGCTCATCTTCGTCCTTGACCTCCCCCCAGTCGTTGTAGTCCTCGTACGTCAGCGCCGGCTCCAGGTCCAGCACCACCCGTTCCAGCTGCAGCACGTCCTCGCCGCAGTTCTCCAGCTGCGCCTCGAGGATCCAACGGCGCCGCCGCGCGCCCTCGCCGCCCGCACCGGCGGTCTCTGCCGCCGCCGGAAACGGGTACAGCCCGGCCTTGGTCCGCACGATCAGCGCCGGCTTGCAGACAAACTGGTACAGCTTGCGGAACGTGCGCGTGCGCCCGCTCGTCTCCGTCGCCTCGTAGTAGCTGACCGTCACCGCCAGCACGTAGTTGCCCTCCTCCTCCAGCGAGAACCGCACCACCTTCTGCAGCGTCTCGCCCGCCGCCAGGTCGACGCCAGACTTTGCTTCCGTGCCCGCCTCGGCCTCCGTCTCCGGGTACAGCACCAGCTTGACCACGCGTGCCGGTGGCGCATTGTGGACGGCAGCCGCGGCGGCCGACGCCACCGCCGGCATCTTCATCTCCGCCTCGATGCGCACATCCCGGATCGCCATGGCCGCGCCCGCGGCAGCGTCGTGGTTGACGCACAGCGTGCACGCAAACGTCTCGCCCACGTACGCCGAGCCAAACGACGGCGGCAGGCTCAGGATCGGGCTCAGCAAGAATGCATCGGTGTTGGTCTCGGCGCCCTCGCGGTACGCAAGCGACGCGGGGACAATCGGCGGCGGCAGCGCATGCGACAGCGGCGCAACAACGGGGTACTGGGATACGAGGGACGGCCGTGCGAGCCTGCGTCGGTGGGTTAGCGCGCCAGGCCCGCGACGCAGAGGGGAGAGGGGGGGGGGGGGGCAGCGCAGTCTTACCGGAGAACCTTTAGGGAGATGGGATGCGGCTCCTTGGCAGCATCTGGCGGCATGTAGTGCAGATGGCTCATGGCGAACAGAGGGGGGCGCGAATCCTCGCTGGGGTCGGCTGTGTCTGGCCGATATCGTGGGACACTGCGGGAAGCTCAGACAACAGCTCCTCGACGGCACAGCGCCAATGACACAAATTTATGCATTTAACATGGCTGTCGACGAACTCGGATAGAAGAATCCAAGAGCTCGACTTGACAGCTCGATCTCAGGACAATCACTCTCGCTTCTGTTCTCTTTTTCCTTTTTTTTTTCTTTCTTTTGCAAATGCTTTTCTCAACTATTGGCCGCTTCACGGGCCCCTGCGATATGAGCAAAAAAAAAAAAAATACTACATACAAGAGTGTAAGGCAAAATTCAAAGAACCTCCAAGGACAAGTACAGTAAAAACACAATGAAGTCAGACAAAGAGAAGAAGAACAGTAACACAACGAAGAAAGAGGAAAAGACAAAAGAAAATAGTAGGAGGACAACAATAGTAGACCAGGGCCGGGTAGAGCCGAAAGAAGCCAGGCCACACTTGTGACAGGGCAGCCTGCGTCTGCGGTGCCCCCTTTTCTTTGTTTTCTTTCTCTCCTCATTGGCTTCGGTCTTTCTCTTCAGGTGCTCCTTCGCCCCCGCCTCACTGGAAGGCAGCTAGCCCCAGAGCAGCAGGGTCGGGCACCTCATCATGCACCTGGTAGTAGGCCAGGTAGGCCGACTCGGCCTTGTCCAGAGTCGCCTCGTCTAGGGTCGGCACTGGCTCGCCCAGTTCTTTGGCCTTGAGCTTCTGCTTTGTCGAAAACAAGACAGACGTGGGTCTGCAGTCCAGAGTTAGTAAAAAACAATGATTGATAAACGGGTAGAAAGGGGATGGAACAAACCCAAAGATCTCGCTGTCTAGGCGCAGGAACTGCTTCATTGCATCCTTGCCGCCACGCTGCTGCAGGTACGCAAGGTACACCTGGCACAGCTCCTTCTTCGCCGCAAACGACAACCGACTGCGTGTCCGCATCTCGGTCACCACGTGGTCGGCCCGCGCCGCTGTCTCTGTCTCGGTGGTTGCGTCGCTCGGCTGCGCCAACTCAAAGTCCAACCACCGCCACCAGAACTGCCGGCTATCCGCATACCACTGCATGTTCGTCTCGAACACCGTCCGCGCATCCTCGGCCGACCCCTTCACCTTCCACAGCAGGTACGCCCACTCGCTCACCAGTGCTGCCTTGGTGAACAAGTCCACCCCTGGCGCATCGATCTGCTTCTTCAGCACGTCGATCGCTGCGTCCAGCCCGGCCTGTCGCCGCTCCAGGTGCGCCCACGACACCGCCACCTCCACGCTGTTCGGCAGCCGCTCCAGCGTCGCTTCGTGGATCGCCCGCGCCACGTCCACCCGGCCACAGCTCTCCTCAAAGTACGCAAACTGTAGCCGTACTGCCGGCCGGCTCGCCGGCACAAACAGCGTGGACGCCCGCAGGTACACGATCCGCACGTCTTCATCGCGGGCCCCTGGCTGCGGCGCTGATGCCGCCATCCAGCGTGCATAACGCAGCCAAAACTCCTCGTAGAACGCACAAGTCACCAAACAGCGCTCATACAGAAACACTATCCGTGCATAGTCGCCGTCGGCTTCCTCAAAATCGAGGTATCTGCGCCAGTTCGCCAGCTGCTGATGCTCGAGCTCCGTCACGTGGAAATACGGCCGCTTAATTTCCGACTCGTATGTCCACCGCTTGTTTGTCTCCTCTTGTGTCTTGAGGAACGTCTCGTAGTACAGCGCATCGATCTTGGCACGAAGTGCTATCTCCAGATCAGCACCCACTTTGGCCGCTCCGAACTGTGCTGCTTCCGCATCCAACTCGGCCTGGAGGCGCGCGAGCATCTCTGGCGAGACGAGGTTGGTAAGAGGCTGCGTCTGCAGCATCTGCCGGAACCGCTCAAAATAACGTGCATACTGGTGCATGGGGATATGGATGATGCGCTTCAAGATAGCAAAGGCCTTTTCGGAATCTTCCAGTCGGTCCTCGTAATCGAGGTACTTGTCCCAGAGGGGATGGGCTAGGAAGTCCAAGCCAACGCGATCTGCTGCACGCTCAAAGAGGCTGGAAAAAACACTGCGTTAGCATGATACGGGAGAAGAGCATGCTTGTAAAGTCCCAAGGAAAGAAGAAGGACTCGGGTAGAGGACTGGAACCAGGAAGCGGATGAGAGAAGGGGGGGGAAGAAAAAGCAGGAAGGGGAAGCGCAAATACAAGATGTTTGTTTTGGCATGTTGGCAGTCTGGCTGGAGACGCTTGGCAGTCAATTGGTGCAAATTCAAAAAGGTGAGGGATCAGGTCTCTGGCATTGGTCAAGGCAAAATCGATCAGAAGCGAGGACAGGGGAGGTGGAAGCAGGGTCAAGCTGTGGTACCGGCGGTTGCCGTGGTGGAAAGTACGCAGAGAAGTTCAGGGCCAGCGCCGAATGGGACGGTGGCAAGTATGCGAGCTGCACACGCGAGGCGAGCAAAGAGACGAGAGGCAGACGAAGCCGGGTTAGGCCTGGAAGTAAGAGAAACACAACCAGCAGCTCCATTTGATTTCCTGAAAAGAAGGGCCAGGCGTGGATCTTCTCACCGTAGAGGCCGGCATCTGGTCGTCGGTGGCGGTGTCTCGTCTCGTTTCATCTCAAGGTCGGGCGATCTTGTCCCGCTTGGCTCGGCCATGGTTGTGTGTCGCGTCTTTCACGCGCATGTATCTGCACCTTGCGGGCGAGGGAAGCGGTCGCTCGAGGGCACTTGTTCGATTCCGCGTTTCCTCTTGTGCCCGTTCTCTTTTCCAATCGAGACCGGTGTGCTAATGGTTATGCATAATGGGAGGGAAAGGGGGAAAAGGGGTAAGTGAGAGCAGAGAAAAGGGGAGGATAGGGGGGGCAGGAAGCCCAAAGAAGGCCAGAGGGCGTCAAGACTAAAGACGGTCACCTGCAGAGGGGGTAGGGGTACAGAAGGTGTACAGACAGGGGTACCTACTCTCGCACGAGCTGAGGCTCGTGTGTTGTCTCCATTTTAAAGGCGCAGAACTCGGTCCACAGATCGACCGAGTTGGTGATGCTGGCGCAACCGCGTTCGTAGACCATCTCGGCGGCCTCGGGCCCGGCGATGTTGAACTCGAAGTCGGCGTACTTCTTCCAGTAGCCGAAGAGCAATGGGAACTTGAGCAGAAATCCGTCGTATGTGTCGCGCATCGTCTTCAATGCCTGGGGACTGGAGTTGCGGTTCAGGCCGCCCTCCAAGCCTTCGCAGGCATGCACCAGCTTCTCCCATGCTTCGAACTCGTCTGTGTCGGACTCCTGCAGCAGCCACAAGTTAGCCTACCATCGAACAACGAAGGAACAAAGGGGCAAAGACGGAAGCTGGATCGAGCGGAATTGGAAAAAAGAAAACATACCAGCTCGACGATTAACCGCCGAATCTCGGCGTTCTCCTCATCTGTGCCGCCATAGTTGTAGTCGGACATTGCCTAATTGCCTTCAATTCCCTTTGCGCGTACGCGTGCTGCAGGGACGGGGGGGGAGATCGAGATTGCGCCGAGATCGCAGCAACGAAGCGCGTCCGCGAACTGAGATCCGGAAAGGACGGAAGAAAAAGGGATGCAGAAAGAGAGCTTCTTCCGCGATACGGTTTGTTAAAACAAGCAATTACGCGATCGCCTTTCAACCGCGTAGCTGGTGCGTCTCGGTCGATTCGGTCGCGTGCGAAGCTGCGAGTGGCGCACAAAAGAAGCAATAGAAAATGGAAAATAGATGATGAAAGAAAAGAAAGCGAGCAGTGTCTCGATCGGTTCATTGGACGCTTCTGTCGCAACTAACGTTCGTTCTTAGCGCACGGACCACCCACCCGCATGCAGCTGCGTTATGTCACTGGGGGGACGAAAAACTTTCACCGCCTTTGCTACATATCTAATGACGACTTCCAAGGATAGAACGCAACGGACAAATGGACACGATTTCGGGGACTGCGTTGCCTTCCGACTTGTGTTTGCCATCTTGGTTCCCCGTTTTGCAATTCTACTCGTATCTATCCTTACGTCGTTGCAAACTGCAAAAAAGCAATCAAACACACAAAAAAAACCTGTACATTCCTCTCGGTTATCACCAGGGCTTCCTTTTCATCCGGTTCCCATCCTCCAGACAGATACCGTCGCGTAGCCCATCGCCTCCATCATAGACCTGCTGTAGAAAGGCGAAACCGTGCGAGAAATCCTTTACAGGTCATCGTCGTCCGAGTCGGGGGGGAGGGGCATGCTGGCGGCAATGTTCATCTCCTTCTGGTACTCGGCAATCAGATCCTCGGAGACCTCGGCAGTTGCGGGGGCCAGGGCAGGGGCAGCGACGAACTCCTGCAAATGGGTTAGAAATGTGGATAGTAAGGACGAGAGAAAGCAAACGGAAAACACTCACCAGAGTCGGGTTGGCGACCAGCTTGCGGCCGAGCCACAGGAAGGGCTTCTCGAAGTTGTAGTTCGACTTGGCCGAGATGTCGTAGTACTGCAGGCCCTTCTTGCGGTGGAAGGTGATGGTCTTGGCCTTGACCTTCCGCTCCTTGACGTCGACCTTGTTGCCGCACAGGACGATCGGGATGTTCTCGCAGACACGGACCAGGTCACCTGTGAAAAAGATTAGCGGGTGTTCGCAGTCGTACCGCGCAGGTATACGCAGCGCCAGCTATGGGGGGGGGGGGGGTGAATGTTTAACGTACGGTGCCAGTTGGGAACGTTCTTGTAGGTGATGCGGGACGTCACGTCGAACATGATGATACCGCACTGGCCGTTGATGTAGTAGCCGTCACGCAGACCGCCAAACTTCTCCTGGCCAGCCGTGTCCCAGACATCGAACTGGATAGGACCCAGGTTCTGTGGAAAGGAGAGTCAGTTGGCCGTTGCCTGCTATGTTGATGCGTGGGGAGAGAGCGTCTTACTGTGGTGAAGCCAAGAGGGTGAACCTCAACACCCAGCGTGGCAATGTACTTCTTCTCAAACTCGCCCGTCAGATGGCGCTTGACGAAGGTGGTCTATCACAATTGTCAGCGAACGCCGTTTTTCATGAAGGACAGGCACAATGCCGACCCGGTCGCTGCCAGGGAGAGTGCTAGGCCGTAGCCCTGTTTTCGATAATTTTCGTATAGAGCAGAGCCCATTCGAGAGATCGGAACAGGGATCGGGACAAACGAGCCGTAGGACGGGGGCGAGAGAGGAAAACCAACCTTGCCGGTACCACCATCGCCAACCAGCACCAGCTTGAACGTCGTCGCAGGCGTGGCCATGGTTGCTCTGGCTATCAGAGGAGGGGTGTGAAAGAGTCGGTTCTGTGTGCGGAGATGTCACGAAATCGTCTGTTTACCACGAGAAAGGTCAGTGACTGTTTGCCGACACCGGTTGGACCGTTGGAGGATAGAATGAAGGTGGTGGAAGGGCAAGAAAAAAACAAAGAAAAACAAAAAGGCGGGGAGGGGTCTTTTGCCCGGTGGGGGGGTAAACAAGGCCGAGCAGGGGAAAAAAAGAATCGACGTGCAGAGGAGGCGATCGGCTCTATTTGAGGCTTCGGGAATCTTACCTTTTCGTGAGCTCGTGGGTGGTGGGGGAAATCGACGCCGTCTTCGTTGTCTATCGTCAGGTTGGGTAGATGGCGAGAGAATGCAAGAGAACTTTTACCGTCTTTTTCCTCACTCGACCAGGCGTGGGCCACGGTGGCGGGGAAGCTATGCCCAGCGGGAAAAAAAAAAACAGGTTAAAAAACAAGTATTTGTAATAACACACGTGATCACATGGTGGGGCAGATTCTACGGAGCACGATTTCAGCCACTGCCTGAGCTCAGAACTTGGGCTTTCTGCATTCCTTCTCGTACAGCGTGATACATTACAGCGAGGAAGGGCCCCGTCTGGATACCCTCCTGTCCAGGCGATGAGGCTTTTTCCTGTTAGCTGCGCCCAGCTACGATCCTCATAACGGCACAATGTGACAGCCCAACAGCCCCCGGCCGCCCCAGTTTTGCCGTGGTGTTAGGTAGAGTCGCAGTTCTTCCGTCTGGCCTGTTCCTGAGTTTCTTGTCACGCCAACGAGGACGCGTCGCTTTGGTCGTTAGCAGAGATGCGCAAACTCGCCCGTTATACTTGCACACGTATCTTACCCCTTCGTTGCCTTGGACACACTCGGCCACTTTGCGCAGGTTGTCGTGGTTGCTGTGGTTAACATAGCCAAACGTGCGGATCTTGTCGTCTTTGCGCAAGCCCGCCTCGGCAGCTGGGCTCCCATCCTGAACAGAATTCACTCTGGCAAACGGTGGCGCCAGCGCCTCGGGCACCGAGTCTGGCAGAATTTGCCGGGTGGCGGTCGCCGCCGCTGCCCCCCCGTCTGCTGCTGCATCTTCGTCGGTTGCATCAAGGCTTGCAAAGTGTTCGTGCAGGAACTTCTCGATGACGCCCATGAGCTCCTTGTAGTCGTTTCGGAGATGGATAATGCGCGAGCGCGTCGTGCGTACTGGACGGGTCAGCGTCAGTCTTCCCTCCAGTTTGTGCCCTATGCCTGCTCTCTTGGTCTGGTGTCTCTCGTACTTTGGGCAACATCCAAATCGGCCCGCGGGAATCCGTCGGGCGTGATGAGCGACGTGTTCATGTCAACGTGATGCTTTCAGCCTTGGTGTTAGCCAGCCAACACACATGTGCACACCATGGCAGAGCCGTGTCTTCCCGAACCCAAAACGCACCGACTCTAAGACGCTGCCGAGAGCCGACAGCTCCGCTTCAATGGCGTCCTTCTTGCGCTGCAGCTCCGTAAAGGAGCGCTGTTGCGAGTTGCCATTTGTTGCTGGCGCCGACGTCGGCCCGGACGGAACAGTGGGTGCGTGGATGTTGTTCATTCTGAGCGGCAGGCCCATGTTCCCTCGAAAGAAGGAAGTCGGTGGTCTAAACGTCCATTTTGCCTTTGACAAGGCGCGGCCTTGGTCTCGATTTATAGCGGGGACGACTTTTTAGGCGGCCGCGCCCTGTGCAACAGCAGGCAGGCTGCCTAATGACGTGCACTGTTACCCCGCTACAGCGCTCGGCACAGGTGACGTCTGCTTGGCAGGCCTATTAATACACTGTGCTCGTAAAATAGAAAAGTCCTTCTATTTACTCCCCCTGAAGGCACTGCTGGCAAAAGGAAAGAGGCAATGACGGGAGGCAATGCTCACATTAGAGCCTCAATAGTAGTCGGTGTCAGCTGGAGCTTCATATGGAGTAGCACCTTCCTTGTCACGAGCCTTTTCGCTCTTTCCTTTTTTGTAAGAGTCCATGCAATCGCAGCATCGTACCTTCCACATCCCCGGATTTTCGTTTCTTGCGTTACCATTCCCGAAACAGATGGTCACTCTCACCCTCTTAATTTCTCTGGATTGTTCTTTTGCCTTCATTCACAAGATTTTTTTGCCGAGCGAATCTGTATTTCTTTTTTTCTTATACGTCACTTGTATTCAACCTGGAACTCTCTTGAAGTGTCTACTGGCTGAAGCTCCCAGTCACAGACACCTACTTTCTTTCTTGGCTTCTGCACTATTGCAACTCCGCTCCCTACTCCGTACTGTTTTTTTATGCTTTGGAAAAAAAGAACGACACAACTGTCTTTTTTGAATGCTTTCCTCTGTCAACTATGGCTCACGTCGTCAACGCAGGCGGCGACTACGGTGGCATGCCCTCTGAAGGTCCGCCGTCGTATACCTTCAACCCGGCCCCAAACGCTCCTTTGACATCAATGCGAAAACATGGCATGCCATGCGAATTCAAGGTCGACAACTGCTCTTTTTCAATTCAAAAGGACGACCAGTCTGCGCAGCAAGTGGAAGATATCGACAACGGCCCAAAGAGAGTCGGCTACGAGCGTCCGATGCCCACCATATCTGCACAGCATTTCGCAGATGCGGCAGCCGAACACGGCTCTGTTGAGCACCATTCCACTGCTACCACTTCTTTTGAGCAACTGCCAAGCATTGGTCACGCGACGAAAGCACCCTTTCACAAATGGGTACAGACACTTCAGCGACGACGCCGTATTAAACGGCAGCGAGCCGTCTCACTAACCCAGCTTACGAGCGGCACAAAATCACAGAAACGCTCTACAAACGGCAGCTTGAACACCAGTCTCTCAGGTGACCATTGTGGCATCTTTTCTTCGACGTCTTCGTTTGCATTTGTGTCCGCTACGAGAGAAGCAAGTGTCAGTTTGGCCAGCATGAGCTTGAGAGACCCATCCTGGCGACAAACCCAACGCTCATCCAGAGGCCTTTCCCGAACCGACCACAGCAGCAGGGCTTCATGTTCGGTTAGACAGTCAGAGGACGACCAGTTGAGCCATGCCAAGCAGCAGCAGCTTATAGACTCTGCTGTTTTTGAACGTTCGAGGCATCGACGACAAGTTCTCGACGAGTTGATCAAGACTGAAGAAGGCTACATTAGTGATGTCCGGTTTCTAATCAGTGTAGGTATTTTTCTTTAAAACGCAAAGCTCCAGTTGGGCCTATATACTACTTCAAGATATACTAACAAATACTGCGCTTATACTTTCATAGGCCTATCTCACTATACTGGCATCTTCACATAAGGGAGAGGTAGCACTGCGCTCATGCATAAACCAAAGCTTGACCGAAATTGTGCAGCTGCACGAAGAGATACTCGAAGAACTCCACAAACTTGTTCCAGATACGGATCATACGCCAGTACGCCCAGCTACTGCAGATGGTTTTGTTTCTGGCCGTCACCACAGATGGCAGAGTCTTGATGCAGTCCCTGAACATAGAACGGGGGATCTGTGTCAACAGCAGAGCCTGGCCCTAGTAGCTGAGCCATCTATGGCCGCAGATGTTGCAAAAGCATTTGCCCGGAAGGTAGGTTGCCATTTCCTCTTTTGTTACTTCCCCGTGCTTATCAACTATCAACATACAGATGAGTCGGTTCTATGTCTACGAGGAATATGGTGCAAAATACAATGCTACAGCAAAAAAATTGGAAGCAGCATTTAGGACCATGTCCAATTGGGAAACAAACCAGAGGGGGCTTGAGACTCTGGCGCATTGCCTTGACTCGGCCAGAGACGCTACAACCTCGCACAAGGCTATGGCAATCAGCGACCTATTAGCAAAGGTATGCTCCTCATATTTAAAGATTACGGATAATTCAAATAGACCACAACAGAGAGCTGACGTTGTTCTACAAATAGCCCATCCAGAGACTTTGCCGATATCCGCTTCTGTTTTCGGAGTTACTAAAGTGTACTCCAGTCTATGACAGTCCGGAGGCTCATTTGGAGATTGAGAACACCATGGCGCGTCTGCGAGACGTGACCTCTGCCATGAACCAGGCAACCAACGGCAAGAAGGCGCCAGTAGAGAAGACAAAACTGCTTCAGGACCGATTGGCGTTTTCAAATCAGGTACCTTACTTATCTCTGTCTACAGAGCGTTAGACTGTCGCGTACATTGTGCGTGGGAACCGAGTTGGGCTGACAGTTATTTGTAGAAACCTGATCCTCCACCAAAGAGCCGCATTCGTGCCTTCGGGCACATTCAACTCTGCGGAGTTCTCTACATCTGTTGGCAGACAAAGGCATCTGTCCAAGGGAAGTACATGATTTGCCTTCTTTACCGCAACTGGCTTTGTCTTGCTGTGGCCGAAAAGGCAGAACGGCAGTACACAATCGAAGCTTGTGTTCCTTTGGACTGCTGCAGTATCGAAGAGACCGACAACAGAAAAGGTGTGTTGAGTTTGGCTATGGTGTAAATCCGTTTTTATGCACTCTAACACCCACAGGTCTGCAGTGCCACACGGCCCCGTTTGCTTGGAAACTTGTCTTTGAATGCAATAGCCAGTTGTACGAGATCATCATGGCAGCCTGCTCACCGAAGGAAGATTGGGAATGGAGAGACAGGCTCACTCGCAGAATTGAAAACGATGCACACATGCATCCCGATGCGACTGATACTGCTTTTCTGACCTTGAATATCAAGAGCTTCGGCGCAATCTTTGAAAAGCCCGGTATGTCAAAGACGTCGATTTTCTATAATGAGTTTTGCTGATACAAAAAACCGCAGGTACAATAGGACGACAGCTGTCAATCCGGCGAGCGGCTACAGTGGGATCTAAATCGCAGCTGTGCCAGGTGATCATTCAAAACACGAGTTCTGGCAAGAACATGACAGGCGAGTCGCCTAAGAAGGCGTGCATCAATCGATCTCGGTCTCTACAGAACAGCTCAAGAATCCCAGTGCTGGCCCCGCCGCGTGGCGAGCGAGCACGTTTAGAGGCTCTGGTGTCTGACGTATGGACGAGAGATGTTCTTCCATTTCCTGGAATGAGTTCTCGAGTGAGGCGCGAACGGCATGTCCGATCGTCGGCTTCGTCACTCATTCAGCGCATCAGCGGATCGAGCCTTGCCAGCACATTTGGGAAGCGATCCATTGGCCGGGCAGGCCTGCATAAAGCCACGGCTGTAGCCAGTACGGAGATACCGTCGGTATCGCAAGTCTTTCCGCCAGACAGCAGCACCATAGATGACAGCGACACTTTGCACGAGGAAAAGGAAGCTTTACTTGGGCATGACGAGAAAGACGCTTACCCCCCTGTTGTCCGAGTGGCGTCTCTTCCACTTGATCTACCATCCCAACTGCCACACTCAGCAGAGCGGTCGCGGGAGTGGTGGAAACGTGGACAGTCGCCTTCTTCGCATATGGAGCAGAGGGGAAGCAGCACAGGTGCTTTGTCCGGAAACAAAGAGCGGCCTGGAACAAGCGATTCGAACCAGCTAAACGGAAGTCTTCGACGCACGCTCGCTCGCATTTTCGAGGAAAGCAAGCGCTACGAATGCAAGACAGAAGAGACGCAAAGCATATTTGACAAGGAATACAGCGACGTGGAAAACGACAGCACGTCATCGTTGGACAGGCCAGCGAGTCAGGACCGGAACGCACCGCCAGCAAGACGACCGGCGGCCATGCGTCCCAATGTGGTGACGGAACCGGTGTGCTGTGCGAGCTCAGCCAGCATCTGCACGGACGTGTCGCGGCAGAGCACGCTTCTCTCGACACAAACGTCGGTGTTCGATGCGTTAGCGCCGCTCACGCGACAGAAGAGGAACGCATCGCCGTCAAGTCCCTGTGCGAAGCGGCCGGTTCTCCTTCGCGGGAGCATCCGCAAATCGTTTCGCAATCTGGTGCACTGATCGGTGGGTTCGCACGTCATTTTCAGGAACCTGGACGGCATCTCGCGTTGATGGCTGCTATGACGTAACCTGTGAGGAGCTCTGGCGGCTTTGTATTATGTCTTACAAGTACGATATATCGAACACCTTGGACTGTCAGGCACAACCAGCGGCGAGCTGCCCCACCTTCCCCATTCTTTGAAGCTCGCCCGTTTACACGGAATGACGTAGTGCGTGTAACTGGACCACCCCATAGAAGGAGCCAGCATGCTCACGCCACGGGACGTTTGTTCTTTCCCTCTGCCGTATAAATTGAAGTGTCTTTTTGCTTCTTCTTTTCTGCGTACGACTATTTCATTCATTTGAGCCATACCAGGAGCAAAAGCTCTGCCATAGCAACATCCAAAGCACGACGCCGACACTACCGAGATCTCCATAACCAACTCAGCACGATGGCGCGCGGCGAGACGACCCAGACCAAGGTGTACCTGAAGGGCACCAACGACGAGTACATTGTGTTTGTCGACGACGTGGAGACGTACAAGAAGTGGCAGACGGACAAGTCGGTGCCGCTGGCGCACTTTGTGTCGTCGTTCAAGATCTTTGTGACGCACAAGTAGGTTTTCTCTTTTTGGAAGTTGGGGTTTTGTCTGATCTCTGCAGCTGCTAACACCCGCTCAGCCAAGGCCTGCAGGGTCAGCTGGACGCGCCGTCCAAGGGCCAGCTGGACGACGAGTTTGGGACGCACGTGGACGAGGAGGTGATCACGGCGATCCTGGAAAAGGGCAAGGTGCAGGAGTCGGAGTTTGGCGGGCGGCAGGGCGTGCGGAACGAGTCGCAGGGGACGCGGGGGGGTCACTGAGCAGACGTCCTAGGAACCGGAACGAACGAATAGAAAGATATTAAAAAAATCAAACGCTTTGCTTCTTTTGTCTCTAGTAGGAGGACGGCTGTATCAAAGAAAAGAAGAGAACCCATATAGACAGGGAGAAAAAAGGACATTATATGCATCCAGACGCTGAAAAAACAGAGAGAAAAAGGAAAATCGTGATACACAAGAGGCCGCCCCATCAGAAAGAGAAGGGGAAAAGGCTCTTTACACCCGCGACCCCTTGCCGCTGCCGCCGCGCTTGGGCAGGGTCCAGGGCTCTGCGCAGATGACCTCGCCCTCGCTGTAGGCCCAGAAGTAGGCGCCCATGCCGATGAGGTAGTAGAGGGCGGCGTTGGTGCCCTGGTAGAGCATGACGGCAGCGAGGGCGGCGAGTGGCAGGACGGCGAGGCGGGTCTCGAAGCTGCGGTGCAGGGAGGTGCCGGCGATGAAGCGGAGAGGCCACTCCCAGGCGAGTAGGCCGAGGCCGAGTAAGAGATTGAGTATCTGGAGGAAGGGGATCGGTTTGACGGCGGGGTCGAGGTTGCGGGTGAGGAAGTCCCAGAAGATTTTTGGCCAGAAGAAGGCCTCGATGGCGGCGGCGACCTGGTCTGGCAAGGGGTTAGAGAATGAAGAAAAGAGAGAGAGGACGTGAACCAAAGACGTACAAGCTGCTGCAGACAGGACGATGAGCCGTGCCCAGTGGTTCTTGATAAGACGACCCATGGTGGCGAGTGTGTGTGTAAGAGGGTTTCGAGTCGGGGGAAGCCGAAGGCGAGTGAGTCGAGAAGAGCGAAAGAGAAAAACGAGCAGGTAACCAGACCCGCGGGTATATCATGTAAAAAAAATACAGTTGAAGAAAAGGAAGAAAAATGAAAAAGAGCCCGTGTCGATGTGAATGAAGGCTATCGACACCGAAGGAGGAGGAGCGAAAGAGGGTCAAGCACCAGGCTGACGAAGCGAAGAGAAGGTGAAGAGAAGAAGGAAAAGAAAGGCGAGAGAGAAGAGAAGGACGAGGCGCAGCCTTGGGGGGGTATTTCGTCTCTTTTGTCGTGTGGTCTTTCTTTGGCGGCCCACCCTCCCTAATTGGGTTTCCGGGGGGTTTGGGCTTTGCCTCCTCCACCGAGAGCCGAAACGCGGGCCGGTCTCTTTTCTCTTTCTCGTGTTCTTCTTGGGCCCTTGCTAGGACGGGCAGCCGGGACGCTGGCCGAGATGGCGTTGGTGGGCTGATGCCGTGGTGGTGGTGGCGGCAGTGGTGGTGATGGTGGCGTCGGCAGTGGAGGGATCGTGTAAAAGCTGCCGCACGTCACGTTTGGGCTAGGTGGACCGGGGTTATGGGCAGCATCCGAGCGGCATTCGAGTAGGCAGGAGTAGGAGGGAGCAAAGGCGAGGGCGTCGGACGTGGGTTTCGGAGCGGAGGGCGGCTTGGGGGGGTTGGAAACCGGCAGTGTCTGGCCGTGTTTGAGGAGAGCAGGGGAGGCGAGGAGGGGTGTAAGTGGAGGAGGAGAGGAGAGAGGGCGGGAAAAGAGAAAGCAAAGGCTGATTATTAGAGACGTGAGGAATATTGTGAGAATGAAGGAAGGAAAAGAAGGGAAAAAACGAGAACAAGAACAAGAATGGCGACGTTGACGACGACACCCCGTCAAGAGCCGTTTTCCTCCCATCGTCAACGACCCGCCCCATGCCGCCGGCCACCCAAGGGGGGCCTAGACGCCCTGACTGGCTGCGATGCGCTCGCAGCGTGTGTTGTGACTGGGCGGTTAGAAGTTGCATGGCCGGGGGTAAGCAGCCAATGAGAGCGGCCAATGCGTGCGGGTCGCGGGATGTGACGAAACGATGCGCGTGCTGAGGGGATCCTGCAGACAGGGGGGCGTTGACGAGCAATCCGGACGGAGGACGGAGCTGGTGCTCTTTTCGTCTTTGTGCTCTGCTCTTCCAACAATGCTTTGTGAGGAGATCAGTGTTGGTTCCTTTCTTCTGTGGCTTGTTAGTCTCTGTCATTGTTTCTTTCATCTCATCATTTTTTTTTTCTCTTCGCCCTTTTTCCTTTTTTCCCCTTCTTTCCCCTTCTCTCCTTTACTCACCTTCGCTGCGACCCCCCGTGTTTGAGCCTATTTTGGGTGTTGCCCCGGGCCTGGCCAAGCCCACGGCCGTCATCCCACATCTGGCCACGCCGTCAATGCAGTGTCTCGGTAAATTTTCCATCACCCATTTCATCACCTAGCCAATCCCCCCTGCCAGCCCATCATACAGCACACAGCACTGATTCCCATCACTGCTGCCACCGCTGTATAACTCCACTTTAGTACTGCCGTGGCCAGCATCCCCCCGGCCAAGACTAACTAAGTATTAGTCCCCTGTAGCGCCCGGACCGGTTCTGCCCAGGGCGGTTGGACAGCGTTGGTGATTGGGCTCTCTGGCCCACCGTGGAGCAACAGCGCAGCAACGCTCTTCGCTGCACAGCGTCATGCGGCCCGACCTGTGCTGTAGTCTGACCTGCAGTGCTCACCGCTTCGCCGCTCGCTCACCATGGCTCGCTCGATGGGGAATGGCCGTCACCTTGAGCCAAGCAAGCTAGCAGCACGTCGACGCAAGCAATTCCGCTTCGCCCATCACCTGCCATCTGCGAGATGAGCCGGTTGACGGTGTCGTCCGTCTGCGGGTGGCCCACCGCCGCTGCTGCGCTGCGCAGCACGCCCCGCGCGTCATCGCACAGGCGGTTTTGTTGCTGCTGCTCCGGTGCCGGCGGCCGACTGAGCGGTCCACAGAACGCCGCCAGCGTCGCCGGCACAGCTTCCACGGCAGGGACTGGCAGCAGGGCCAGGGGCTGCGTACTGCTGTCCGTCGCCTCTGTCGATGTGATGAGCATTTCCTGCAGTTGCTCGTAGGCGGCCATGCTCGCGCGGTGGCTAAACTGAGATGTGTTGTCGCCGCCGCTGTCACTGCCACCGCTGGCCCCGGTCGACGGCGTCAGGAGAAACAACACGGCCGCCGCCGACCGGGCAGGCGCGTCACGTCGCTGCAGCCGCTGGAGTCGCTGCAGCCGGCTTGCCGTCTCGGGTCGCCCAATGTCGGCCGGGGCCACAAGCAAAAAGCGGCACACAATGTCGGGGTCGCTGCCTGCTCGCGCGCCCAGACGGATCGCTAGATCGTGCGAGCTGAGCCGGGCCATCTCCCAGCGCGGGGCAGCCACAGCGGCGGCGGGTGACGTCTTGTTGTTGCCGGCCAGCAGCAGCGGCACGACAGGCGCCCACGCCGGGCGGTCCTGGAGAGAGGCACAGAAGATGCAGGACAGGAAGTGCAGCGGCGGCGGTTGTGCTGGTGCAGGCGTAGGCGGTGCCTGGCTGGCGACCGTAGAGGGCCTCACCGGCGTGGCCGTCGTTACGGAAGGTCGGGCTGGCCGGGTTGGCCGCGCAAGAGCCGGCCCGGGCTGAGGCGTCCGGCGGTCCCAGGACAGTGGCGTAGTCGTCCTGGGTGAAGCAGCAGCATGCGGGCGTGACCGCTGCCAGAAAGGCGACGTGACACGACTGTGTTGGCCCATGGTAGCTGCTCAAGGGTAGTGGTGTTCGTAATTCATCTGTCTATTGAGGATAGATACAAGAGTGGTGATGCAAAAGAGGGATGAAGGAAGAAAGGGGGAAAAAGAGGGAGGAAATAGGAGTAGAGAGACAAAATAGGGGGGGGACAGACAGAAAGGCAGCTGGCCTTCCCAACCCGGAAGGCGCCTTAGGTCATGCTGTGTGCTCGGTCGTGCCTTCGCTTTTGTGGTCTATAGTATGCAACGGAGAAAAAGAAAAAAAGAAGAAAAAAAAAAAACATCACGAGAGAAGAAAGCCGGTGACCTATGCGGCTGCCGTCTCGGCGGGTGATGGGGCCGGGGGTGCGGCCGTGGCAGACGCGTCCGGCGCGCCGAGCGGGTGTGCGGGAGCGTGCGGCTCGTGCGGCGGCAGCAGGGGCCGCTTGGTCTTGGGGTCCTGGTGGCTGCGCAGGGCGGCCTCGACGGCGCGCAGGCGGTGGTCGAGGCGGGTGTCGCGGCGCAGGGCCTCGGCCTGGAGGGCGGCGACCTCGTCGGTGAGGGCGCGGATGCGCTCGGCGTTGGCGTCGGGCTTGCCGAGGCCGCGGTAGTACTCGAACAGCAGCAGGGCCGACGCGATGAGCAGGATAAACCCGTCGCCGGCCATATCGGCAAACAGGTCGACGGCCTTGGCCTCGGGCAGCGGGCGGAACTTGCGGCGCCACGGGCTGGTGCCCAGGAACGACGTGCCGCCTTGGCCGAGCGTGCCGGCGCTCGGCGTGCCTTCGGGTTTGGCGTCGCCGGCGGCCCCATCCCCTCCGGCCGTTGTTGCCGTCGCCGCCGCCGCCGCCTCCTTGCGCCGCTCCTCGCGCTCGACCTGCTCCTTGGTCTTGACCGTTGGCGCCTCGGCCAGCTCGCGCGCGCGCTTCTCGGCCTCGGGCTTGCGCAGCAGCGCCACGGACAGCCGCATGTTGAGCTGGTGGATGTGCTGGCCGTAGCGGGCGGCAAACTTGCGGAACTCGGGGTGTTCGTGGGCGCGGACCTTGATACGGTTCTGGGAGAGGGAGGGATGGGTTAGCAGCAGCAGCAGCAGCAACGGAAGGATGCAACATACTGCACCGTATTTCGAAATGTGCCGCACAAACAGCGCCGCGAGCTTGAACAGCGGCAGCGCAACCATGGTGCCGGCGGGGGCCGCGAGAGGACGCTCAGCAGAGAGAGAGGCACGCTGGTGCATGAAAAAATCAACGCAACAACGCAGCGCACGGCATGGGACAGAGCAGCCAGGCGGAGTAGAGCAGGACTGTCGCGGAGGAGGATTGTGTCGTCGGGGATTCTGCAGCACTGGAAGGCGGGGCCTTGAAATTTACATAAGCAGGCGTTCCAGCCAATGACAGGCGGCAGCCTTGCCTGTTGCTCAGCAACCACAACCCCTGTCCCAGCTCAGTAATCCCTGTCTAGCGCCGCGCTAAGAGCTCTCGACTGTTGACATTGGCGTCTGCGAGCTTGCGCGAGACGACCACGGGTACACCTCTGCTCTCATCCGGGCCGACGCCGTGAAGCGTATCTTGCGTTCTACTCTGTACTTCTTTTTTCTAGCTTCCTATTGTTTTTGCACCGGCTCGAGCTTATGTTTGGAGGAAGCGTTGTTTGCATTGTACTTCTGGGGGACTGTGAGTATTTTTTTTTTTTTTGCCTTCTTTTTCTTTACTGTCCTCGTTTTTTCTGTGTCTTGTTCTCTTCTCTTTTTGTCCTCTCTTCTCTTCCTCCTTCTCCTCCTCCTCCTCCTCCTCCTCCTCCTTCTCCTCCTCCTCCTCTCCCTAACATCACAGAACAACACCACCTCGCATCATGCTCGGCCCAGGAATCGACGTCGAGGCGCTCTCGCCTAGGGACGCCAACGCCCGACGACCGCCATCCACCGCCGCCGACCTCAAGACCAAGGCCGCCGCTCAGCTCAAGGCCTCCAAAGACAGCAAGAGCCAGCACCCGCCGCCGCCGCCGCTGCACGTCAACGAGCCGCCGTCGGCCGACCGCCGCGAGGGCGCCGTCTACCAGGTCGGCAAGCTGCTCGGCAAGGGCGGCTTCGCCATCTGCTACCAGGCCGCCATCGTCGGCGCCCGGCCCAAGCAGCTGTACGCGCTCAAGATGGTCAAGAGCAAGATGCCGCCCAAGATGGAGCAGAAGTTCCAGACCGAGCTGCAGATCCACTCCAAGATGACCCATCCGCACATTGTCCAGTTCCACCGCGCCTTCACCTTTGAGGCCACCACGTACCTCGTCCTCGAGAACTGCCCCAACGGCTCGCTCATGGACATGGTCAAGCGCCGCAAGGGCCTGACCGAGCCCGAGGTGCGCTTCTACGCCGTCCAGATCGCCGGCGCCATCAAGTACATGCACGCCAAGGGCGTCATCCACCGCGACCTCAAGATGGGCAACATCTTCCTCGACCGCGACATGAACGCCAAGATTGGCGACTTTGGCCTCGCCGCCCTCGTCGTCACCGGCCGCGACATGCAGACCATCCGCCGCACCACCCTCTGCGGCACCCCCAACTACCTCGCCCCCGAGATCCTCGAGAAGGGCAAGCACGGCCACGACCACATGGTCGACATCTGGAGCCTCGGCATCATCCTCTTCGCCATGCTCACCTCCAAGCCGCCCTTCCAGTCCTCCACCACCGACGAGATCTACCGCCGCGCCCGCGACCGCGACTATGCCTGGCCCGCCGCCACCAAGACCCCCATCAGCGACGAGGCCAAGCACGTCGTCGCCTCCATGCTCATGGACGCCCACCTGCGGCCCATGCCCGACGACATTGTCCAGCACCCCTTCTTCACCGCCGGCGCCTTCATGCCCACCGCCGCCGACATGACCGTGCGCCTGCGCGAGCTGCCCCCCGACCGCGACGTCTTCTACCCGACCGCCGACGGCGCCGTCAGCCCAACCCGCCAGAAGCAGAACCTCGCCACCCTGCACGCCCTCTGCGCCGCCTGCCAGGTCGGCCCCTGGGCCCCGATAACCACCGTCCACAAGCCCGTCTGGCGCGAGATGGCCGCCGAGGAGAAGGCCCACCTCACCCCGGTCATCCCGCTCGCCGACGGTGTCGTGTACCGGCCGTATGCGCAGTGGCTCAAGGAGAACCAGCTGCTGCTGCCACCCGGACGCCGTCGGCAACAACAACAACAACAGCAACAACAGCAAGTGCCATCGCCGACCGACGATGTTGTCCTCCTGTCCGAGACCATGGCCGCCACGACGCTGTCGACAACATCCGAGTCTGCACAGTCGACACAAACCCTCGCAACCGAGCCGAGCGCCGCTGCCGCCCGCCTGCCGCCACCACCGGCCCAGCCACCACTGGCCGAATGGTCGACCCGGACCGCCGCGGCCGTCGCCAATGCCATGGAGGTCGCACAGCGTGGCGCGGCTGCCGCGGCCGTGGTGGCGCCCGGCAACACCCTCCGCACAGCCCCTCCGCAGAGCTTTGCAGCCAGCCAACGCGCCCAGAACCGGCCGGCCACAACAACCACGACGGCCACGACCGTGACGACCACGACGACCACCACCACCACCACCAACACTGAGCCCACCACAACCGCACGGCGGCCCCTCTCGGCGTTTGGGCGCGCCTCGGCGCGGCGCGACATCCCTCTCGGCAGCGGACTCTCGCTGCAGGCACGCGAGCAAAAGGCCGCCGAGGCACGGGCGCCCGCTGCTGCCTCCTCCACCATCACGCGCAGCAACAGCCGCACCCAGCTGCCGACGAGCCTGTCGGCAGGCACCACGCGCACGGCCGCGAGCGAACGGCGGCACGCGCGCAGCGCCTCCTCCTCCGCAGCAACTGCCCAGTCGGCGTCTGCGCCGGCCCTCACCGCGGACGAGTCGGCAACAACACCCCAGGTCCCCCCCACGGTGCCCGTTGCCGCGCCCGTTGGCGAGAAGCTGTCCCTGTTTGCGCCGCCCGAGCAGCAGGAGGTGGTGCCGCAGAGCACGCCCGAGGCCGTGCTGGCGCGGCTGCGGCGGCTGCAGACGGAGCTGGACCGCGCGCTGAACGCACGCACCATGGCGTTTGTGTCGCCCGCGCGCGACCGCGTGCTGTCGGCGCCGCCCAAGATTGTCGTCAAGTGGGTCGACTACACCAACAAGTTCGGCCTGGGCTACATCCTCAACGACGGCAGCATTGGCTGCATTCTGCGGACCATCCCGGCCGCCGTGGAGCCGTCGGCCGTGGCCGGCAGAGAGGCGAGCGAGCGCCGCGGGTACCTGCCGCCGTCGTGTCTGCTGGTGCGCGGCGCCGAGCGGCACATTCTGCGGCGCCAGGACCCGGCGTATGCGGACCGCCACCAGATCGTGCCGATGGCGCCGCCGGCGGGCGCTGCTGCGGACGGCAGCGGCGACAGCAACAAGATCGACTTTTATGAAAACAACGGCGAGGAGGGCCTGCGGCGCGTGGCCGTCGACGCGAACCGCTTCCGCGTGGCCGTCGACCCGCGCACGGGCGTCGCCGGCAAGCTGGCCGCCGGCCAGGACGTGTTCGACCACCGCAAGCGCGAGCGGATCGTGCTGTGGAAGAAGTTTGCCAACTACATGCTGGCGAACGGGCGGGCCCTCGAGGGTGGCGAGTCGGAGGCGGCAGCCGCGGCAGCCGCGGCGGCAGACAAGCAAGACCAGAAGCAGGCAGGCAGCAGTCGTAGCAGGAGTGCTGCCGCTGCTGCTGCTGCTGCTGCTGCTGCTGCGCCCGCAGACCCGGCCATTGTCACGTTCTACCAGCGGTTCGGCGACGTCGGTTGCTGGCTGTTTGGCGACGGCCACTTGCAGTTCAACTTCCCGGACCACACCAAGATGGTGCTGGACGCGGGCGGAGTGTGGTGCCACTTCTGGCACCTGCCGGCGGCGGCGGCGGCGCGGCTGGCGGCGACGGGCCAGCTGGACGAGGCGGCGCTGGATGCGCGCAGCGTGCTGTCGTACCCGCTGCAGACGCTGCTGAACTTTGGCGAGGGCGGCAGCAGCGCCTCGTCGGCGGCGACGGGCACGGGCGCCTCGCGCCGCACGCGCCCCGTCATCCGCCCAGAGCTGCAGGGCGTGCCGGCGGCCAACGACCTGCGGCGCAAGGTCGAGTTTGTGCGCAGCGTGGTGCGCGAGTGGGTGGCGCGCGGCGGCCTGGGCAACAGCGACATGAGCCGGGCCGGGCGGCTGCGGTGGCGCGGCGCGCGCGAGACGGTCAAGCAGGGGCCCGACGGCGTGGCCGTGCCGGTGCCGCCCAGCAAGCACGTCTGGGTCACGATTGGCGCGCGGCAGGGCGACGTGCGCCTGGCGGCCATGGTCGACCCGCGGCGACCGGGCGAGCAGCAGGGGCCGGATGTCGAGGAGCGGCGGTAGATTGACGACTTTGCATTTTCTGTCGCGTTGGGTTTTTTGGCGTTTTTTGCGTTTGCGTTTTTCTGTTTGAATGTTGGTTTGATGTTGGTTTGCGTCTGCGGTCTTTGTTTTTCTGTCCTCTCGTACCTTGAATAATGCCATGACGGCCTGTCAGTTCTGCACGAATGCCCTCACAAGTGATTGAAATCGGATTCCAAAATGTAAGAGCAAGACAGTCCAGTTTGTGAAAGAAAGACCGTGGATATTGTCCGACCAAGCTAAAAGTCACAAAGCATAAGGAAAACAAATCCAAGAACGCGCCGACACCCACAGGAACGCCGCAAATTGGTATACCATAATACAAGAACCAACCGAAAGGAAAGAAAATCGCTGAACATCGCTGAAAAAAATCGCTGGAAACCGCTTTTAAAAAAGCAACAGAGACACAAGAAAATGAAGGAGGAAAACAGCAACACCCGAGCTAAAGCGAATCCAGACTTCGGCTCGCGGCCCGATGGCGGCGCCGTGCAACCCGCGAAAGCCGCTGCCGCGCCACAGCCGCCGCCGTTGCCGCCGTGGCGCTGCCGCCCATGCAGTCGCCGTAGCCGATCGGCGCCCAGTCGGGCGGCAGCGTGTTTTTCTGGTACATTCGGTGCCACGAGAGCGGCCGGAACGATTCGTCCAGGCGGTCGCTGTCGGTGTGGGTGTGCATGCTGATGTCGGCCCGGTCAAACTGCGCAATGCCGCCGCGAGACGGGTCTGTGCACATCACGAACAGGTGCTGCCCGTCGTCGGTCAGCGCAACGCCTCCCATCTCGCCAAACAAGTCAATCGTCTGCTGCGAGCGGAACGACTGCGCGTCGATCGCCGTGACCAGATCGACCTCTTCGCCAACGACGAGCAGCCGGCTGCCCGAGCCCGCGGGCGTAAACTGCAGGCTGCGCGCGTTGGACATTTGCGTCTGCATCGTGGTCACGGGCCTCGACCAGTTGCGCGCATCCCAGATCTTGATGGTGCAGTCCTGGTTCCCCGTTGCCAGCGTGTAGCCGTCGGGGGCCCAGGCACAGGAAAAGCCAAAGTCCCTGTGGCCGCCCAGCACCTGCAGGACGTCCGGGCCCTTGCGGCCACCCCCAGTATCCACACTCCTCTCCGGCTCGGCCGCAACGATCAGTGCGTTGCGCTGGTCGCCAACGACCACACGCAGGCGTCGGTCGGGCGATATGGCCGAGCAGTTCGGCGCAAAGTCAAACTCGACTGTCGACAGCATCTTTTCGGTTTCGAGGTCCAAGGTACGCAGGCCCCTGTCGTTTGACGAAAGCGTCGCAAGGGGGCCGGCGGCATGGCGCAGGCTGTGCACCTCAATGTGGTTGACAATGTTGCCCATGTAGCCCTCCAGATCGCTGTCATCACCTCTAAGGTTTTTGACCGTGCCCTGGAAACAGTTACCTCGGTGCGGGTCATCCTCGTAGCTTGAATCGAGGTTGGTGACGCAGTACTCGCCGGCAAAGCCGCCGGCCACAAGCATGTTCTGGCCAGAAGCAATGGTGGAGAGCACCACGCCCGGCTTGCCCTCAAAGCGCATGGCCGCCTTGCTGCGGCCTGTCAGTGAGTTGAACTCCTGGACTATGCCTCCACGGTCGGCGTAGTAGGCCCGTGTTCGTGAACGGCAGGTCAGGAGATTGCGCAGCTGGTAATGCGGTAGAAACATGCCCCTTTTTATGTGCATTCGCCGGAAGTACAAGTACTGGTCGCGAGAGCTGGACACCTTTTGCGCTTGCATAGACTAAAGAGGCAAGTTAACAAAGCACATGGTGGACGAGAGCGATGCCACGTAAAGCGTACCTTTTTGCGACCTGGCTGAAGCAGGCTCGGGAACAGTTCAAAATGTTTTTTTCTCTCCGTGCGAACGGTTTGCCGGGCGATGCCCAGCTCTGTCCAATCTATACCCTGAATGTCACAGCGGTCGCCGTCGAGATGATCTTCTGTGATATACCGACGCGTGTTGTCCATCTGGGCGATGATCTGGCTTCTCGTCAAAATCCTGTTAGCCCGCGGGTAGCGCATATAGACCAATCGTCTGCCATAGGAGTCGAGGAAATCCCGAAGGTTGGCATTGTGCGAAGCGAGGTTGTTGTCGTCCGGCAAAGCTGGACTAGTAATCGGGGCGGACTCCGTCATCATTTCGTACACGGCGAAAGGCGAGAGGTCCAGATCAGTGTTGAACAAGCCAGTCGGCAGTGTCCCAAGTCCTTCCGCGCCGTGGCCGCCCTGGCCAGGTCCGGATTGGTGTCCGGGGTGGTGGTGCAGCACTTGTCCGGGTATGTGTGAGTGTGCTGTAGCACTGGGGCTCCAGCCGAAGATCGTGCTGGGAAACAAATGCGTGTATCCATCCGAGAATGATTGCGAGAGCATTGGCATCGGCATGGGCTGAGGCGTGCCCTCACCATCGACTCCACCGACAGGGCTGGCATCACTGACAGAGCTGATGCTTTCCGCCGGTGAGTTCGACAGGTCCGCAAGCCCAGGAGCTGGGGTCTCTGGAGGCAGCTGCGGTGGCGCTTGTGACAACTCGTCCTGGTGGGCGGGCTGCTGGATTGTAACAGAGCTCATAGGCTCCATCAATTCCACACTGGACGACGAAGACAAAGGCAGAGGCGTTTCTAGGTGTGTTTCGTTGTCGAAGTCGAAGTCGTCGAGTATGGCATTGGCCACGGCTTCGGCCGGGTTGCTGGAGGTCGAGAATGCCAAAGGACTCGCGCCGCCGTCGAGGGTAGGCCAGACGCCAGCGAATGGCAAGAAGGACAGCGGCATGGCTGGATTGTTGCTGTCTCCAGTGTCCGTCGCATCGGCCTGGGCGGCGCTTGTGTCCTCCGCTGTCGCTGGTGCCGCTGGTGCCGCTGGCCCGCCGGCCGGACCTTCTTGCTCTTGGCTCGGCGCCTCATCATCAGAGTGTGCTGTAGACATGTTGAGATCGTCTGCCACCAGGCAGTAGCACCCGACTCATCTAAAAATACCGAGATGGGCCTGAAGGGGGTTGTGGAAAGTTCTGACTCTTCTTCTCTTTCTAGGGGGAGGGGGTGCTTTGTCGAGGCGACGGAATGCGGGGGAGAGGGGGACGTAATAGGCGATAGGTTTGAGGAGACGGAACTGAAGATGGGAGAATAGAAGAGAAGAGAGTTGGGATGCGAAGGGTTGACCCCGCCCGAAATATTAAGGTTGACTGCGACGACGATGACGCCTGCAAGAGGTAGAAAGAAGCGAGTTCTAGGGTGGTCTAGTTCCAAATAGCCGGGGACGGAGAGGCTAAGATGATCGTAAATGGGAAGGTGGCCAAAAAATAGGCCATGACGCGAAACCAGAGAACAAAAACTAAGGTACAGAAATACTGGGACACCGGTAGGATACAGACCTGCACACAAAAACTGCAAAAAAAAAGGCAAAGGCGAGAACGGCAACAGGCAATATTCCGTGGGGGCGAGACGAGGGGGAGAGAGGGGGGGACGGCTGAGGATTCTCAGGTGGTTTCCCCTCCCCCCCAAGCGATTACACGACGGAACAGGCAAGGACGCGCAACCAGCTGCCTTCCCCCAACCGCCTTCCCCACCGACAAAAAACGAAGGCGCAGGCGTGCCAAACCGGAAGGCGGCACACAGGAAGATGCCAGTTAGGCTGGATTGCGAGAGAAGGCACGGTTTGTTTTGGCGCAAGATACACCGGGCGCGCTGTATCCTTCCGGCCTGAGTGGGGAACGTGATGACGGGAAGCTGAGAAAGCGATAAGTGATGAGACTCGGCGCGCATGGCAAGCGCATTGTATTCTTCCCGGGGTGGTCTGTCTCCATTTCTATTTTTGTTCGCCCACCTCTCCTTGTCCCCGCCTGCAACTCCTGGCTGCCTCTCCTCCGTATCCCTCCCCTTCCCGTCGTTCTGTGTCTGTTACTGCTGGTTGCACTGCAGAATTAATTTCATAGCTCATAGCATAAGGGGACAAGGCAAGTAAAGGTACGAGCACGTGGATGACGCGGGGTGACGAGAAAGGATCAAAGCATTTGTCACAGAATGACTGGCCGGTGAGAGTCAAAAATTAAATTCGGGCACAGACAGCGTAAAGTAGAGACAACAAGAAAAAAAAAAAAAAAAAAACCAAGTAAACAATCCGTATCAGACCCAAGCATTACCGCCGTTGTTTTTTCCGTATTCTCGGCCATCATCCAAGAAAAGACAGAAAAAAAAAGGAAAAAAAAATAATATGGACCAATGCATCCCAGTCCTGGAATATGCAAGTATGATAAAAGGGGACTGCCCGCGGCCAGACAGATGTGCACGACGCAAAATTATGCAGAACCGATAAAAAAAAAACAATGCAGAGGCTGAAACGAAGTTCAGAGCAAAATTCAAAGAGAAAAAAGGGATGAGGTTTTGGTGCGTTGTGTGTTGACAAACGTCACATGATCGCACACTCCTCTTTGCCGCCGTGCTTCTTCACCTTGCCACTCCGCGGTGGTCCTACCTCCATGGGGGTGCCGCCGCTGACTGCTGTGCGGATAGCGGCCAGACGGTGCTTCGCCCGCTCGTCACCACCGTCCGCGGCCTTGACATACCACACGTTGGCCTCCAGGATGTCTCGCCGGCAGCCAATGCCCATCTCGGTGAAATAGCCGACGGCGTACTGCGCCTTGACGTAGCCTGTTTTGTTAGACAGCGATACAGAGAATCGAGAAGCACGGGAAGCGCGCCCAAGACAGGTAACTCACCAAGCTCGGCAGAGCGCCGCGCCCACTCGTAGGCCTCCTCCTCGTCCTTCTCCAGGAGCGGCTCTGCGCCCACCATGTACCAGGCACAGAGACCCATCATGGCCGCCGGGTGGCCGTGCTCCGCCGCACCCGTGTAAAAGTGCACACTCAGCGCCGGGTCCAGCGGGCAGTTAAGCCGACCGTGCTCGTAGGCATCGCCCATGCGGTAGCTGGCTTCGGCGTTGCCCAGCTCTGCGGCCTGAGTAAACAGCTCGGCTGCGTAGCTCTCGTCCTTGAAGATGTCGTCGCCGTAGCCCGTCTCGTACAGGCAGCCCAGCTGATAGGGTGCTGCGTTGTACATGGTATCGGCCGCCTCGGTGGCTAGCTTCAGCCACTTGATGCCCTCGCGGTACCGCTTCTCGCCCAGATCGCCCGACAGACAGGCCTTGCCCAGACGCGTCATGGCTCCCGGATGCCGCTTCGCAGCCGCTGTGCGCAGGAACTGGATCGCCTTGGTCGGGTCTTTGCGGCAGCCCCAGCCAAATTCGTAGCAGAGACCGGTGCGGTAGGCAGCTTCCGCGTGGCCGTGCTTGGCAGCCAGGACAAAAAGAGGAAAAGCCGTGTGGTAATCCTCCTTGCCCTTGTTGAAGAGGCCGGACGCGTAGCCATCGGCCAGGTAGTACTGTGCAAACGGATATCCGGCGTTGGACAGACGCTGCAGGATGGTACGCGCTTCGCGCACGAGCTCGATCGGGGTCGCACCCGGGGTGTCCACATATGCGCTTTCCAGGTCGCGCGTCTGCTTGGGGCTGTTCTTCCGTTGCGTCGATTCGTCGAAGCTCAACCCCTGCTCCTGCGCGGTGGAGATCAGGAAGACGGCAAACGAATACTGGATGGACATGTCGTTGGTCTTCTTTACGTTTTGCCGGTACATCTCGAGCGTCTTTTGCGTGCTGAGCAGCGAAGCGTTGGATCCAACAGCACTGCGTAGCTGCTTGTTGTCCAGCGAGATGGGCGCCGGGGCCGGCTGCGGATACGGCTGGTTGAGCATCTCAGCATAGGACGACGGGCGCACATCCGGGGACCGGCGCGCGCCAAAGCCGGGCGACCCAAAGCCAGGGGACCGGCTACGCGAGCCCAGATCCGAGTACATCGAGTAGGACGACTGCGGCCGCGGCAAGATGCTGTACCGCATGGCATGTGCTGCGTGTGAGTTGGGCGTGAGATGGCGGTTAATAATGGGGACGGGGCTGTTGCTGCCGGCGCTGCCGGCGGCGGCAGCCAGGTCCGGGTGGGAGGATGACCGCAAGAGGGCGTTCTGCTGGGTTTCCCGGGGTAGCATGCTGGAGCTAGCGGCATGCTGGTGGTGATACTGCAGCTGTGGGACGGACTGGCTGCCTGCAATGCCGTCCGCCAGCGAGCTGTCGGGCGACAGCCCGGTCGACTCGGCGCGCTCGTTGGAGATGGAGCTGGCGCTGGCGCTTGTGGTGGCCGAGGACTCGGCAGATACTGGTTGTTGGCCGGACCCTGCCTGAGACGGGCCAACTTCTAACCGCGAAAAGGGGGCAGCAAGGCTGTCCGGCCCCGAAGCCGCCGTCTGCACAGTCCGGATGGTCTGTGGCGGCTGTACCGTAAGGGTCGGGGTCGGCAGAGAAGGAGATGAGCGGTCGGGGGACTGGGGCAGGCTGCGCTCTTCAGCGGATTCAATGTTGGCGTTTGCCGGCTGTGCCCAATTGTCCGGCTGGAAGTTGACGCGCACGGGCGAGAGGGGCGGCTGGCGGAGCCGGGGTGAGTCTGCGGGCGACGCCATGGTGGGCAACGGTTTTGTGATGTCGTCGGACCAATCGAACGGCTCGCCTTGCAGGGTGAGCGGCAGCGGCAGCGTCTTGCGCGGGACGTGGTCGGCCGGGGAGGAGATGGCCGGCGGCGACGGCAAGGGGGGCGACGTAGCTGTTGCGGCCGCCATGGAGGGAGGGGGTGAGGGGAAGAGTCGGGAAAAGTTATGCCGGTCGGGGTCGTATGCGTTTCGATCGGCGACAAACGGCCACGGACGGGCCTGTCGTCAATGCAGGCCGAGCTTTACGGGAAGACGGAGGCGGGGGAGGGCAAACGAGAGACGGGGGTGGGAGGGGTTGCAGAAGAATAAATGAAGAAGAGAAGCAAAATTAAACCAGGCAAAAAAAAAAAAGAGTAAGGACAAAGAACCACCGGGATCCGTGAGAGCCCTGCCAAGAAGAGGATCGAGAAAGGCGGTAGGGAGGAGACGAACGGACCGCGGCAGGGGGGGGGGCAGGCTAGGGGGCAAAGGGAAACGAGGGTGGGCGTCGAGAGGGAGGTGACGGAGCCGAGAGGGTGAAGGGAGAACGCCAGACACGGCAAAGGAAAACAGATATGGGAGAATGGGGAATACGAGGCCAAGAAAGGCAGAGAGAGAGCGTCAGCCGATGATGTGTGTGGGCTGGGCTATTACCACAAAGCTGTGGCGGCATGCAACAGGAAGGCGCCTTGCAGAGTCGCAGTTGCAGCCAGTTGTTGGTCACAGCAGGCCCCCGCCGGCACTGGGGGCGCTGGTGGCAGGCAAGGGACCCGTCCGTGTCTGGAATTTTCTCACCCCTTTCCTCGCCTCTCGTGTTTTTTTTTTTTCTCTTTCGTCTTTCCCTGAAATACGCCGTAGGGGGGGTGGGGGAGACTAAGCAGTAGGCTGTCGGTTAGGGCAGGTACCGGCCGGCGGAGGCGACAGGCCCCGTGTCGGAAGAGGCGGAAGGCAGACAGGAGGAGGCAGGGAAGGCGCGAGAGAGGCTGGGCAGGAGGGGGAAGGAAAGAGGGGAGGCCGCGCAACCAGAAAGGGCAAACAACAAAAAAAGAGAACAAAAAAAAAAGACGAAAGGAAAACACCAAAAGGAAGTAAAAAGTGAATAATTCAACAGACGGAGGTCTACGAGTACGCAAGCACTACACGTGGAACAGACGCGGCCACCTACGACGCCAGGGAGGCCCCGTTCCTCGCTCGATGGGCCGCTTCCTCCATGGAAAAGTCCGATTGTCCGTGGCGCGATTCGTACTCCGTATACTTGGTACTCAACTACTTACTCTTCTCATGACAGCCTTCTGTTGCACGGCGTTCCAGCGCCCACAGCGGCCAACAGGACTGCCTGCGCCATCGAAAGCGGCATGCAGGCAAGCTGCAAGATGCCGAAACGGCGTCTTTGGGCAGAGCGGCTGTCCAGGGCCAGCCCGCGATTATTACGTAGGGATTTGACCAACGGTCCGCGAAAACGCCCAACTGACATGACAGCCTGGCACCATTAATTTGAGTGGTTGGCAATTTTAAGTCCGCAGATCTTGGCGACCCAAAGACGGGAAAGTGAAGAGAATGACGTTATTTGGGCGGTTGGCATTTCCCATGCAGCAGCGGTTTAAGGTAAGTACTCCTCGTATGGGCGCAGACACCAGTCTCCAAGAGGAGAACAAAGGGACACAGTGAGATAGATCACTCGACCATTCAATCTTGAACCTTTTCTTTCTTTTGAGGAAACGAACTGCTAGCCAGATCAGGAAAATGGTGGCCTTCAGCTTCCACGTCCAATCTCCCTGCAAACTCTATTTCATCCTCCTTTTTCCTAGCGGGCCATCGTGCCGCCTCGTATTCACCGTTGTGCTGTTATCCTAGCGGCACCCCTCTCTTTCGTTCTCTCTCGCCAGCGACGCTCGCGCCTCAGCCGCATGCCTCGCCTATGTCGTACTTTGCAACCTTTGTCCCCCGTCCACCGACTGGCATGCACCGTGGCGCAACGCTATGTCGGGCTGGCATGCAGATCCGTGCAAAGCACCCCCAGGCCAGGCGCTTTTCTGCGGCCTCCCCGGGCGCAACGCGTGCAGGCGCGTAGTCTGCCTCTGTGAGCACTTAAGGACCTGCCTCTCTAGTTCCGATGGGCAGCTCTAGAGCTGGCAGTGATGCCTTACGACTGCACAAGACCATCTCTGGCTGTGCCATTCGCTTTCAGCCGAACACGACCTCACCGTGATGCCTGATCAAACTATACACAGGCACAGGCACAAACACAAGAGCCCTGGACGGACCGCCAGAACGGCACCGTTTTACAAAGTATTGCGACATGCTGTTGGCTCCCTACAACACACCACACCGCCCTGCAGGTGCATGTATGGAGAATCTCACACCTTCCGTCTTCGTATTCACGCACTTCCATATCTGCAAGACCGTTCAGCTCTGGCCTAGCACGCTGTTTAATTGCAAAGCTCACTCTTTGCATTCTGATGTGCACAGCGCAGGCCGCGACCCGACGCCAATCTCCCGCCAACATTAAGAAAAATCCGGGGCAAGTATTACGGCCCCAGAGAATTCCATGCCAGCGCAATGCGCAGAACGCAGAACGCAGAAACACGGTCATTTCGGTCGGGACACAAGACATCCATCCGCCTATTGCGGTTCACCGAAACCTGTTTTCGGGATATCGGCTGCATCGTATCGCATCGTATTCGACGCAGCCCGGCGATCCAGCGGCGGCGACACTGGGCTGTCCCGTGTGATGCGATGGATGCTCCAAGCAGGAATTAGAAAAAAGAGACTAACCCCGTCTTTGGTTGCCCGGCCAGTTTTGCGCTCGTATCTTACACGAGTTTCTTCTAGCGCCGCGCGCTACCTAAAAATACTTTTTTTTTCGGCTTCCTCAGTGACAAAGGGCAGGAGCATCGCTTGTATCTGCGTAGATCGCAGTTCCCCCCTCCAGCATCCGTAGCATCGCAGACCCCGCCTGCATACAGTAGGAGCGACTGCAAAAGATGGCGATGGAAGGAAAGCGCGATTTCCTCGCTGGAAGAGATCAGACGTCTCTCGCACCCGCTCCTTCCCCCTCCCCCCTTTCGTGGACGTCATTGCACAGTGTCATGCATAAAGTAATTCTTCTGTCTGCCATTTGTCGTTGCTAGGCCGCCGCCGTTGGCTGCCACGCTCACCCCCCTTTCGGCCTACTCCGTAGTTCTTTGAAAAGGGCCGTCCTTTGTTTGACGTTGTCAACAACCAATACGCCAACCAACTACGGAAAAAAAAAAGAAAAAGAAAAAAAGTGTGAAAAAGTGCATGCAGAACACAGCCCGCGCTGACGCAGGAGGGAGAGTCAGCACTTCCTCGGTGCCCGGTTTTTCTGCCCGCTCCACTGCCACGCATTGGCGCTGCAGCAAGTAAGGTCGCCTTGGCGCCACCGTCGCCTGAGAAACAGCCCGCCCTCCGCCATCCAGGCCCCAACGGCAGGCTTCAGGGGTTGTCAGCAGGACTGCTCCACCTCAAACCCGCCTAGAGCAAAGTCCGCTTCTCCCTAATAACAATTCTTTGCAGGGCCCGTTCGCTTCTCCTTCTCCTGTCCCCCTTTACGGCCTGTCGTCTCCCACACCTCCATTCGTTATTCTGTGTTTGGGATCTGTTGCCTCGTCGACATCCCTTGCTCTCGTTTTTCTCCCGGGCCGAGGACCTGACCTTCGTTTTCCCCCCCTTCTCTCGGCCACAGCATTTCGAATTTTGCCTTGTCTAAAGGGTTTTGCCATCACGCAACACCCTACCACATTCGCTCTCCTGTGCGTGACAGAACGTTGCGCACGCTCCGAAAGGGTACGGCCGCTGTCACTCGTCTGGCCCATCTGCTCTTGGCCGTCCGTTTGATTATTGACTCCATCCAGGGCCATGTCTCTTCCCGAACGGCCAGGCGGCAGTGCGCCGTACGATCCCAAAGCCTCGTACCGGCAGTCCGGCTCACGACGCAATCGCCAGCCCGATGCCGAGGGCTCCGGCTACCTCCCCGTCGATAGCACGCGCGGGGCCTCATCCGTCTCCTTGGGTGCGGGGACGACCGACTCGCTGCCGCTGTCTCCCTCGCCCGAGACCGTCGATACCAGCTACGACCCCGAGCGAACCTTTCAGCGGAAGCGCAGCCTGGTCCGGCCTGAGCGGAATCGCATAGGCAAGGACCATCCCAACTACCACTACCGCAAACATGCTGCGAACATGCACACCCTGCCCTCCTCCACCGGCAACGACCCGATCCTGGAAGACCTGGAGGGCGCCACCGACGTTTCCGGGTCCCGCATTGGCGACGCTGTGTCCGACACGTCGCTCGCACCCCGGCCCATCACCCGGAGCCGCACAAACAGCGAGGTCGCCGAGAAGGGCCGCTCGCGGCGCCACGCCTCTGGCCGGGGGAAGTCGCGCAAGGTCCGCAAGGACGCAGCCCGCCGCAAGACGGAAGAAACGGTCCGCCCGCCTAGCTTGTGGAACGTCTACTGCGCGGCTGTGACTTTTTGGTGTCCCGACTTTGTCCTGCGCGGCTGCTGTAGAAAGGCGTCTAAGGAGCAACAGCGTGCATGGCGTGAGAAGATGGGCCTTATCAGCATCATCCTCGCCATCATGGCGGTGGTGGGTTTCCTCACCTTTGGTTTCACCGCGACCGTCTGCGGCGCGCCGGGCGTTCGCCTGCGGGTGAACCACGTCGACAGCGGCTACATGATTTTCCACGGCGTGGCCTACGACCTGAGCAGCTCCAGTCACCCGGCTGCCGAGGGCATCCCGAAGGGCTCCAACGTTCTCTACGATCTCCCCGAGAAGCACGGCGGCCAGGACGGCAGCTTCCTGTTCCAGAACGTCAACGGAAAGTGCAAGGACCTCATCACCTTGGCCGACGGCTCCGACGTTCCGACGGACGACGACGGCAACTTGGCCTGGTACTTCCCCTGCACCACCTTCAACCAGGACGGCTCCAGCGAGGTCAACACGACGATCCCCTACTACCTTGGCTATGCCTGCCACACGACGGCAAGCTCCCGCAGCACGTTTTACACCGAGCTCAAAGGCACCGCCGACGTCTACTACGACTGGGACGACATCAAGAACAGCTCGCGCAACCTGATCGTGTATTCCGGCAACGTCCTGGATCTGGATCTGCTGAACTGGTTCAACGAGACGCAGGTCAGCATCCCTTCGCGCTTCAAGGAACTCCGCGATACCTCGACTGCCGCCAACCAGGCGATCCGCGGCCGCGACATCACCCGCAAGTTCCAGGCCACCGGGGACAAGATTATTGCCGAGTGCTTTGAGGAGCTCATCAAGGTCGGCAGCGTCGACACCGAGACGGTTGGCTGCATCGCGTCCAAGGTCGTGCTCTACCTGTCGCTGGTCCTGATCTTGTCGGTGGTCATTGCCCGCTTCGTGCTGGCCTTGGTGTTCCAGTGGTTCCTGAGCAAGAAGTATGCTGCTGCCAAGACGTCGCAGTCGTCCGACCCGCGCAAGCGTAACCAGCAGATCGAGGACTGGACGGAAGACATCTACCGCGCGCCCGTCCGCATGCCTGGCGACATTGGCAGCAGTGTTGCTGCTGCCTCGTCCGACCGCAACAGCCGGCGTACCAGCTTCCTGCCGACGACCTCGCGTTTCTCGACCGTGTCCGGCGCCGGCGACCGCAACTCGCGCCTCCGCTTCCCGCCCACGACCATGGCCAGCCAGAGCTCGGGCGCGCAGCTCCTGCACCCGAACTCGATGTACCGGCAGGGCAACGAGAGCCGCAACAGCTTCCTTCGGAACAGCACGTACGGGAACAACGCCATGCCATCGGAGGGACCGGGCCCGGCCGGCTTTATCCACGAGGCCGTTGTGCCGCAGCCGCCCTCGGACTGGATGCCGAACGGATTCCCCCTTGCACACACCATCTGCCTGGTTACGGCCTACTCGGAGGGCGAGCTCGGTATTCGGACGACGCTGGACTCCGTTGCGATGACCGACTACCCCAACAGCCACAAGGTTCTGCTCGTTGTTTGCGATGGTCTGATCAAGGGCAAGGGCGAGACGATGTCGACACCGGATATTGTTCTGAGCATGATGCGCGACGCGACGGTTCCGCCCGACGAGGTGGAGGCGTTCTCGTACGTGGCCGTGGCGTCGGGCTCGAAGCGGCACAACATGGCCAAGGTGCACGCGGGCTTCTACGACTACGGCCCGAAGTCTGCGATCCCGGTGGACAAGCAGCAGCGCGTGCCAATGATTGTGATTGTCAAGTGCGGCACGCCGGACGAGGCGACCAAGTCGAAGCCGGGCAACCGTGGCAAGCGCGACAGTCAGATTGTGCTGATGTCGTTCCTGCAGAAGGTCATGTTCGACGAGCGGATGACGGAGCTGGAGTACGAGATGTTCAACGGGATGTGGAAGGTGACGGGCATCTCGCCGGATTTCTACGAGATGGTGCTGATGGTGGACGCGGACACCAAGGTGTTCCCCGACAGCCTGACGCACATGGTGTCGGCGATGGTCAAGGACCCGGAGATCATGGGCCTGTGTGGTGAGACGAAGATTGCGAACAAGCGGGCGAGCTGGGTGTCGGCGATCCAGGTGTTTGAGTACTTTATCTCGCACCACCTGTCCAAGTCGTTTGAGTCGGTGTTTGGTGGTGTGACGTGCTTGCCCGGCTGCTTCAGCATGTACCGGATCAAGGCGCCCAAGGGCGGGCAGAACTACTGGGTGCCGATCCTGGCGAACCCCGACGTGGTGGAGCACTACTCGGAGAACGTGGTGGACACGCTGCACAAGAAGAACCTGCTGCTGCTGGGCGAGGATCGGTACCTGACGACGCTGATGCTGCGGACGTTCCCGAAGCGGAAGCAGGTGTTTGTGCCGCAGGCGGTGTGCAAGACGACGGTGCCGGAGGAGTTCATGGTGCTGCTGTCGCAGCGGCGGCGGTGGATCAACTCGACGATCCACAACCTGATGGAGCTGGTGCTGGTGCGGGATCTGTGTGGCACGTTCTGCTTCAGCATGCAGTTTTCGATCTTTATGGACTTGATCGGTACGCTGGTGCTGCCGGCCGCTATTGGTTTCACGTTCTACGTCGGTAAGTGGCTCTCTGATCTCTTTTTTTGGGGGGGAGGGGGCTTGTCCGTTGCTAACCAAACCAGTCATTATCTCGATTGTGCACTCGCCGCCTCAGATTATCCCCCTGGTGCTGCTGGGCCTCATTCTGGGTCTGCCGGCAGTGCTGATTGTGGTGACGGCGCACAAGGTGTCGTACGTGGGCTGGATGATGATCTACCTGCTGTCGCTGCCGATTTGGAACTTTGTGCTGCCGACGTACGCATTCTGGAAGTTTGACGACTTCTCGTGGGGCGAGACGCGCAAGACGGCGGGCGAGAAGACGAAGAAGGCCGGCATCGAGTACGTGGGCGAGTTTGATAGCAGCAAGATCACGATGAAGCGGTGGGCCGAGTTTGAGCGCGAGCGGCGGGCGCGCAGCCAGTACTGGGGCTCGCAGGAGAACGTGGCCGGGCGGGCGATGAGCGGCTCGTGGTCGATACCGCCGTCGGGCCACCAGCACTACGACGAGTACTACTCGGACGCGTGAAGGGGATGGGGTGTGTTCTTTCTTGTCTTTTTTCTTGCGTCTTTTCGGGTTGTCTACGCGGGCCGGGCGGTTGCATTTTCTCTTTTTTTTTTGTGTTTCTTTTTTCTTGGATTAAGAGGCATATCATGTCGGGGGTTCTCTCTTTTTTTTTTTTTTTGAGCGTCGATGAACAAAAACGCATGGATATAAGGGACGTTTTGTTTTGTCTATCTGTCTTTTGTCTTCTCCTGTGTCCGGCTCCCGATTAATATTCCCCCCAATGCCGGGTGTGCGGACCAGGAGACGAGAGGACGTCTGGCTGGCGTCGTATCATGGGATCATTCTTCACTAGGAAGCACTTTATTTATACAGACTTTTTCCATTGCTTTCTCAACTCGCCTACTGCAGCGGGCTCGGCTGCAGGCTGGTAAAGTTGCCGGCGAGGGAGCCGGTGGCCCAGCAGAGGGTGCCGTCGCCGGCGGCGCCGAGCTCGTTGCGGTAGGGCGTGTCGTCACCGTTGTCGGCAGCGCGCGACGACGTGCGGGCGGCGCTGCGCTGGGCGACGCAGCGCAGCAGGGCGGACGACGCAGCGGGCGGGCGCACGGACCCGGCGGCCTCGAAGACGGTGGTCGTCAGGCCCGGGCAGGCGGTCTCGAGCAGGGTCAGGGCGCCGCCGGGCGCGGCGGCGGTGCGGGCGGGCTGCCAGACAAAGGCGACGGCCGGGTCGTCGCAGGGGTAGCGCAGGGCGAGGCCGGCGACGGCGGTGCCGGCGGCGGCGGCGCGGGCGTTGAGCGAGACGGACGAGGCGTTGCGGGCGCAGGCGGTGTCGATGCCGGTGGCGGCGTCGGTGTAGCGGAAGGCGACGTAGGGGGGGTCGATGGTGGTTGAGTTGGTGATGGTGGTGGTGGTGGTGTTGGTGATGCTGGCGGATGTGGTGGTGATGTTGGTTGTGGTGGTGTTGGCGGGTGCCCAGGTGGTAAAGTCGCTGATGACGAAGCGAGCCGGGTAGGTGCACGAGGCAGAGGACGACGAGGACGACGAGGACGACGCTGCTGCTGCGGCCATCTTGTTGGATGCGGCAGACTGGCCCAGTTCCTGGAGCAGCTGGGCCGGGATGGTGTAGAGGAGGCCGTCGGTGGACTGGGTGGGCGCGGCGGCGGCGAGGAGGGCCGGCGCCAGGAGGAGAGCTGCGGCGCGCATGGCGGTCGAACGTGGAGGAGGTTGCGAGATTGGCGAGCGGTCTGGCGAAGATGAGATGAAGGGAAAAATCTGGCGATGAAACGAGTGACAATCAGGCAATGAGACGAAGCGAATGACGTCGAGAAGAGAGTGTGAACGACTGAAAGAGTGAAAGAATGTATGAAAGAAACAAGCTGGCAATGGACAGAAGAAATAAAGAAAAAGAAGACAACAAGAAAAACGAAAAAAGTTGAATACAAACACTGCCTCTTCTTCTCCCTGCTGTGCTCGTGTTCCCACTCGGCTCGCCTTCAGCTGCTGCTGTCCGTCCTCCCCCGCCACCAGGAACCGTTTTTTTTTTGTGTTTTTCCCCCCTTTTTGCCTTCACCGCCGCCGATCGTTTTTTTTTGCCCGGGCGTGTTTCTTGTGTCTCGCCTTGCCCCTGGCGCCCGCGTTTTGTTTGGCCCTTTCTGCCCTGCCGTGCCTTGGAACGCTCGTGGCGATCGCTGCCTGTTAAACAGAAAAAAGCAGGCAAGAAAGCATTACCAGCCTCCACTGCACGGTCCGTTTGTCTTGTTTCAAGTTACCCGGTCTCTGCCGTTCCTGCGGCCGTACTGGATTTTCTGTTGAGAGAAAGCAAACCACTGTCGCTGGGCCGGCACACGTCACACGTCGTTTTGCCCGTTTGCAGTGCTGGGGTTCGCTGCAGCACCGGCACTTACAACCAGCTGCTAACAATCAGCTGCATGGATCGACTCTGTACGGAGTAGGCAGAGCTTCTCAGCTTTGCAAACCCCTGCATCTGCTTCTCCAATCTCCTTTTCTTTTCTCGTGCCCTCGCCGGACTTCCTTGTCCTTCCGGACCTATGCATCCTCCTATTCCTGTCGTCGGCCGTGCTGCGTCAGACAACGTCGATACGAACAGGGCAAGCGTACAATTCGTATAGCATTGCCGGACGTGACACGCCGTGCCGTCGGGAGGCCGTCGGGGTCGTTGCTTTGGGTCCCTTAAGCTGCACTGTGTAACCGTGGCGGTGCATTGACAAAAGTACTCCGTACAATATGTGGCTGTGCATCCACTCACGTGCACCCCATGAGGGCTAAATATGCCGTTTCGGTTTACGCGTGCACGTGATCCAGGGCCGACTCCGCAATTTTCCACCAATTTTTCCGCGAAAAGCACAAAGAAGCGCTAGGCTCTTTTTTTTGGTCGTCGAACCCCCCAAAACCCACATCCACTTTCGACGAAAAAAAAGTTTCCCGTTCTTCCCAATCCCCCCCCGACGAACGCCCAGACGACCACCACGATCGACAACACAACATCTGCAACCATGGGCAAGGAGGCAGCACCGAAGACCGGCCTGGCCGTCGGTCTGAACAAGGGCCACGTACGTGTTTTTCCGATTTCCGTTGGCGAGAGGTGGAGGAAGACGAGGAGATGGATGAGAAGATCATGAGGAAGAGGAAGAAGATGGGCTGGATGCTGGCAGCAAAACACGCGGAGGATGTTCAGAGTTGAAGACGACGTTTGAAGGAGCTGCAGACGAAGATGGATCGAGACCGATTCCCGATGAGAACGTCCGACTGACTCCTCGCAGAAAACCACTCCCCGTGTCGTCAAGCCGCGGGTGTCCCGCACCAAGGGCCACCTGAGCAAGCGCACTGCTTTCGTCCGCGACATTGTCAAGGAGGTTGCCGGTCTGGCTCCGTACGAGCGCCGCGTGATTGAGCTGCTGCGGAACAGCAGAGACAAGCGGGCGCGCAAGCTGGCCAAGAAGCGGGTGAGTTTTTTCCTCAGACAAAAACGACTACCCCCCCCGAGTGATCCGTTCTAACATCCCGCCCAGCTCGGTACCTTTGGCCGTGCCAAGAGAAAGGTGGACGAGCTCACCCGGGTGATTGCCGAGTCGCGCAGACATTAAGCGGACAACGGCACGCCATGGCGGGGAGCGTGATGGGACGATGATGGATGCAATACGGTCGGCGAGGAACAGAAGGATCAGAAGAAAACAACACGCCACGACCGGGTCCGACAAGCGAGCCTGCGGAACCAACACCAACCCCCTCCCCCGGACCGACGATCGATAAAAAAAAAACGAACCAACACGGCTTGCATCGCCTGCTTGCCCATTTGTCTCGGGGGGGTGGGAGGTTCTGTACGGCCGGAACAGAATGGGGGGGGAAAAGGAAAGAGAGTCTTTTTAGAGCTCGGTTGCTCTTACAGATCACCGGCTCCTCTCTGCGCCTTTGATCTCCTCTCTTGCCTCTGTTCCCTGGGCCGTCTTCGGGCCTTTTCTTCTTCTTTTCCTTTCTCCTGTTTCTGTTTTTTTTTAACATCCGGGGCTACGTGCTTTTTCTTGGGTCGGCATTTCGGTTGGCGTCTTATCAAAAAGAAAAGAAGGAGCAGGACGGGGGAGAACGAACTCCAAAAGAAAGGAAATAAAAAAAATCATGAAAACTTATCTTTTTGCTCTTGCCATGGAATCGCTACAGAAACATCCACCACAAACCACTCACTTCTTCGCCAGCCGCAGAAACTTGGACATCTTGTTCAGCGCCTCGGCCTTGTTGGCCGCCCGCTTGTTGCTGGCCTCTGCCGCCGCCGCCGCCGCCGCTGCCGCCGCCTTCCCGGCCCCGGCCCCGCCGTCGTCGTCCGTGCCCGCCGCCGCCGCCGCCTGCGGCACCACAATGTCCCGCGCCGTGCCGGCCACCTCGGGCCGCAGGTACCCCTCTGGCGGCGGCCGCGGCGCCGCGGCGGCTGCCGTGGCCTCGCGCCCGCGCAGGTAGTTGAGCAGCACGCCGCCGCGCATGCCGTAGCCGCGCACCAGGTCGTGCTTGGGCGTGTCGGCGCGGTCCTGGATCGTGTCGCCCGGCCCCCGCGCCATCGGCAGCGCCAGCCGGAACCCCTGCTGCCGCGCCGCCGCCGTCAGCACCCCGCGCACCGCCGCGTGCAGCGTCGCGCCCGTTGCGCCGTTCGGCAGCGACCACAGCACCGTGTGCCCGTCCGGGAACCGCACCCGCACGTCCACCTTGCGCACCGCCGCCGCCTTGGCCGCCTGCGCCCGCGCCTCCTCCGCCAGCTCCGCCTCCGACTTGAGCCGCTTGTTGCGCCCGGCCTCCTCCAGGTGCTTCTGGTGCGCCTGCAGCTGCGCCACCGACGGCTGGTACGCCGACGGGTCGTCGTCCTCGTCGCCGCCCCGGCCGCCCCGGCGCCAGGCCTGGGTTGCAGCCGCCGGCGTCCCGGCGCGTGGCGGCCGCCATACCTGAACGGGCTCGAGGTATGCGTTGTCCGCTGGTTGGGACGCGGCCACTGTCTCCGGCTGCTGTGCTCCTCCCGGCTGACTCTGTGCTTTCTCGTCCACCTGCATTGGCTCGGTTGTTGGGGCCGGTGGCGAGGGTTGTGGTGCTACTGGTGCTGGTGCTACTGTAGGTGCTGCCGACAGTGTGTCTTGTGCTGGTGCTGGTGCTGGTACTGTCGGCGTCGTCTCTTTCGTCTCTTTCGGTTCAGCTGGTGCCGTCTCGGCTGCCGCCGCCGCCGTCGACTTTTCCGCTGCCGCCTTGTCGGCCGCGGCCTCGCTCGTCACCTTCTCCAGCGTGCGGTGCACCTGCTCCATGGCGTCCTGCAGGGTCAGGTCGGACCGGCGGAACTCGAGGTGGATCAGCTGGCTGCCGGTGTCGATGCCGACCTGGCCGAGCGTCTTGCCAAAGTCGGCGAGCGACGCAATCTCGCGGCCGGCAAACCGGAGCACGGGCGTCTCCCAGTACAGCTGGCCGGACCCGGTGCCGGGCGCGCTCGTCAGCGGCACGCCACGCGCCGTGATGTTGAGCGGCACCGGGCGGGCGGTCTCCTCGAGGTGGCGCAGCAGCTTCCAGATGGGCGTATCGCTGCGCACCTTGGCGGCGACGCGGTTGTTGGGCAGGCCCAGCCGGGCCTCGGACGGGGGCAGCCGCAGGGCAACGGTGACGGCCGAGGGCGACTTGGACTTGACGACGAGCTCGAGCTTGGCGTTCTGGGTGAGGCCGGCGGCGCGGATGGGGTCGGTCAGGTTGATGGCCTTGTTGTTGTGTCTGGAGGAGGGGGGGTTAGCTTGTAGACCACCGGGGATGGCATCGTCAGAGGAGAAAAAACCTACTTCAGCTGATACGCTTCGCTGTCGAGCTTGAGCTTGGCACACGCCTCGTCCCGCACGTCGATCATGTAGCTGCCGGCCGGCACCTTGACGGTGGCCCGGCGCAGGTCGGCCGTCATGACGGTAAAGGCCGATGCCATGGCGGTGGCGGTGTTGTGGTCGTTTCGTATCCTCGCGTGTCGTCTGTCGTAGAGGGGTGTTTTCTGGCGAGGGGCCTGGGATCGCGGGGTGGGGTCAGGGCACTGGCATACAGTGTTTTGTTGGGCGGCACGGCGCTGTTGCAAGGCAGGCCCGATGGACGTGAAGGCAAGTGTCAGCACCTGCCAAAAAAGACACAGAAGACAACAGAATCCCGGAGAAGGCGGCCGGGGGTGAAGCTCTCCTTCCCGATGCTCAGAAATCCGGCCTGGTTAGTCAGAAACGGCCCCGCCCGGGCAGGCTGCTACTGCAACGCGCGGACCAACCACAGCCCGCCAAAGCTCCAGGTCACGTTTTCCCAGCAGCCGCGCCAGCTACGTGTTTGCCTTTTGGGGGGAGGCCCGCACCCTGGGAAGCTTCCACCGCCGACCGCGAGCGTCGTCCTTCACTCCGCATCCTGCCTCGACGCCCTCTTTTCTCTGTCCCTGCCCTCTCGACCGTTTGAGGGAACACGCCCGACGAACGCTGGGAACGACGCTGTTTCCCCCATCATGGTGCGTTGGTGTTCCGTGTGCCTGTTTTGCCTGCTGCCATGCTGACCTCCAGTCTTCTCCCTTTTCAATAAGTACGAACAAGAGATGACGAATGCAGACGACTGCATGCGCTCCCGAGTCCCGAAGAGCTACTAACAGGTACAGATGGCGGCGCCTGCGTCGCCATGGTCGGCAAGGACTGCGTCGCGATTGCGTGCGACCTGCGCCTGGGCATGCAGGCCCTGACCGTGTCCAACAACTTCCCCAAGGTCTTCCAGTACGGCGACCACGTCTTCCTCGGGCTGACGGGCCTGGCCACGGACGTCAGCACGGTGTCGGACCTGTTCCGGTACAAGGTCAACATGTACCGGCTGCGCGAGGAGCGCCACATTGCGCCGCGCACGTTTGCCAACCTGGTGTCGAGCTCGCTGTACGAGAAGCGCTTCGGGCCGTACTTTGTCAGCCCCGTCGTGGCCGGGCTCGAGCCCAAGACGGGCCAGCCCTTCATCTGCGGCTTCGACTCGATCGGCTGCATCGACTTTGCCAAGGACTTTATCGTGTCGGGCACCGCCAGCGAGCAGCTGTTCGGCATGTGCGAGAGCCTGTGGGAGCCCGACCTGGGCCCGGACGAGCTGTTCGAGACCATCTCGCAGGCCCTGCTCAACGCCGTCGACCGCGACGCGCTGTCGGGCTGGGGCGCGCACGTGTACGTGATTGAGAAGGACAAGGTCACCAAGCGGCTGCTCAAGGGGCGGCAAGACTAGGTAGACATCACGACGCATTACGGATAGAAATCAAGGCATTCCATGAAGAGATGTGCATTGAATTGTTTTTGATTGTTTTCTAAAATGCGTTTTTACGTTTTCTTGCGAGTATTTTCTTGTGTGTGTTTTTTTTTTGGTCTGTTTTACAGGCACTTTCACACCTATCTAGTTGTCCTTCTTGGCCTTGCTCACCACCGGGGCTGCCTCGAGGAAGAACCGCCGCTCAATCAGCTTGAGCACCTCGTCAATCAGGCTGGTTGGTTAGCAGTGTGCAGAAAAAAAAAATTCATGCGAAAAGAAGAAGAAACTCACATCACAGGCGCACTCAGCGCCAGCACGGCCTGCCACTCGGCCCAGTTCAGCGGCACAATGGAAAAGAGCGACTGCAGGAACGGAATGTACAGCAGGGCAAAGTGCAGCGCCATCGACAGGGCAATGGCGTAGACCAGCATCGGGTTGGCCCACAGCGGCAGCGTCAGCAGCGACTCGCTGGACGACAGCGCGTTCATGGCGTTGAGCATCTCGATGACGACGAGGATGGACAGCGACACGGTGGACGCGGCCTTGGCGCGGTCGTCGGCAAACATGCTGCAGCCGATCTCGGCAAAGTCGGCCGAGCAGCGGTGGAAGTGCGCCAGCTGCCAGAAGCCGATCTGCGGGCCGGCCGGGTTGAAGAGGAACCACCAGGCGTAGCCGGCGACGGTGGCGACGCCGACGTACGTGCCGATGACCAGGTAGCGGAAGAAGAGCCAGCCGCTGATGAGGGCCTCGTCGCGCTTGCGCGGCGGCTGGCGCATGATGTTGTGGTCGGGCGGGTTGAACGACAGCGCCGTCGCCGGCAGGCCGTCCGTCACCAGGTTCACCCACAGCAGCTGCACCGGGATCAGCGCCTCGGGCATGCCCAGCGCGGCCGTCAGGAAGATCGACACCACCTCGCCAATGTTGGACGAGATCAGGTAGCGGATGAACTGCTGCGTGTTGTTGTAGATGGCCCGGCCCTCCTCGACGGCCGCCTCGATCGTGGCAAAGTTGTTGTCGGTCAGCACCATGTCGGCCGCCAGCTTGGCCACGTCCGTGCCGCCGCCCATGGCCACGCCAATGTCGGCGCGCTTGAGCGCCGGCGCGTCGTTGACGCCGTCGCCCGTCATCGCCACCACCTCGCCCAGCTGCTGCAGCAGCTCCACCAGCCGCAGCTTGTGCGCCGGCTCGACCCGCGAGAACAGCGACGCCGACCGCGCCGCCGCCAGCTGCCCGGCCGCGTCCAGGCTGTCGAACTCGCGGCCCGTGAAGCTCTTGCCCGCCAGGTCCGTCTCGTCCGCGCCAAACACCCCGATCTGCCGGCAGATGCTCTCGGCCGTGTTGCGGTTGTCGCCCGTGATCACCACCACGCGGATGCCCGCCTCGCGGCACAGCCGGATCGACTCCGGCACCTCCGGCCGCGGCGGGTCCAGCATGCCCACCAGCCCCAGCAGCGTCATGCCCTGCTCCAGCGCCGCGTACGCCTCCGTCGTCTTGGCCGCCTGCAGCGCCGCCGCCCGCCCCGCCAGCGCCGGCCCGGACACGCTGGCCAGCGCAATCACGCGCAGCCCGCGGTTGCCGTACGCCACGACCTCCTCCAGCAGCAGCTCGGCCCGCTCGCGCGTCAGCGGCACCGTCTTGCCGCCCGCGCCCACCAGCGTGTGCGTGCAGCGCTCGATGATGGTCTCGGGCGCGCCCTTGACGAGCAGCTTGCGGTCGTTGTTGTCGTCGTTGGCAGCGCTCTGCACGAGCACCGACATGCTCTTGCGGTCGCGCGAGAACTCGTACGTCGCCAGCCGCGTGTACTGCTTCTCGTACGCGGCGCTGGCGTAGTGCGTGCAGTCGTGCGGCGCCGTGCCGGCCGGCGCGACGGGGCCGATCTTCTCGGCCAGCACGCGCAGCGCGCCCTCGGTCGGCTCGCCGACGCTCGTGTACGTCTTGGCGGCCGGGTCGTAGGCCAGGCGCGCGTCGTTGCACAGCGCGGCCACCTCGGTGATCTGGCGCACGGTGGCCGACGTGGCGGCCAGGTCGGTCAGCACGGCGCCCGTGGCGGCGGCCTTGATGGCGCCGCGCGGCGCAAAGGTGGTGCCCTCGACGTCGAGCTCCTCGAGGTCGTGGCCGTTGTCGGCGAGGTAGACGACCTTGCTGACGCTCATCTGGTTGGTGGTCAGGGTGCCGGTCTTGTCGGAGCAGATGACGCTGCAGCTGCCGAGCGTCTCGACGGACGGCAGGCTGCGCACGACGGCGTTCTTGGCCGCCATCTTGCGGGTGCCGAGGGCGAGGCAGGTGGTGATGACGACGGCGAGGCCCTCGGGGATGGCGGCAACGCCGAGCGAGACGGCAATCTTGAGGTAGTAGATGGCGCCCTTGGTCCAGTTGCCGTGGCTGGGGTCGGCAAAGTTGGGGATGTTGATGAGCCAGACGAGCACGCAGATGACGGTGATGACCTTGGCCAGGGTGTCGCCAAAGTCGTTGAGCTTTTGCTTGAGCGGCGTGGGCTCGGAGATCTGGGCCGTGATGCTCTCGTGGATGTCGCCAATGGCCGTGTTGGCGCCGGTCAGGACGACGACGGCGGTGGCGCGGCCGGTGACAACGGTGGTGCCGGAGAAGAGCATGTTGACCTGGTCCTGCTTGACGGCCTTGGCGTCGGTGACGATGGCGGCGGCGTCCTTGCCGACGCTCTCGCTCTCGCCGGTCAGGATGGCCTGGTCGACAGCGAAGCTGTTGCTCTCGATCGACAGCAGGCGGCAGTCGGCGGGGATGCGCGAGCCGACGGAGACGGTGATGATGTCGCCGGGGACCAGCTCGTCGGCCTTGACGCGGACGACGCCGTGGCTGCGGATGACGTTGGCCTCGTTGGCCGAGTACTCCTGCAGGGCGGCAATGGCTTTTTCGGCGCTGCTTTCCTGGGAGACGCCGACGACGGCATTGAGGATGAGGATCGTGAGGATCTGGGGGGTTAGACGAGAACAGGGAAAAACAAAGAGTTGAAGATGTATGAAACGTACAACTGCGGGATCAACAAACGCGCTCCAGCCGCCGTCCTCCTCGAACAGCGCAAGCACAAAAGACACAACGGCCGAGCCGAGCAGGATGATGACGAGCTGGTCCTTGAACTGCTCGAGAATGAGTTCCCAGAGGGGCGTGGGGGGCTCCTCGGCAATGGCTGGTTGTCAGTGGGGGTGCAAAGCAGACAAAGCAGTTGACAAGCAGAGGGAGACGGCACATACCATTGCGGCCGTACTTTTGCCGCTTCTCCTCGACCTGGGCGTCTGTCAGGCCGGTGGTCGGGTTCGTGCCCAGCTGGGCCAGGACCTGGTCCGGCGACAGGCTGAACGCGTTGTCCATGGTGGCGCAAGGGAGTGACGTCGACGACGGGTCGGATGCGGTGCTGGAGCTGGCTCGTTGCAGGGATGCGTCCGGGACCCCGGAAGGGGGGGGAGACAGGGAAAAAAGGAGTTCAGGAAATCAGAACAGCAGCCGGCTAAGGGGAAAACGAGAGACCGAAGAGGGAAAAAGTGAGGATATTCGCGGATTCTCTCAATTCACGACGATCGTGAGAACGGTCGGGGAATAGCAGAGACCGAAAAGGACAGGATGAAGAGATAGGAACGGGCAAAAAAAAAAAAAAAAAAAGGACCGGAGAATACGAGAGGACGTGCTCCGCTGCCCGCGCTTTGCAAATCGTGTGAAGCGGATCGAGGGAAGGCTCTAGACTATTCGCATGGCTGGCCGTGTCTTTAGTTTTCTGCGCCTTTGCGGCGACGTGTCAACTTGGCGGCGTCCTGGCGCCGTTTGGGGCCTGAAAAATTACAAAGCATGCTGGGGCCCCTGTAGCCTGGGTCCCTGTAGCCTGGGCCTGGGCCCCTGTAGCCTGGGCTTGGGTCCCTGTAGCCTGCCCTGTACAGAGTACTCCGCAGCTGCAGCCACTGTAGCGGATAGCTGCCATCAATGTGCACACTCCGCAGCCAATCAGATTCACGCATTCACTCCCATCCATTGACTACACTGCGAGACTCGCCTTCACTGCTGCGCGCCCGCTGCCCGCCGCGCCGCCTTGAGCTGCTTCTTGACGCCCTTCATGCTCTTCTTGGGCCGCGCGCGCAGCCGCTTGCGCCGCGTCGACGCCTTGGGCTGTGCCAGCGTCCAGGCGTTGAGCGGCCGCCGCACGGCGACGAACCGGCCCGCGGGGCTGTAGACGTCGATGACGGGCCAGTTGAGGTCGTCGTCCTTGTTCGAGTCGGCGTCCTCCTCGTTCTTGGGCACGTCCTCCCAGGCATGGTCGTCGGCCGCCGTCTTTTTCGCCTTGCGCCGCTTCTTGTGCCCGTCCAGTTCGTCCGGGATGGGCCCGGAGAGGTCCAGCGTCTGAAGGATGCCGTTCTTGATCGTGGTGCCGGAGGAGGTGCCGGAGGAGGAGGAGGTGCTGCTGCTGCTCGACGACACCTCTGACGACCGCTCTGTTGCCTGTCTTCCCCCCCGGAACAAATGCCGCGTCCGCACCTGCGCCGCAATCTCGACCCAGCCGCAGCCCTCAATCAGCACGTCCAGCGCCACCACGCGGTACGGCAGCCGGTCCACGCGGATGTTGGCCGCGTCCCGCCGCGTGATCGGGCCCGCGCGCACCTTGGTGACGTCGTGGCGCAGCGCAAACGACCCGGCCAGCCGCGTGTGCGCGCCCGCGCCCTCGGCCGCGATGCTCGGCACGCGCAGCGTGCTCGTCTGCGCCTGCAGCGCCTCGGCCTTGTCGGTCGCCGTGCGGTGTGCCGGCAGCGGCGTGAAGTTGTACGCCAGGAACACGAGCGAGTCGCCGTCGTCGCCCGGCAGCGGCCGCGGCGTGATGCGGATCGTGCCGCCGCCCAGCAGCAGCGACTGGCGCGCGCCGCCCTTGAGCACAATCTGCTCCGGGCGGGCCACGCGCGTCTTGAGCACGACGGCGTCGCGGTGCGCCGGGTCGATGTAGTCGACCAGCGCCGTGCGCGCCAGCCCCGGCAGGTCGATCAGCTCGCCCTTGCCGCCGCCAAAGGGGATCCGGATCGGCGACGCCGTCGTGCCCGGCAGCGCCGACACCACCGGCATCGCCGGGAAGTTGGTCTCGCGCGGCCGCGGCGGCAGCAGCGCCGTCTCGTCCAGCGCGCGCTCCAGGTCCACGTCAAAGTCGGCAATCGCCTCGGGCGAGCCGCCGTCCGCGAGCTCCAGCATCGCCGGCTGCTGCATCGGGTCCATGGCGTAGGTTGTCGTCGTCGTCGCGCTCTTCTGGTGCATCTGGATCGGGGGGAGAGGGAGAGCAGCAGCCGTCTTGTCGTTGCTGCCACCACCACCCTTGGCGTCCATCCGCCCCTTGGGAAAAACGTGGTGCACCAGATAGCTCTTGCCGACGTTGGCCTTGCCCACGAGCCAGTTGGCGCCGCCGCGCTGCCAGATCTCCTCGCGCAGCTCGCGCGTCCACCAGTTGCGGCGCGCGCTGACGCAGCGCACGTTGCCGAGGCGCACGTGGCGCCCGGCGCGGCCCAGCGCGTCGCGCAGCGTCTCGCGGATCCACGGCATCAGCCGGTCCACCTGCTCCTTGCGCGGCGCCAGCAGGTCCGCCCGCGTCACCACAAAGCTCAGCTCCGTGCGCCGCCCGCCGTAGAAGCGGCTGTGCCGCGCCCGCCGGTTGCGCGACCGCAGCGGCATCGTGTCCAGCAGCTCGTGGATCCGCGGCAGCAGCGACATGGGGAAGTCCGCCGCGTCCAGCACGTGGTACACGTGGTTGTACTTGTACGGCGACTCGGCCAGCGTCGCCCGGATCGCGTCCAGGTCCGGGTGGAATATGGGCTGCCCGCTGCTGTGGTGCAGCAGGTCGTGGCAGCGCACGCACAGCAGGTCGGGCGCCGCGGCGGCGTCCTCCTCCGGCTTGGCCACGGCCTCGTCCTCCTCCGGCGCCGCCGCTGCTGCTTCTTTCGCCTCGGCCGGCTCGCTGAGCAGGCTGGCCAGCTGCGGATCAATGCTGCCGTCCTGCTGCTCCAGCCGCTTCAGGGCCTCGGCCACCACGCGGTCCTCCTCGCTGCGCCGCTGCTTCAGCTTCTCCTTCCTTGTCTGGTGCGTGCCTTGCCCCGGTCCTTCCAGACCGAGAAAGGTCTTGGTCGACTGTCGCGTCAGGTCGTAGTAGCCTGGCTGGTCGGCCATGGCGGTCTGGGAAAATGCACCGCAGCCCGGGCACTGCAGTGGCAGGCGTCGTGTCAGAACGGCCGTTGGCGCAGCAGTCTGTGAAGCTCCTGGGCCGGTCGTAAGAGGCATGTCTGCTCCGTTTGATGCTGCGTCAACCGAAGCTGTCGTGCTGGCGATGCCGCGCCGTGTCTGCGCCCGGAGACTGGGCCGGTGCCGCCATGAGTTGGTTGAAGACAGCCGGCATGACGGAGCATGTGCTTCCGCCGGCCGCGTCAACGTCGAGTACGGCAGAGTCGCCGACACGGCCGGGCAGAGGAACACGGGTGGTAGCCTCGCTGTCGTGGCCGCCGGGCCGGTCGCGTCCAGGGCAAAGGCTGCCCGCAGCCATGCTCGCGAAGTGCCGCCTCTTGGAGACATTTCCGCAGCAGAAAGAGAAAGCCGAATAAAAAATTCAGACAAATATCAAAAGCTGAAAAAAAAAACAGAGGACCAAAAAAAGAAGACGAGGAGTCGACTTTTTTCATCGAAAATAGAGACACGTGACCACCACGGCGAAAAGGCCCCACTCTAAAAAAGCTTCGACGACGACGGCCCTCGATCTCTCGACGAGAACGGCAATTGACATGACCTGACGACACCGCGCCACGCACGACACCACGACAATCGCCTTCCCGATCTCCTGCCTTCCTTTTGAACAGGGGGCTTACTGATTCAGCGCAGCCGGGTTCTGCCGCAGGGGGACGAGAAGGGGTGACAAGACGCCACAAATAAAAAAGAAGAAAGAAGAAGAACAGCAAAGATGGTCGCCATTGGTCGGCGCATGAACAAGCTGACGGCGGTGCGTGCCCCCCCCTTGGTTGTTGACACACCCGCGGTTTACTGACATGGCCAGCGGCTGCTGAACCTCCGCGTCGGGCCGGGCGCCGCCATTCTGCCTGCCGACATCACCCGGATACACATGGAGTTTGCCAAGCCGTGGAACGACGGCAACTACGGGCCAAGGTACGGCGAGGAGAGGGAGCCGGTGGACGACACGGAACGCAGACAGCTGACCAACAGGTTATTCTGGCGCAACTGCCTGCCGCGCTTAAAATACTGGAACCCGGCCGTGCCCATGATTGTCAACCGCCACCAGGAGGTCGTCGGCCCGGCGACGATGACCATCTACTACCGCGCCAAGGAGGCGGCCGCCGCGGCATCCGAGGGCGCCGCCGCCGTCTCCGCCCTCACCATCACGCCCGACGTGCAGCCCAGCTCCTCCTTCCTCGGCTCGTCGCCCGCGCCGCCGCCCACGCCCGCCGAGCGCACCGTCCAGCTCGACATCAAGGGCCTGCACTCCGACGCCATCCTGCGCGCCTTCCTCGACGAGACCGGCGCCGTGCCCGTGGCGCCCACGCCCCAGGAGATCGCCGAGCTGCGCGACCTGGCCGCCCGCCAGGAGCGCGCCCGCGAAGACAGCGCCGCCGGCCGCGCCCGCAACGAGGCCCGCAAGCGCGAGGAGGCCTTCCTGGCCCAGGTGCGCGGCGAGGCCGCCGCCGTCAAGCAATCCGCCATATAGGAGGACGCAGGGACAAAAGGCTGTGTATAATATATATCCTGAAAAGAAAAGAAAAAAACGGTAACTATGCGGGTTATCCTGGTGGCCTATAAAAGGCTTTGCGTGGTCCTGGTGCCAAGCTCGGATCCAAAAACGGCCAAGTGCCCGAGACGCTGCTCACTTCAGCCCAAAACCCTCACTCTCGTTCACGGCCCGCCACAGCTGCTGCTGCAGCCGCTCCTTGGACGCGTACCGGTACAGCGTCAGCGTGTTGAAACACGTCCGCGCCGTCGGGTACCGCCCCGTGTCCTCGCCCAGACACAGGATCCGGATCGACAGCGACGCCGGCCCCGTCGCCGGGATCCGGTCGCTGCCCGTGATGAACACCAGCAGCCGCCGCTGGTCGGCCGCCGGCGCCTCCGCAAACGCCTGCCAGAACCACTGCAGCGTCGGCTCGCGCGCCAGCGGGTCCGGCGTCGCCCAGTTGTCGTAGCTCGCCGCCACCCGCAGCGACGCAATGTCCAGCGCCTCGTCCGACCCCCGCACCAGCAGCTCAATCTCCTCCGGCCGGAACAGGCTCAGCGCGTTGCACCCGCACACCGTAAAGAAGCCGCGCTTGAACGGCTCAAACTGCCGTGCCACCGCCGTCTCCAGCACGTACCGCACGTACAGCCGCACGTACTCGGCCCGGTTCGCCTCCGTCACCGGCCGCGTCGCGCCCCCGGCGCACAGCGGCACCACCTCCTGCGTCCCGTACCGGTCCACCGTCACCGTAAAATCCAGACTGAACGTCGACTGCACGTCGCCGCCGTCGTAGTCCAGCAGCTGCTGCAGCCCCCGCGCCAGGCTCGGCCGGAACTCGGCCAGGTCCTCCAGCGAGTACGTCACCGCCGGCCGCGGCACCCCCATCGCTAGGCCCGCCGCCTTGGCCGGCGCCTCCGCCAGCAGCTTGCGGAACAGGTACGGTGGCAGCGCCACGTCCAGAATCGTCGAGTTGTAGATGGCCAGCCCCAGCACCACACCCACCAGGAAGAACTGGTCCGACGTCTCAAACGTCGCCGGGTTGAAGTAGCAGTACTGCGACTCGTCGTCGTACACAAACATGCCGTGGTCCGGGCTGAACAGCTCTCGCACAAGCAGCAGGAACCACTCTTTGCGCAGGCCGCCCGCATCAATGCCCTCCTCGCCCGTGAAGACAATGCGGATCCCCTTCTTGATGTCCTCGCTGCCCGCCCCGATGACGCCGCTCACGCTCGTCAGGCTGTCTTCCACCAAGCAGTCGCGCCGCACGTTCAAGACGAGGTACTGGTCAAAGTTGCGGTGCGTCATGATGCTGTCGAAAAAGGCATCGCGCGCCTTGCTCTGCATCTGCCGGCGCGCCTCCCACTCCAAAATCCGGATCTTGGCCCACACGCTCAGCAGAAATGGGTACTGGCAGAACGAGAACTTGGACCGTCTGTTCTCCCATGATTCGTAGTCGGCCACGAGATCACAGTTGTCCAGCAGCGTCATGTAAAAGTCCGACGTCTGAAGGAAGTTTCCACGCCGCCGCACCCGTGAGCCAGCGCCGGCATCCGCATCTTCGTCGGCGGCCGCTGCTGCTGCCAATGCGCCTTTGGGCGAGGATGAGGAAGAAGGGAGTGCCCGGCCCGGCCGGATAGCAAACTCTTTGCTGAAATTGGCAACGAAGAGCAGGCGCAACACGCGCACAGCAGCCTTGATCTGCCAGTCGTCGCCGTGCATGAGGACTTTGGGGGGTGCCTGTTTGGACGACTTTCCCGCAGCCGTTGCCGTTGAAGTGCTCCCCGCCCGGTGCGCCGCCTGGCTCAATGCCGCATGATACCTCGCTACCGATACGCCCTCGGCCGCCACCTTGGGCACCAGCGCGTCCGTGATATCTGTCTTTTCCGTCGCTTCCTTTTTCTCGTTGTACCGCACCAGGCGATAGGCCAAGAAGCTGCCGACAAGGTCCTTCATTTGAACGAAGCGAGCCTCGGAAAACTGTGCAAAGCAAGAAATCATCCGATTGTGCCACTCGTCAGACGAATTCGACATCAGCCCCAGAATTCGCTTGATGATGACGGAATGCTGCCCCGACACCGGCCCGGTGCCGCGACTGGCGCCATGCGGCGGCGACGTCGACTGCGTCAGGTGCGGCCCATCGTTTCTTTTCGGCTGATATCGTCCCGTGAAGCCCACACAGCTGGTCTGCAGGAGAGGGTTTGCAAGGGAAATGATCAGAAAGCGGAAGTCGCCAGATTCGCCAATGCGGCGACCAGGCCGCTTCAGCACTGTCTCGACGGCCTTCAGGAGCACGCGCTGCGCGTGTTTCTGCCCGATTAGAATGCGGCTTTCCAGTTCTTCCAGCATAAACTGCGGAAGTGGCTGACACGCGCCCCTTGCCACGAGGTCCTCATAGATGTCTGTCCACGGCGCTGCCGCGTTCAGAATAGCATTATACCACTCATCCACTGCACGCCAGTCAATGGAGATTGGCCAGCTTGGGTTGCTTACCGCGGTGCCAGCAACCCCGGCTTCGCTCTTGTGACGTTGGTGGCTGCCGGAACCAACATGCATTGACTTAGCGGCAGGCCTTGAGGCGTCCTTGGGGAATATAATATCGTTCTCCGGAAGTGGGCAGCTCCTGGTGAGGGCAGGGGCCCGCCTGTCGGTAGCAGGAGGCTGAAGACTGGCAGCAGTTTGGGCGGTCTCTTCTGGTCGGTTCGCCTTACGCCGACTGGTCGGCACAAACGAGCTCTCGAAACAGTCCAAAGATAAGAAATGGCTGACAATGTAATTTTCGAGTAGCAAGAAGATCCGCTTTGCTTCTTTCTCGTCCGGAATTTTATCTTTAGCGGAGGGGTGCATATCTGAGACCTGCGGCAGTGAAGACGAAGAAGGCATAGGTGTGTGATGGGAGCGAGACGAAGACGAAGGCAACGGGGGCCTATTGGGCTGAGACGATGGGAGAGAGGGCCCGCGACTGTGGTTTGGCTCGCGAGATGTCGGTTGAAGCCTCAAACTAGATGGCTGAGGTCCGCGATGCAGGGGCCGTCCGAGGGCCTGCCCGTCTAGGTTTGGAACCGGAGGTGGCGGTTGCTGGGCGCTATCTGGAGGTAGCTGAGAAGAGCCTCTGCTCGAAGTATCAACAACGTCTAAAAGGACTTGTTCAAGGTAGGCCCGAAGGCACCTATAAGCCAGGCTCCGCGTTTCCTGGACAGAAATAGGGTCGGCCGCTGGAAAAGACCAGTTAGTACTATTGCAGAAGGGAAAGGTAAAACACACGGAAGGGTTGCATACCTCCAGAATCGCCCGGTGTATCCGACTTCAATTTGGGTTTGATCGGGACAAGGTCGTTCACCGTCACACAGATACTGCAACGGAAGACCTTGCTGCCGCATGCCCAGCGCATCATAGAACCACAAGTAATGCACGGACCAGTCAAAAAGCCAGCCCTACGGCCACCTTCCCCAGCCGCTACGGCATGTGGATCACCACCAGTACCCCCGGCTGCTGGCGGCTCGTCGTCGCTAGAATCCGAGTCGTCAAAGCCAGAGATATGTCGGACGGACTTGCCCTTCTTCTTCTTCTTGGGAGAGAACAGAGATGGGAAAGGATTGCTAATGGAACGGGTATGTTGCTTGGATGTTGTATGCGCAGACCGACCAGCGCGTCGATAGTCGGAGTCCGAGGAGTCTGAATCAACCTGTAGCTGTGCCATGTCAAGATTTAAGAGATCGACACCGGCCGAATCAAGATGGCTAGAGACAATGGATGCATTTCGGGCCCGGCGCTGGTCGCTGCTGTGTGGCTGGCGAGAACGACTGGACTGTGGCGCTTTCGACGGCCCGTGGAGGGTCCCACGTGGAAGAGGAGACGTGCGTGTGGCATGGAAGAGATGGGAGCTCTGTGCAGCCTGAGCAGCCGGCTGGAGGTGGGCGGGTGTTGCAGAAGACGAGGGAGATGAGAGTAAGTCGGCCATTGATGCACCGCGAATATGACGAGTTGGAGCTCGGCTGGGTCGTAACGAAGAGCCAGCCCGGATAGCTTGGGCTGAACAGTGCTGGCTATTGGGATCGGTCGGCGATGCAGCCGGATCCGTCGATGGAGTGGACGGCGACGCCATGTCGTCGAGAAAGTATCGGCTGTGAGGGCATTAGGCAAGATAACAGCGCCGTAATCAATGCATAATAAGATGCAATGCCACCTGGGGGCCGAGAGCGAGGCAGTAGGTATTCGGGACAGGGTGGCGTAGGAGTAAGAATGCTGATGCGTTGCGTCGTGGGCAAGAATGGGGTAGTACTTACTTCGTACGAGGGCGGAGTACGCGGCTTTGGCTTTGTGCCAAAATTACATAAGGCGCCGAGTTAATGGATTTTAGCGTCCCAAAAGGCGGGCTAGGGGCCTTGGGCCCCGGCTTGGCATTGAAAAAGGCTGCGACTCAGGGGGGGTGGGTGGAACTCCATTACAGGGGTTAGTGGGTTTCGACTAACACCGGATTGACGGCATCATCGCAATGTAGGGCAGCACACTGAAGTCAGAGGGCAAGCTTTTTCTCTTTTTTCTTGATATGGGAGAGAATTATGAGTTGTTCCGGTACAAACATATGTATATTATGACTAAGCTTACAGAGAAAGGAGCTACAAAAGCAGTCAGGAAAGAAACAAAGGAGGATGTATTGTAACTTGCTTGCATTGGAATCAACAAACGAGAGAGTTTTTTGGCAACACCAAGCATCCTTGGCAGCATTTTGTATACCGGCCGGCTTGAAATCCAAGCTTCCATAATGCCGGTGTATATTCTGTCCTCAGGCAACAAGTCCGTGTGACGCCTTGCCGCCGTCCTCGGTCAGACAGAAGGCGCCGGCGCCGGCCGTAAATGGAAGACCACATACTATCAAGGAAGGAGCGGCACATAAAAGCAGTCAATTTGCTCGAGTCAAGAAGCATAAAGTGCGGAGAGAAAGCACAGAAGGTGCGACGTGTGTCGTGGCCAACTGTAAATAACAATGACAACAATGAGGGCCATAAGGTGGCGTGCTGCCGTAGTATATAGGAAGCGTTCAAGACCAAGAAAGAAGGAGCGACCCCGGTCCAGCATAACGGGCTGTTTGCGCACCTAGAGGAAAGCACGTTCGACCCACATGACGCTCTTGTCGGCTCGCTCCTTCCTTTCTTGCCTTGCCGCAACATCAGACCGCGGGACAAACAGCGAGCAGGGCCTCCGCGCGTCCCCCTTCGGTACTGCAGGCCTTCTCATAAGCACGGCCATTCTCTGCTTCTGGGCAGTCTGGTCCAGCGCACTTCACCGGGCATGTCGTGTACTCGAAAGCTCCTTCCCTGACATAGCCGCGGCGAAGCACCTTCCCTGGCCGTCGGCATACCCCTCGATGCTGTGTCAACAAAATGGTGTCCCCTCCTAAACTTCCCGTGTCTCTATTGCCTTCCACTGCAAGCAATACAGCCACTTTGCACACACCGACAACATTACAAACAAGATCACCACCACTGACAACGCGAACGACACAAGAAACGCGAATAACACTAGCATCGGTCGGAAGGACAATCATGCCACCCCGGAATCCGCAACGTTCTGGCGGCCGCGGTGGCTACACCGCTCGGCGCGAAACAGACATTGGCACTTTGTTGACAGCCAGCCAGAGAGACGAGCTGGTGCGCCTCGTGGCCTCCATCACCGACTCCATGCTGCAGCAAATCGTCCAGATCTTTGACCGGCCGACCACGAAGGCCATCACCCGTGTACCTCTGAACATTGCTGGAAGTCTAAACAGGGCTAAGCCAGGTCTCGGCGCCAGACATGGCCCTCCAAGCCCTTCCAAACAGCTTTGTATCCAGCAGGACCAGAGCGAGAGCCCGCTGGCATCCATCGATTATGCAACCTTCCCCCCAGCGCATGGTAAAATCAATCCAGAAGAGGGAACGCAGGCTGATCTGAAAAAGGAAGCAATTGCGGCGTTCCAGAGGTGGCAAACTGCCGTTGCCCAGAAACTGTCAGAAATCGTCGTTGCCGATGATTGCACCCCACACCCAGCCAATGCAAACGCTCGATCGGCTGGGAGGCCGTCCGGGCGCGGTCCTCTTGGTAGGGCGTCCACGACAAAAATCAACGGCTCTGGCCGTGGTGGCGGCTCGGGCAGTATGTGTTCTTGCTCATCTTTGCATTCTCACCACACGTTGCTAACCACGGCCAGACATCCGATCGGAGGCCAGTGCAACTTCTCAGATGATTGCGCCGCGAAATGCCACAGACGCACGGCCACAGACGCTATTGCAGCTTTCCGCCATCAAGCGGCAGCTTCTCGTGCACACAGTTCTTCTACTGCTATTGTCCCTGGAAAGCTACCCGGCCTACTCGCGGGTGCTCCTGGTCCGTGTGGCAGCCCACATCAACATTCCTCTGGTCGCAGTCGCCGAAGACGAAGCTCGCGTTGCAAAAAGCCTCGCGTCTGCCGCAGAAGGCGTCTGGACAGAGGATGGTCTGCCAAAGAAGCTGGATGATGGAAAGAAAGAGCGGCGCGGAAGAGCTGGCACCGGTCCAGGCGGCTCGGCCGCTCTGGCACCTGCCTTGAGTGACGCCAGAATCGGGTCTTTGACAGGGGGGCCAGGCATTGGTCCGGCTGCGGCAGCGTCCGTGTTAGGGAACATTGGCACATTGGCCGATGGCGGTCTTGCCATTTGTGTTTTTTTCGGCCTGTGTGGGGTGCGCGGAGCTCCGGCCAAAACGCTCGACACGTTCACCCGAGAAATCCAGGATGTTGTTATGGTGCCCCTACATGGAACCAGGGAGGATACCGAAACGTGTGACGGAAAATCTTTGTGTCCCAAAGACAGAGGGCTCCGGCTCACTATCGGTATCAGCGGTTGGCTGTGGGATGACGAGGACGATTGCCTGCCCTGGCGCGTCTTGGGGGCGAACAGCGAAGCATACGCCCTTAGTTGGGAAAAGGAGACGATGGCCAAAATAGGCGTCTCTCTCGACACGATCTCACAGAGCCTCGCTTGGCAGAATGCAAAGCGGCTGTTTATGGATCGGAATGGTAGCCCGCCCTGCTATCTCCAAAATTTTGTTTATTGAAACGCGTCGCTGACCACCCTTGATCAGTTTTTAGAAGTTTGAAATCGTTCCAGTGGCCGGCGGATTTGCTCAAAATCAGCAAAGTTGTCGACAACCCATGGAGCGTTGGAATGGTCCGAGCAGACAAGGTCGGCATAGCACTTGCTGATGCAATCACACACAAGGTCCCAGGAGAACGTGGTGTCTCGTTGCTGGGGTATGGCTTGGGTGCCCGTGTCATCTACACGTGTCTCATGAGCCTGTCGGAGCGGCGGATATTTGGTTTGGTTGAAAATGTCATTATGATGGGCACTCCGGCCCCTTCATCGTACAGCGTTTGGGCGGCCATACGAAGCGTTGTCGTTGGGCGAGTCATCAACGTGTTTTCGGAAAACGATTCCATGCTCGGTTTCCTCCATCGGACCGGCTGTGTCCAGTATGGCGTTGCTGGACTGCAGCGCATCAACAACGTATATGGCATTGAAAATGTCGACGCGACCAAGCCGATCACCAGCCACCTGCGATATGCTCAGTTGGTTGGCCGAATTCTGAAAGACGTTGGTTGGGAAGATCTCGATATGGATGAACTGCGCCAGTATGAAGAAGCTCTGGCCAGTACCGAGACGAAGCAGGAGCAGACACCGCAGAAGCAGACCGACGCAAACACCGACCAGCGTGGACCAATGGCGGCGAAGAAGAGACGCAACAGGACTGGACAGAAGAAGCTGGAGGCTTCATTCCAAGCCCTGAGCATTGCCCACTGAGGACAGGGGCGCAATATGGCGTACGACTGGGTTGTTTTGGGCTGTGTATGGCGTGTCATAAGGTGTGTGTCTGTGTGCGCTCATTGTTAACGGGATGCTCTTCCAGCTTCACTCTCTTATGTTGTCTTCCGCTCGTCACTTTTTTTCTCCTTGCCTGCCCGTGGCGGGACTTCCCACACATCACGAATACAAAAAAAAAGGCCGTCTCTTACCTAGCACTGCAATGAACATTTTTCTCGGGCGATTTGCTTCACATATAACGCTGTTGTTTATTTCTCAACGCCCTCAACCACGATATAGCGCCCAGCCTTGCGCGTGGCCATGCTTAGCAGATCCCAGTTTTCGGCATCCGATGTTTCCTCGGCACTCGTGCGGATGCGGCGCGGTCGTCTGTTGTGCCCAAAGGCCTCTTCCTGGAGCAGGACGTGTTCGACCGTCTTGATGCCAATGGTCTGCTCCTCGCAGGCAGCACGTGTCTCGTCGCGTATGGCCTGTAGTGGTTCCAGGCCGGTGGTGTCGACGCTCTGGATGCTGCGCACGAAGTTCAGCTGTGTGCGCAGCGTGGCAAGCTGTGCTGCTTCGTCGTCGGGCGAGGAGGGCCGCGGCAGCGCGGACAGCCGCAGCAGGTGCCGCAGCTGTTCCGGCGAGACCTCATCTGGGCCATCTGGGGGTGCGCTGGCGTCGGAGAAAAGAGACTGGACCGACCAGGTCGGGCGGTTGAGGAGCTCGGCGACGTCTGTGGCGGGTGCGTCGGGTTTGGGGGCGTCCTTGGAGTAAAAGCGGCAGCATGGTGGCCGCAAAGCACTCCTTCGTACTGCAAATGCAGCAGCTGCCGTTGCCGAGAACATAATCGACCGTGACATCGTGGGCTGTGGGCGGTTGGGAGAACGAGGGTTCTGCGCAAAATGGCCTCTGCGACGCGATTTTGCAGGTGTTCCCGCGCACTGTGCGCCGTACGGAGTGGCCCCCCCGCTGTGTCGAAAATGGTTTCGGAGCGGGACAAGCGGCGTCATAGCTCGCTCGCCTGTCCTTTGCTAGGCTTCTCTTTGCATAACCCATCGCCGACCACGACACGCACAAAAGCAGCGGCAACGGCCTGGTGATCTCCTTTACACTATTTCTCTTGTTCCTATTTACCTTTTTGTCTCTACGACTCCTTATCAACCGCCGCCATGTCGCAGGATCCGCGGGCTTTGCTGCAGAAGGTACCGTGCAGACAGCCTTCCTCTGTCGCAACTGTGGCTCGCAATTACTGACTGCTTCTCTGTGCAGGCCGATAAGATGCGCGCGAGCGCTGGCACGGGGTTTGGCTTCTTTGGCGGCCGCGAGCAGAAGTACATGGACGCTGCCGACCTGTACATCCAGGCAGGCAATGCGTTTCGCCTGCAGCGATCAAGTACGTCGACGACAGGGGGCGGGATATGGAGTACAGCGGACTCTTGCTGACCACAGTCGTCTCCCTCCAGATCTCGAAGCCGGTAAGGCCTTTGAGGTGGCTGCCCAGATCCAAAGGGACAACCTGAAAGAGCCGGACGACGCGGCGAACACGCTGGCCGATGCCTTCAAGGTGTACCGCAAAGACAGCCCCGAGGACGCGGCGCGGTGTCTCGAGATGTCGGTGACGCACTACACAGGCCGGGGCAACTTCCGGCGGGCGGCGAAGCAGAAGGAGGACCTGGGCGAGCTGTACGAGACGGAGCTGGGCGATCAGAAGCGCGCGGTGGAGGCCTACGAGAACGCCGGCGCGTGGTACGAGAGCGACGGAGCGCAAGCGTGAGTCTTTTTCTCTCTCTTCCTGTCTTGTTCAGTCTTGCCCTTTTTTTTTCTAACCGTCCAGTCTGGCCAACAAGAACTGGCTCAAGGTGGCCGACCTCTCGGCGCTCGCGGGCGACTACTACAAGTCGATCGAGCTGTTTGAGCGCATTGCGCAGGGCTCCATCTCCAACAACCTGATGCGCTACTCGGTCAAGGACTACTTCCTCAAGGCCGGGCTCTGCCACCTGGCCACGGGCGACCTCATCTCGACGCAGCGCGCCCTGGAAAAGTACCGCGATCTGGACCCGACCTTTACGGCCACGCGCGAGCACCAGCTGCTGGTCGACCTGACCGAGTCGGTCGAGGCCGGCGACGCCGACAAGTTTGCCGAGAAGCTGTTCCAGTACGACCAGATGACCAAGCTGGACCGGTGGAAGACGACGATTCTGCTGCAGATCAAGTCCAAGATTGAGGAGGCCGACAACGAGTTTTCATAGAGTGTGGTAGACGAGGAGTTTTGGGCTGCATTTTGTCTTTCTTTTTTTGCTTTTCTATTCCTTCAATCGTTGAGTTTACCATTTCCTGTCACTTTTGTCTTGTATTCAGTGTCTGTCTGTGTCTGTCAGCGGCTCCAGTGGCTTCAGTGGCTGCAGTGGCTGCAGTACTCGTAAAGGCCACCTGCCAAATGGACGACCCGTGTCCCCACTTTAACCCGCTCTCCGCCTTTTTCGAAGAGGGGCACAATTTTCACTGATTAGATAACGAAAGAAAAAAAAGTTGGAAAGTGCCGTATTTTTTTTCTTCTTTTCTTCAGGCATCGTTTTCCTCCCAACATAGCGATCTTCTCTTCGGCTTCTGTCGCCGATACCACACCCACATCATGGCAGAAATCACATTACAAGAGCGGTTCGACAAGATCCGCTCTCCGAACTTGGAGAGCCAGCAACAGGTATTTTTGCCTTCCTTTCTTCTTCTTTCATTCTCTTGTCCTACTGCTAACATCGCAGACCGCCATTGTTCTGAACGCTGTCGAGTCCACCTTCAAGGAGCAGAATGCCGAACCCACACCGACCGCGTACTTTGCGGCGCTCCTCGCGCTTCTGAGCCAGTCTGTTGGCGAGGACGCGTCCAAAAAGAACCTCGATACTTCCATCATCTACCTCCTCGACCTCGTCACGCCCTACACCCCCGCCGGCCTGCTGCGGGCCAAGTTCACCCAGATCCTCTCGTCGCTGGCGCCTGTCCTGATGTCTCAGACGGCCGAGGCCGCGCTGCTGCGGTCGTCCATCGGCTGCCTGGAGTCGCTGCTCCGGGCCCAGGACGCCGCTGCCTGGGACCAGTCCGCGGCGCAGATCAGCCCGCGGCGCGCCGTGGCCGGTCTGCTGAAGCTGGCCGTCGACCATCGCCCCAAGGTGCGCAAGCGGGCGCTCGAGGCGCTCAAGAACGTGCTCGACGCGCCGCCGCCGGGCCCAACGCTGGATCACCCGGCCAGCGCAATGTGCGCGGAGACGGCCATGGCGAGCCTGAAGGAGCTGGCTGAGCGGCGCGCGGGCCAGCTGAAGAAGGACAAGCAGCAGCAGCACCGCGGCGGCGGCGGCGGCAGCAGCGCGCAGGCGGCCCACGCGGCGCACGACCCGGAGCTGATCCACGCGCTGCAGCTGGTGCGGGCGATTGCGGCGTCGAGCAGCGGGTGGCCGACCAAGAAGATCGAGCCGCTGTGCGAGCTGCTGCTGGAGATTGCGCGGACGGGCAGCGACTACATGTCGGTGGCGGTGCTGGAGGTGTTTGAGATGATCTTCCAGGGCATGACGGACGAGATTGCGGCGTCCAAGCTGCACCGGCTGCTGGAGATCCTGGCGGAGCTGCGGCCGGCGGCCAACGACACGCAGCTGCTGCCGCCGTGGATTGCGATTGTGTCGCGCGGGTACGACGTGGCGGCGCAGGTGGAGCCCGAGGACACGTTCTACAAGCTACCGGAGCTGTTTGCCATGGTGACGCCGTACCTGGAGTCGCCGGCGGCGAACATCCGCGTGTCGGCGGCGGAGTGCATGGTGTCGTTCCTGGCCAACTGCGTGCCGCAGCAGGTGGTGCTGGAGCCGTCGGTGTACGACGAAAAGGTGCTGAGCAAGCTGGCGGCGGCAGCGGGCGACCTGCTGGGCGTGCGGTACCAGGCGGCGGCGGCGGAGGTGTACAACGTGCTGGCGGCGCTGTACGACGCGCTGCGGTGGCGGGCGGACCCGGTGCTGCTGGACGTGACGCGGACGCTGGGCGACATGCGCGGCAGCGACACGTTTGTGGCCAAGAAGGAGGTGGACCGGCTGCTGGGGCACGCGATCCGGGCAATGGGCCCGGCGGCGGTGCTGCGGGTGCTGCCGCTGAACCTGCTGCGGCCGTCGGCGGACGCGCCGGGGCGGGCGTGGCTGCTGCCGCTGTTCCGCGACTACACGACGAACGCGCGGCTGGCCGACTTCAAGACGGAGTTTGTGCCGCTGAGCAACGCGCTCTACCAGCGGGTGCTGGACCACGGAGAGGCCGAGAAGACGACGGAGGTCAAGATCTTTGAGACGATTGTGCAGCAGATCTGGTCGATCCTGCCGGGCTTCTGCGACCTGCCGCTGGACCTGCAGGCGTCGTTTGACGGCGCGTTCGGCGAGCTGCTGGCCAACCTGCTGTACCAGCAGGTCGGGCTGCGGCTGGACATTTGCCGGGCGCTGAAGACGCTGATCGAGTCGAACCAGGCCATCCTGGAGCTGCAAGCCGAGGACGGGGGCGATGCTGCCAACAACGGCGACGAAGACGACCTGTTTGTGCAGTGCCGGATCTCCAAGGCCGAGGCGCGCGCCAACCTGGCCCACCTGGGCGGGTTTGCCAGCCAGTACCTGGCAGTGCTGTTCAACGTGTACGGGCAGACGCTGGCGCAGTCGCGGGGCCCGATTCTGCAGACGATCAACGCGTTCCTGAGCGTGACGCCGCAGGCGGCGCTGGTGCAGTCGTTTGACGAGGTGTGCAAGCTGCTGGCGGCGGAGCTGGAGACCAAGGCCAAGACGCCGGCGGCGGGCAAGAAGGGCGCGGCGGCGCAGGCGGCAGCAGCGCAGGCGGCGGCCGCGGCGTCGTCGCAGACGGTGCCGTCGACGAGCCACACGCTGATGGACCTGGTGATTGCGATGGCGCTGCACCTGCCGCGCGAGAGCTACTCGGCGCTGTTTGCGATGGCGGCGCTGGCGATTGGGCAGACGGAGGACGCGCAGCTGCAGAAGAAGGCGTACAAGCTGATTCCGCGGCTGGCGGAGTCGGCGACGGGCCGGGAGGCGCTGGTGGCGCGGCACGCGGAGCTGCAGCAGCTGATGCTGGCGAGCGCGGAGGCGGTGACGGCGCCGGCGCGGCGCGAGCGGCTGGCGGCGCTGGCGGTGCTGGTGCCGGTGACGCCGGCGGACGCGCTGCACTTTGTGCCGGCGACGCTGTCGGAGGTGGTGATCAGCTGCAAGGAGCACAACGAGCGGGCGCGCGAGGCGGCGTTCTCGCTGCTGGTGGCGATGGGCGAGCGCATGCTGGCGGCGGGCGGCACGGGCGCGCGGATCGACCTGAGCAAGGTGGCCGGGCTGGGCGGCGCGGCGGCGGCGGAAGGTGACGCTGGCGCCGGCGGGCTGGCGAGCATCGACGAGTTCTTCACGATGGTGAGCGCGGGCCTGGCCGGGTCGACGCCGCACATGATCTCGGCGTCGGTGACGGCGCTGACGCGGATCCTGTACTCGTTCCACGAGCAGCTGGACCCGGCGGCGCGGGCGGACCTGGTGCAGACGGTGGAGCTGTTCCTGACGTCGAACAACCGCGAGATTGTGCGCAGCGTGCTGGGCTTTGTCAAGGTGTGCACGATCAGCCTGCCGGAGGCGCTGATGCGCGAGCGGCTGCCGACGCTGATCCCGCACCTGATGGTGTGGAGCCACGAGCACAAGGGCCACTTCCGGGCCAAGGTGAAGCACATCCTGGACCGGATGGGGCGGCGGTTCGGGTACGACGTGGTGACCAAGTACTGCCCGGAGGCGGACCGCAAGCTGATTGCCAACATCCGCAAGACCAAGGAGCGCAACAAGCGCAAGAAGAAGGCGCTGGCGGCCGAGGACGCGGCTGTCGGCGGCGGCGAGGACGGCGAGGACGGCGAGGGAGCGGGCGCCGACGACGGCGGGCGGGCGCGCCGGCTGGCAATGGCGGCGCTGCGGCGCGAGGCGGCCAGCGGGTTCGACGCGGCGCTCTACGACAGCAGCGACTCGTCCGACGACGACGACGACAAGGACGGCGACGCATCCGACGACGACGACGACGACAACGACGACAACGCCGGCCGGCGCAAGAAGGGCCGCCGCGCGGGCGGCGCCAAGGGCGGTCAGGCGTTCATCATCGAGGAGGAGGGCGAGCCGCTGGATCTGCTGGACCGCAAGGCGCTGGCGAGCATCTCGTCGACGCGGCCGCTGAAGCCGCTGAAGCGGCCGGCCAAGGCGAGCAAGGCGCGATTCAACGCGGACGGCAAGCTGATCCTGGGCGGCGATGGCAGCGGCGGCGACGGCGACGACGGCGGCATGGACATTGACCACGACGGCGGCGACGGCGGCAACGGCGTCGACGCGTACATGGCGGCGGTGTCGGGCCAGGACGTGCCGAAGCGCGGGCTGCGCGGCAAGCTGCGGTGGTCGAACAAGCGCGGGCAGGACGACGGCGACGACGACGACGGCGATGTGGTCATGGACGACGCGACGACGGCGGCCATCAAGGCGAAGCTGGACAAGAGCCCGGGGCGGGCGTCGCAGCAGCCGGCGGGCCGTGGCGGTGGGCGCGGGCGTGGCGGCGGCAGCCGTGGCGGCGGCGGCGGACGCGGCGGCCACGGACGCTCGGGCAGCGGCGGCGCTGGCTTTGGCCGGCGCGGGCTGGGCGAGGACAAGCGGCGAGGAGGCGCGGTGTCGGGCGGCGGGCGCGTGGGCAAGGCGTGGCCGAAGAAGCGGTAGGGCGGTGTCTGCGCCTGTTCCTTGAACGCATGGATAGAATGAAATTGGAAAAATGCCAAACGTAATAAGCGAATGTGTGCAAACAAGCCAAAAAAGGAAAAAAGAAAAAAGAAAAAAAGAAAGAAGCCATAAAAGTCGCAGTGTACAAAACAAACAAAAATCAAACACGCCGCAACGCCAATGCAAACAGAACAATGCTCTACCGAAACTTGCTGATGATCACGGCAAAGATGAGAAGCACGAGCACGGTGATGATGGCAATGGTGATCAGCCGATTCGTAACCATCCTGCAAAGTCAGTATTCCAGAACACGGTGCCAGGGGGGGCAGAGACACGCACCTACGCGCCATCCCGCGCAGCGTCTTGACGCTGCGGTCGACGTAGCCCTCGCTCTCGAGCAGGCGCTGGTTCGTCATGTCCAGCACGTCGTGCTGGCGGTGCAGGTCGGCCAGCGTGCTGGCGCCAATGGCCTCCGTCTCAAACGCCAGCGCCTGGCTGTTCTTGAGCCGCTGCGTGCTGCGGTCGAGCCGCTCGGTGCCCGACAGCAGCTGCTGGCGCTGCGCCAGCTGCGCGTCGCCCGCCGCCGACGACGACGGCCCGCCGCCCTCGCCCGGGTTGTCCGTGTAGCGCGCGCCGAACAGCGCCGCCCGGTCGTCGGCCAGCCCGCGCAGCCGCCGCTTGTAGCCGTCCACGTCTGTCTCGTAGTTGCGCAGCCGCTGCGCCACGCGCGGCCGCTGCGCCGACGGGATGTTCTGCTTCTCCAGCCGCATCTGCCCGACCAGCTCGTCCGCCTCCTCGAGCGCCCGCTCGGCCAGGCTCAGCGCCGCCTTGCGCGGCTCGCCCGCCAGCTCGGGGATCTGGTCCAGCTTCTGCGAGAGGTCGGCCTGCACCAGGCGGAACTCGGCCTCGTAGCTGCTGAACAGCTCCGAGCCGGCATCGGTGTCGAGGGCGTTGGCCATGGCGAACGATTTGGAAAAAAGGGAGACGACGGGGAGGTGTTTGGAGAGTCGGGGGAGAAAGTCGCCAGAGAAAGAGAAAGAGAAAGAGAAATGGCGTCTGAAGGACAATCGTCGCACACGGTGATCGAAAAGATGAAAATCGCTCGTCGTCGTCGATGGTTCGATGGCAAATGTTGGGCGAGAGAAAGAGGCGCTGCAGCCGGATCTGAGACCAAGGCGCCGACGCCGCCGGGAAATCATGTGGCCGGATTCGTCTGCAGGAGTGGGGCTAGGCAGGCGCCGTGCGGTGTGTCGACTGGACACTGTGTACATCGCAATTGTACCATCGAGCGTGTTAGTGGCCCAGCAACGTCAACATCGGTTGTTGTTTCCCTGTTTGCGACCCCTGACGACACCACCGCTCTCGACGGGAAAGGCCTTCCTGTGCATTGCTCTTTCTCTGTTTATCTGTTTCTGAGCATCAAGCAGGTCGTTCTTTCTTTGCACACACACGCATGGAACGCTCCTGCCTGTCTTCTCTAGCAAGCGCCACCGGCCGCATTCCAGTCGTTCCCCGCAAAACCGTTGCACGATTCAGCTTCAGAAACTTTGCAGCCTCAATTTCCCAAGAAACACGCACAGCCCGCGGGGCTGCTGGGCACCACTGCTGAGCAGCCTTTTTTGTTATTATTATATTTACTGATTTAGACATTCTGCCATGTCTCAAGCTCCTTCATATGCAACGGTGGATCCAGTGCAGGCCGAAAAAGCACCGCTGGCCGGTGGCGGTCTGGCCGGCATCAAGAACAAACTGCCGTTTCTCCGCACGCGCAAGGGCATTGCACTCACAGCTCTCGCTACTGTTCTTGTGCTGGGCGGCGGTCTATCGGGCTTGGCGGCTCTGCACACCCGCCACAACGCCAGCAGCAGCCGCAATGCCAACAACCAATCGGGGGAAAGCCAGATCACCAGCGACACGTTCTTCTACGGGGACTCGCCGCCAGTGTATCCATCACGTACGTTCTTATCCTTTTTTTTTTTTTTTTGCTGATCCCACTGACATCTTTCAGCCAATTCTACCGGCGTGGGCGTGTGGGCGATAAGCTACAACAAAGCCGTGGCATTTGTCCAGAACGCGACGCTCGAAGAGCGCGTGGCCCTCGTTACCGGCGTCTCGGCACCCAACGGCTGCAATGGCTACATTCCGCCAATTGAGCGGCTGGGCTTCCCCGGCATGTGCCTCAGCGATGCGGGCAACGGCGTGCGCGACACGGATTTTGTCAGCGCCTGGCCGGCCGGCATCCACGTCGGCGCCAGCTGGAACCGCGACCTGACGCTGGCGCGCGGTGCAGCCATGGCGGGCGAGTTCCGCAAAAAGGGCGTCAATGTGATGCTCGGGCCGGTCGTAGGACCGATTGGCCGGACGGTCCGCAGCGGCCGCATCTGGGAAGGTAGCTCAAACTACTGGTCCAGAACACTGCACAAACGCTAATGACCCAGGATTTTCTGTTGATCCCTATCTAGCCGGTGTACTTGCAGCTGAGACCGTGACGGGTGCGCAGGGTGCTGGCGTGATTGCGAGTACGAAGGTGAGTTGCTAATTTATGGGGAAGAGAATCAAATGCAAAGAAAAAAAGGGTGTACTGACCAACCTGCAGCACTTCATCGGAAACGAGCAAGAGACATACCGTCAGCCGTCGAGCAACATGGAGGCGGTGTCCGCAAACATTGACGACCGTACAATGCACGAGACGTACTTATGGTTCGTCCGCCTGCAATTCCCTTCGTCCCGTTCGCTTCTAATACCGTTATAGGCCCTTCCAGGACGCTGTTCGTGCCGGCAGCGGCACCATCATGTGTTCATACAATCGTGTGAACAACTCGTACGGCTGTGCCAACAGCAAGACGCTGAACGGGCTGCTGAAGACCGAGCTCGGCTTCCAGGGCTTTGTTGTCTCGGACTGGGGGGTGCGTCTCATGACTTCTCACTCTTTATATCTCTGTCTGACACTTCCAGGCGCAACACGCCGGCGTGGCTACCGCGCTCGCCGGGCTGGACATGGCTATGCCTGACAGCAGCTACTGGGGCTCGCATCTGGTGCAGGCCGTCAACAACGGAAGCGTTGCCGAATCGCGCGTGACCGACATGGCCGTGCGAATCCTCACGGCGTGGTACCACATGGGCCAGGATGCAGCAGACTTTCCATCCCCCGGCGTGGGCATGCCCAAGGACCTGACAAAGCCGCATCCCATTGTTGACGCACGCAACACCTCGGACCGAGATACGCTATTGCAGGGTGCCATCGAGGGCCATGTGCTGTTGAAGAACACCAACAGCACGCTGCCGCTGAAGAAGCCCCGCATCCTGTCGCTCTTTGGCTACTCGGCCAAGGCCCCGGACCAGAACAACTACGCCAGCGGCTCTGCAGGACCGTGGACGTACGGAGCACAGTCGGCCGATTCGGCCGACACGCTGGGCGTGTTTAGCGGTGCAGGCGTCTCGCAGGAGCCGCTCGGCATCGCACCCAACGGCACGCTCTTTACGGGCGGCGGGTCGGGGGCAGCATCGCTGTCGCTGGTCCGCTCGCCGTTTGACGCCCTGACAGAACAGGCATGGACAGACGGCACGGCGTTGTACTGGGACTTCATGTCAGCGGAGCCAGACGTGGACGCGGCGTCCGAGGCGTGCATCGTGTTTGGCAACGCGTGGGCCTCAGAGGGCTACGACCGAGCGGCGCTGCAGGACACGTACACTGACAGCCTGGTGCAACATGTGGCGGATCGGTGCAACAAGACGATTGTGGTGTTGCACAACGCGGGGTCCCGCGTGGTGGATGCGTGGATCGACCATTCCAACGTGACAGCGCTGATCTTTGCGCATCTTCCGGGGCAGGCGTCGGGCGAGGCGCTGGTGCAGCTGCTGTATGGCCGCGCGAACCCGTCAGGCAAGCTGCCGTACACGGTGCCGCGGCAGGCATCGGACATTCCCAACGGGCTGGCCGACCCGGTGGTGGTGGACGACAGCAGCAGCCGGTTCGCACTGTTCCCGCAGGCCAACTTCAGCGAGGGCGTCTTCCTCGACTACCGAGCGTTTGACGCCACGACCGACGTGACACCGCGGTTTGCGTTTGGCTTCGGCCTGTCGTACACGACGTTTGCCTTTGCGAACCTGACGGTGACGGTGGGCTGGGGCAGCGGGCACGACGACAGCCTGTTTGCGCAGTATCCAACAGGCGCAGTGCGGCCGGGTGGTGCTGAGGACCTGTGGGACGAGCTGGTGACGGTGACGGCGAATGTGACGAACACGGGCACAATGGCCGGGGCCGAGGTGGCGCAGCTGTACGTGACGGTGCCGGGGGGCGGCACAAACGGCAGCGGGACGCCAGCGCGGCAGCTGCGCGGATTTGTCAAGTGCATGCTCAATGCGACGGCGACAGGGACAGTGACGTTTGGGCTGACGCGGCGCGACCTGAGCGTGTGGGATGTGACAGCGCAACAGTGGCTGTTGCAAGCGGGCACATACGGGGTTCGCGTGGGCGCGAGCAGCGACGACGCAGCGCTGGAGGGGACGTTTACGATCTAACGGTTTTGATTCTGGTTTTTTTTGGGGGGGGGAGGGACCTTTCGATTGGGTTCTAGACTTGGATTTCGGACTTGGGTTTGGACTTGGCTCTGGACTTTTGGGAGTTTATCGTTGAGTTTATTTTGGGTTTGCAATGCCTACTGGCTGGTTCAGGACTTGGCTTTCGGCTATCTTTTTTGGATTGTTTTACCTTTGAGCCCGCATTGGATTGCATCGTGATTTACGCACTGACGGGGACGGAAGAAAAGGGGCGCCGAAAAAGGAGGCAAAAGAACGATGTCACGACGAAAGGACAACTGCACGAGTCAGGAAAGGACAGCTCTGTTTCGAGTGGCTGGATAGGGAAAAGACGGAATGGAACGTGCGGAGCAACAGGGATGAAAGGACGAAGGATGAAAGACGAGCGGAAGCGAGAGAAAGCCAAAAAAAGGGAAAGAAAAAAGAAAAGAAAAAAGAGGGGAAGCAACAGAGGAAAAGAGGAAAAAACCGGAAAAGAAGGCAAAAAGAAGAGACGGAAGCAAAGCCAAGATTTTCGCTCTGTCCGCGTCGATCACGATGTGCTTGGACAAAAAAAGCATGACCGTTGGGGAGGGGGAGAACAGGAAATTGGGAGCAGAAAATCACAGGCAACCCCTGTCGAGGTGGCCGGACGCATCCGCTGAGATGGGCTCGGGCCCCTTTTGGGGATGTGACTCCGCAAAACCAGAGGCCAAAGCGGAAGGAGAAGAAGAAGAAAATGACGGAAAGATGACAAAAAGGGGGAAGAGATGAAACGAAGGATGAAAGAGAAACAAACGGCGAAGAAAACGGGAAATTCAACCCGAAAAAAGGATGAAAAAAAGAAGACGAAAAAGACTGAGAATGAAGATGCAAAAGGAAGACAAGAAGAAAACAAGAAAAAGATTATGAAAAAAAAAAGACGAAAAAGAAAATCAAAAGAAAATCAACACCCAACCGGCAACCGAACCCCCGGCGGTTTCACGGCACCGCCGCCCCAGCTTTGCCCCCCTGGCAATGCGACCCAGCCGGCTGGGGCGCCCGTGCGATGTATCGACATCCCGGCCCTTCCACTGCAGCCAGTACCGGGCTTCCTCTTCTGGCCGACAACGGATGCTCCGCCTTGGGAAACTGGGGAAGTGTTTGACCGAGGACCGACGCGGCAGTTGGCGACGAAGGAGAAACAAGCGACGAAACACGGGAAACAAGAAACAAAAATAACGACAGTGCCGTCAAAAAGCGAGAAACAAAAAAAGAAAAGAAAAGAAAAAGGAAAAGAAAAGGATTTTTTTTTAAAAAAAAATCAAGACAGCAAGACAGCAAAACAGCAAAACAGCAAAACAGGGGAAAATATCACGGACCCCTTCTCCCAACAATCTACACGGACTCTCAAAAACAAGCAATGGGGGATCCTCAGAAAAAGAAGACCAAAAAAAAAAACAAGCAATAGTTCCTGGAAAACAAGCAACACTGGCTCCTCCCAGGAAGCAACGGACTCCTCCTCGCACCCCACCCCGGAGCCGCTCCGGACGATATCCGGCGCCGCACGATGGGCCACGATGGACGGCCGGGGCAACGGGCAGAGTAGCAGACCAGGGCCGGCAGGGCGCTGTTTGGCTGGTTCCCGCATGGCTTGCATGGAATAGAGTTGTCCTGCCGTCTTCCGCCCCCTTTCGTCTGCAGGCGGCGATACGGCGCGATGCAACCCCTTGACCTCGGAGTATTTCCTCTTCGACCCTACGCCGAACTCTGTTTCATCCCTCCTATACGAGCCCCCCTGTCTGGATTGGATGGGCTGGGCGGGTCTGAACGCAAAAAAAGTCTAGATTGAGGTCTGCGAAGAAAATCTTCAACGGGGTGAGTGATCTTATTTTCTGGTGTCACGAAAACGATGTGAGACGACGTCAGCCTCAAAAGAAGAGAGAGAGAGAGAGAGAGAACACACACACGAAAAAAAGAAAGAAAAAGATGACACAAGCAAACAAAGAAAAGACGAAAAGAAAAAGAAAACGTCACACCATGCTAACCGAGTGCAACTCTCCCGTTCTGACCCTCCGGCCCCCCCTTCGTATAGAACCCCTGCCCGCACCATGCACGCACGCACGCACGCACGCCCGCACGCACCGCACTGCTCTCAACAGCGCACGGCTCTGCTCCGGCCGATGGAACCTGCATGCATGCCGTTCGTTCCTTTCTCCCCCCCCCCCCCCCCCCCTTCCCCCATCCCCTCCCCCAAATCCTCCCCCCATGACGACGTCGTGGTTTGTCCGCACGCCGACCATCCCGCACAGGCCCGGTTCACGGCCCAGCTCGAGCACATAGCACATGCACAGCTATTATTACGATGATTATTATAGCACAGCGCACGCGGCACGGGCACACACATGGCTTGGACACACACACACACACACACGCACTACCGGCATCCCGTAGCAACCCGCTTGGCTCTCCTTCGTTCCCTTCGTTCCCTTCTTCCCCTCTTCCATTGGTATATATCTTGGCATATATCTTCTCCTGCTGCACCCCTCCCCCCCCTTCCCCCCCCCGCCGCCGCCGCCGCCGCCGCCGTTGCTGCTCCCCCTGCCCAGCCTCTCCCCGTCTCGTCGAGTCTTATGTCCTCTGCCTCTAATCCTGTTCGTCCTCTTTCGGACCTATTGCTTGGGATCCATCCGTTATAGGTGTTCGTGTACCTGTTCGTCCCTCTCTCCCGTTTCCGGTTTTTTTTCCATCTTTTTTTTTTCATTTTTTCTTCACCCTTTATACTTTTTCTCTTTAATTCCTCCTCTCTTGTCTCTTCTCCCTTTTCTTTGCCCTTCTTCTGTTATCGTCTCGCCTGCCTCCTCTCCCCCTGCTCGGCTCCTCCAATAACGGGCAAATCGTTTCAAGTCCCCGGTGTCTCGTCCTGGACGCCGCCACCGCCGCCGCCGCCCTCCTCCTCCTCCACCGTTTCGTTTTGTGTGTGTGTGTGCGTGCACGTACATTCACTCGTCCATCCATCCCACCCGGGCCACGCCTTGCCACGTTCCTCTCGCTTGTCGCTTGCCATCTTTACCCTTCATTTCCTGCGGCATAGACCGGCTTCTCCCCCCTCCCCCCATCCCCTCCACCATCTACCTGGATCTGTCTTCTGTCTATAACATCTATCCTGCACGCTGTCTGTCTGTTTTCTGCCTGGCCGTCGCGGACCACAATTCCTGTCACCACCCCTTCCCGTCGTGCTAGTTTTTTTTCCTTTTTCTTCTTTTTTTTTCTATTTTTTCCCCTGCCTTTTCCTTGTGCTTTTTCTCTTTCCCACCCCTGCCATGGACCACATCGTGCAATGCATGGTCGATACAGACCCCGATGACCATGAACGGTACATCGGCTATTTAGACTCTGGCGTGTCCCCGTCCCGTCAACCGGTGCGTTTTCTCTCTCTTTTCTCTGTCTTGTCCTTATGCTTTTTTTTTCAGAGTATTGACCAATGGACCAGCACCGCCAGCAGAACCGCCAGCCCTCGCCGCCGTTGGCTGCGGCCACTGAGGAAAAGCCGTTCTTTGCCTGGAGAATGCAAGCCGGCCAGCAGCAGCAGCAGCAGCCGACCCTGGCCCCGGCCACGGCCCCGCCCCCGGCTCCGGAGCGCAAGCACCAGTACCAGCTGTTCCCACGGGATAAGCAGCCGGCACCGCTGGCGTCGGGCAAGGGTCTCGACCCGGACCAGGCCCTGGCTCTGGCGCTGTCGATGGCCAGCGGCGGCAGCTCGTCCGGACGGTCGACACCGACGGCGACGACGGCGACAACAACAACGACGACGACGACGACGACGGCCACACCCCCGACGACCACACCGCCCCCGGCAGCAAGCAATGCCCCGCCGACGGACGCAGCCCTCGGCGACAAGACGGCCAACAACGGCCTGCGGCTCCGCATCAAGGAGCACAGCCTGATCCGGCGGCGCAAGATCAGCGTGCCGGAGCTGGGGCCGATGACGACGGTGCAGGAGGTGGCCATGGACTCGCGTAGGTGTTTTTCTGCCTGGCATTGTGTTTGCACGGACGCTAACCGCACAGCAACCATCCCCGGCCGCCCGCCGCTGCACGAGCGGTCCATCAGCGCGCCCGGCACGAGCTGGCGGCAGCACCACGAGCACACGTACCACGGCTACCAGCCGCACCGGCAGCCGCACCAGCTGGCGGTGTCGATTGAGGCGCAGCAGACGGCCTGGTACGACGACATCCCAGAGAGCCTGCCGGACGAGAGTGCGCCCAACACGCCGGTGGACGCGGCGGACGCGGTTGAGATTATCGACGCCGCGACGGCGCCGTTGGCCGAGACGCTGCCGCGCTGCAGCTCGGCGCAGGCCGTGCTGGCGCCGTCGGCGGCGGCAGCCTCGGCAGCAGCAGCGACGACGACGGCAACGACGACGGCAACGACGACGGCAACGACGACGGCAACGACGACGACGACGGCGACAACAGCGACAACGGCAACAACGTCGACCTCGCTGCCTTCGTCGTCGTCGTCATGGACGCTGCTGAAGACGGCAACGGCGTCGCTGCTGCCGCTGCGCCAGCAGCACTCGCAGCCGCACCTGCACCAGCAGGCGCAGCAGGCGCAGAAGCCGGCGTCGCAGCCGCAGTCGCCGCGGAGCCTGGCGCCGCTGGTGATCCCAGCCGCAGCGAGCACGTCCAAGAGCCAGCATCGGTCGCCGCTGCCGACGTCGGCGGCGTCGACGTCCAGCGGGCCGATCCACATCCTGGTGCGGCAGCCGTCGCTGACGAGCCGGTTCCGGTCGGGCAGCACGCCGACGTCGTCGACAACGGCCTCGCCGGCGGCATCGACGAGCGCGCGCACGCCGTTCACGCCGTACACACCGTACACGCCTTACACGCCCTACACGCCGCCGTCGACGGCCAAGGAGGCGCAGACGAACGCGACGCCGCCGTCGGCGTCGGCATCGGGAGCTGCTGCCTCGGGCGAGCCGCAGAGCGCGCCGACCACGGCAACGGCGACGGCCGTGCCGTACAACCGCGGCCACAACCACAGCCACAGCTACACGTACCAGCACCGGCGGGGGCAGTCGGAGTCGAGCAGCATCATGGAGCGGGGGCGGCCGCGGCGGCGCAGCGGGTCGCGCGAGGGGCTGGCGACGGTGGCGGCGGTGGAGCGGTCGGCGTCGGCAGCGGCGGCCACGTCAACGGATGCGGCGGCAGCTGCTCCTGCGGCGGCGGCAACTGCCACTACCGCCAGCGCCACCAGCGCCACCATGCAGCGCGCGGCGTCGACGGCGTCCCGGGCAACGAGCCGCAGCAGCAGCACAGAGGCGCGGCGACGGGCTGCCCAGCAGCAGCAGCAGCAGCAGCAGCAGCAGCAACAACAACAGCAACAACAGCACGAGCTGCTGCCGCGCGGGTGCCCGCCGTCCCAGGCGGCAGCGGTGCTCGGCGCCGACGAGGCGGCGGCGCTGGCGGCGCAGGCGCGCGAGCAGGCGGCGCGGTTCGAGGTGCTGGGGCGGGACGCGGTGGCGCGGCTGGCGCGCGAGCTGCGCAGCCTGGACGAGCGGGCGACGTACCTGCGGCGCACGCACACGTCGCTGCGGGCGGGGCGGCGCAACCTGCACGCGCGCATCTGCCAGTACCTGCGGTCGCCGCGCGTGGCGCGCTTCAGCCACTCGTCGATGCTCAAGCAGGAGGAGGCGCTGGCCGCGCTGGACGCCGCGCTCGACGACTGGGCCGCCAAGCTGGACCAGGCCGAGAACCGGCGCACGCGCGTGCGGCAGAAGCTGCTGGAGCACGTTGCGGCGGCGGCGACGCTCGGCCTGGATGTGCGCGGGACGTCGTCGGCGTCGGCGTCGGCGGCGGCGTCGGCGTCGGCGTCGGCGGCGGCGTCGGCGTCGACAACCCCCGTGACGGCCGACGCGGCGGGGACGTCGCCCAGCACGACGACGGCGCCGCCGGCATCGCTCTTTGGCGTCAGCGAGTCGCTGCAGCTGGCCATGGGCGTCGTCTTTGACCGGCCGGAGACGGCGCCGTCGACCGGGGGTACACCGACGACGACGACGACGACGACGACGGCGACGACGACGACCACGCAGCCGCCACCTGGGCGACCTGCCGCGGCCCAGGTGCCGTCGACGATTCTCGAGCAGCCGCTGGTCGAAGAGGCGCTGGCCGCGCTCGCGGGCGAGGCCGAGGATGCATCGCGGCGCGACGGCACGGCCGCGGCCAGCGGCACCATTACCGCCGCCACTGCCACCGCCGCCACCACCATCACCGCCGCCGCCACCTCCTCCGACGAACCCGCCGACGACGCGGCGTCCATTGCCGCTTCCCGCCGCGAAGACGTCGAGAGCATCCGCGTGTATGCCGGCGACGACCTGTACGCGCTGCTGGCCGACGTCGAGCACCACATCACGGAGATGGGCGGCGACAACAGCAACGGCAGCAGCAGCGGCAGCAACAGCGGCAGCAACAACGGCGGCTCGTCGCCCAGCCAGCCTGCGGCGCCCGACGCCAGCCACGACGACGACGACGACGACGACGACGACGCCCCGGCCGACGAGCAGCGCAAGCAGCTGCACCGGGCGCACAGCCACGAGCTGCTGAGCGGCGGCAGCCGGAGCGGGAGCAGTGCGCGGGCGGCGGCGGCGACGCCCACGCCGGCCCCAGCGGCAGCCCCGGCCCCGGCCCCGGCCCCGGCCCCGGCCCCGGCCCCGGCCACCAAGCCGGCGCCGCCCGTGTCGCGCAGCGGGACGGTGTCGCCGCCGGATCCGGTGGAGATCTACCTGACGAGCGCGGTGTTCCGGCCGGAGCGGCGGGCGGTGGCGGCGTGAGCGGAGTCCTCTCTTTTCAGTCCTTCCTTTTCTTTTCCTTCTTTTCCTTCTTTTCCTTCTGTCTCCATCGATCGATCGCCTGAATGTGTGAACGGCCGGCTTTGCATTGACGATTGTGTTTTTCTTTGTCTATGGGAGGAGTTTTTTGTTTTGATTCTCTTTTTGTCTGCGTCGTTCTTTGCATTGTTTTCTTTCGTTTCTCTTCTCTTCGTGCTCAACTTCCGAGGAAGCCTGTCTGATAGATACCCTTCGCGCCCTTCCCGCAGCGTAAGAGCTTATTTCTTTCCTGAAAATCCCCTGCCTGTCTACGCCAGCGTCTCGACCTCCTCCATCAGCCGCTCCAGGCTGAACTGCGGGTCGCCCGCCGCAAACCACTGCAGCAGCTGCCGCCGCCGCGCGCGCGCGCCGCCGTCGTCCGGGCCGGCCTCGCCGCCCGGGATCGCCCACGCGCCGTAGAAGCGCTGCAGGCACATGGTCAGCCACTGCGCGTCGTCGACGCTGGCGCCGCGCCCGTCGACGACCTGGCCCTGCATCAGCACGACGCCCGTGTCGGCCGCCAGGTCCGTGTAGTGCGTCACCGTCGTGTGCGGCTGCGCAAACTCGCCGCGCAGCTTGTACTCGGCCAGCTGCGTGAACAGCACCGTGCTGGCGGCGCCGGCGGCGGCGCCGGAGCCGGAGCCGGAGCCGGCGCCGGAAGTTCCGGCTCCGGCCGCCGCCGGCTTCCCGCTGCCGCTGCTCCCGTCGCCAAACGTCCACTGCAGGAAATGCACCTCGGCGCCCTGCTCCGGGTGCGGCACCGGCAGCACAAAGTGCGGCCGCGCCCGCGCCGCCGCCTCCATGGCCGCATACGTCGCCGCCGGCACGACGGCGCACAGCGAGCGCGCGTCCGACGCAAACCGCAGCCGCCACACGGCCGCCAGCGCCTCGGGCGTCAGCGCGCGCGCCTTGTCGACGTCGATCAGCGACGACAGCGGGCGCACGCCGCCGGGGGCCGACGCGGCCGACGCGGCCGACGCGGCCGACGCGACGGGGGGGATGGGGGGGGTGTCTGGTTTGGCGTCGGACTTGGTCTCTGGCAGAGACTCAGCCTTCTCCTCCACCTTGTCCTCCTCCGCCTTGGCCTCCTTCTTCACCGACGGCGGCACCACCGCGTCCCGGCGCCGCTGCTCGGCAATCTTGTCGGCATAGGCGGCCCGCAGCGCCTCCAGGTCGGACACGCCAGCCTGGCGGGCCTTCTCGTCGAGGCGGCTGCGGTAGCGGTCGAGAACGGCGGCCGCAGGGTTCGGAGGGGGTGGTGGTGTAGATGCGGGAGACTCGGGGGAGGACGGTGAAGACGGAGAAGAGGAGGAGGATGAAGACGACGACGACGACGACGACGACGACCGAAACGGCACGGCGGCGCGCGGGCGGGCGTGCCAGGCTCTGCAGACGGTGGGTGGGCGTGCCAGAGACCGCATTGGACACTGCGCCGCAGCAGCGGCTCGCCGGAGTGTGGCCATGGTCGATGTGTGGGAGTGTGTCGGGGTCAAGCGTTGTGGATGGCCGATGAGGCCGGGACGTCTGATTTTTCGATCGCGATGTCACGTGACCTGAATAGCAACGTTTTTACACTAAGACAACCTCACATTTCCGTTTTGGGACTTACAGTAGGAGACCAGTAATAATAATTGTATACAAGAAACAATACAAGAATACAAGAAACAATACAACAATACGGGAATCAATACCGTAGCAGATTAAGTATAGAAGTGTACAATTATTATCCCATCGTACAGACAATTACATCACTGCCCCCGCAACTCTCTAGCAGTACGACTCGGTCGTCGCCTTGGTGATGACGCCCTCGTCCAGCATGCACTCGTAGCACCAGTAGTCGGTGCGCTTGCCCTCGCCGCTGACAGACTCGTTGCCGTACTGCTTGGCGCTCCAGAAGGCGCTGCCGGAGCCCCAGGTGGCGTAGGCGTAGCGCTGGGTGTCAAAGTTGGTCTTGCGGTCGGCCAGCGAGTTGTTGAAGAGGATCTCGTTGCTCCACTCGCCGACAAAGACGGGGAAGGTGCCGTCGCCGGCAAAGTAGCCGCCGGCGCCGCAGACGGAGTAGGTAAAGTACTTGGAGTAGGCGTCGCTGAACAGGTTGGAGAAGAAGTAGATGTGCAGGTCGAGCACAATGTTGGCCGTCTTGGGCAGGCGGGCGGCCCAGAACTCCTCGCCCATCCAGCTGTCCTGCCACATGAGCGGGACCTTGCTGTTCACCTTGCTGGTGATGGCAATGGCCTTGTCGAGGTAGTTGAGCATGTAGTCGACGCCGGCGGTCGAGACGGTCTCGTTGGTGCCGATGGCGGTGTAGTTGGTGATGGCCTCGTTGATCAGCGACAGCGTGTACATGTGCGGGTGGCCGCTGTTCTGGATGTAGTGGATGGCGCGGTCGACCATCTGCAGCGAGTAGTCCAGGTTGGTCTGGTTGAACCACCAGTAGTAGTGGCCCAGCGCCTCGCCGTTGTCGAGCCCGTTGCAGCCGCCCGGCAGCGAGTGCAGGTCGACGACAATGTGCATGCCGTAGCGCTCAATGGCGTAGTCGGTCAGGTGCTTGAACCACAGCAGCTGGTTGCCGTGGTACAGCTGCGACCCGGGCACGTCCACCCACGCCTGGTACGTCATCGGCACCCGCAGCAGGTTGACGCCGACCGACGCGAGCTTGTCAATGTCCGCCGTCGTGTAGTACGTCGCGTAGTGCTCCTCCAGCAGCGGGCCGCAGCGCGCGCCCAGGTACTCGCAGAAGCTCCACTCGTCCTTCTCGACCGAGTCGGGCACCTGCTCGTCCCACCACACCTGGTTGCTCGAGTACTCGAGCAGCAGCCAGTTGCCCAGGTTGACGCCGTTGGCCTTGAACGTCGTCCAGTTGAGGTACTGGTTGGCCGGCTGCTTCGACCACGGGTTCGTGCGCGTGTACGTCGTCGGCTTGCTCGTAAAGCTCGGCAGGTGCTCGACAAAGTACTCGGCGGTTCTGGCGGTCAGCATCAACATCATCATCCCATCATCCATATGAGAACTCACTTCACCAGGCTCTTCAGAATCGACGCCGGCGTAACCGACTTCTTTTCCACCGGCATGGCCGACGCCGTGCTGGCAACCAGCCCGGCCGTGAGGATGTTGGAGAAACGCATGGTGACTTGCTGAGGGCTGTGTGACTTGGCGATGCTAGACAAGATAGATCCAGATCAACAAGTCCAGGGGGGGGGATGGATCACGGCTCTTTATATAGAGAGTTCGTCGCTCATCCCAGGCCTCCCGCCAGCTCGCCACGCAGCTGTCCGGCTATCACGGAAGGCTGCCTCGCGACGGTCTAGTCCGTCTATTTTTTTCATTTTTCTTTTTCTGTTTGATTTCATTGCATCTGTTCTTGCTCTTTTTTCTTCTTTTTCCCTGCCCATTTCCGGGCCATCGGCCACTTCCTCTTTGTTGCGCTTCCGCTCACGGCGTACTTTTGGCCCCTTTTGCTTGTTGCATCGAGCCCGTCCAGGACCAGTGCGTCCGAGGTGCCGCCGTGACTGCAGCTTGTACTCCGTACACACACACCCCCCCTGGTGCGGCCAGCTGCGCGCTCTCGACGGGGGAACCCTGGGCGCGGCCAGCGCGGCCAACGCGGCATCGCGGCCAGGCAGATATGGAATAAATCAAAACCTGCCATCAGATAGCGCGCGACACCGCCGCCCGGCATCGCCTGACGCCGCGTCAGACTTGTCCGTCTGACAGCACCGTTCTACGCCAAATCGAGCCAGGATACAACGCTGGCGCGAACCTGTCGCGCGCAGACCACCTCCCCCGATCGGCCCGGGGACGAGGAGGGTGGGGGGGACCCTGGTCCGAACGCAGGGTCCAGCAGGGTTCGGCAGGGTTCAGCAGGGTTCAGCATGGGTACCCAGCAGACATCCGGCGGACGAACGCCCAAAGGACGTACAAGTATTTTGCGCGGTAATATGGCGCAGAGAGGGGACCTTTCGGTGTTCATTTGCACGAGCTGTCATGTAGTTCTTTTTCCTTTTCCTTTGTCTCTTTTTCCCCTCTTTGTCCATCGACTGCGCTGGGCGTTCCGGCGAGCCGGGTCGTAGTGGAGGCCGTTTGATTTCGATAGTCGTCTGTTTGTTCGCTTTTGGTTGATTTGATTTTCTGTTGTCTGATTTTTTTTTTTTGGCTCGTTTGATTTTCTATTTTTGATTTTTGATTTTGATTTTGACTCTGGTTCTGATTCTGATTCTGATTTTTATTCATGCTTGCATTTTCTTTCTTCTTTGCCGTTGTCTTCTTCACATCCTCTGGCACGCGACCCGACCACCTGGATCTGTCTCACAACGGCATGTTCCGCCCTGCAGCCCAAGCCGCCCTAGTCTGCCTCTACCCCTGAGGCTTAAAACCAGCACCGCCGATCGAACTTTTTCTAGCACGTCCACAGGCTTCCATTTCTCCCTGGCCACCGTTGCACGGCTCCACCACGCCAAAGGGGGAGGGCAATACGGAGTTTTCTCCAACGACAAGTCGATTTAAAAACGGGACGTCTTCGGCCGAAAAGGCGAATTCGATAGTTCCTCTCAGCTTTCCGATGCGGCTGAAGGGGGGGGGGAGAGAAAACGCAGTTCCTAGTACAAGTAAAAAAAAACAAAGAAATAAAAAAAGAAAAGAAAAGAGAAAAACTCCGGCGAGCTCGGCCAACTCGCCGCCGCCCAAAGAAAGAAGAAAAAAAAAAAAAAAACGCTGCCCGTTATCCAGATCCCGGCCTGTCAGAAGCACTCTCGCCATCGGTCTCTGCTCCCCTTCACCGAACCGCTTTAGCTCGCGCCGGCAAAGTGCGAGGAGCACAGCAGCTTCTATCCACAGCTTCTGTTCAGCTTGCCTTGGCAGCCGAGGCCGCGGTGAGGCGGCAAAGTCACGATGTTGTTGAGCGGCCTCCTATTCACAAACGTAAAAATAAGAAAAAACCTTCAGACGGAGAGCTGTGGCAAAGTATAAGAAAACAAATAGAGGCTATTTTTTGTGTTCTGACGGCTGCTGCCGTTCTTTGTCGTTTGATTTTGGCTCTTCTTTTTTTTTTTCCTCTCTCGTTTTTCCTCTTTTTTTTCTTTCTCTTTCTTTTTTTTTTTCACCATTTGCCACGTGACCCACGAACAACCAAGACACACCGTTAAACACAATGCGGGCAAATACCAACAACAACCAGGCAAAAAGGAGAAGGTAACGTTGAATCCAGGGAGGGAGACGACGACGATATTTTCTTTTTCGTCTTCATTTTTTCTCTTTTCGGCCAACAAAAGGGATGAACGGGTCTTGATTTCTAGCTCTATGTCTCGGAAAAGCGGTCTACTCCGTCTCCCCGTCTACACCAACTCTGCACACAGCCCGGTATCCTGGTGTCGATCTGCCAGGGGGTGGTGTGTTTCACGGCAGACAAAAAAGACAAAAAAAAAAAAAACTCCCCCCTCGTGGTCTAGATCATTCCAAGATCCAACACCTGAACACGCAGGTTCATCCAACGACGCCCGACACGCTTACTGCTCGTCCAGCGTCTTAAACTCCCACCGCTGCGCGTTCTCCGGGAACGGCACGCCCAGCTCAAACAGCTTGACGATAACCTTGGAAAAGTCGGCGAAGAAGGCGTCGTTGTCGGCCGCGTACTTCTCGACCGTCTTGCGGAAGGCCTTGTCCTGGATGAACGCCATGTCGGCCGGCAGCATCATCAGGCTCTTGGTCTCCTTGTCCTCGTACTGCTTGGGGCCGTCCCACTTGCGCCACTGCCACTTGCTCTCCAGCAGCAGCTTGTAGAAGTCGTTGGTCAGCACCGTCGGCGCAAACGTCCACGGGCCGTCGAAGCCGCTGTTCTGCGGGTGGCACCGGCCCACGGCGTGCGCGCCGATCAGCGCCACAATCTCCTCGTCCGAGAAGCCCATGCGGTAGAAGATGTCGCGCACGTGCTTGGCGCCCTGCGACGCGTCCGGCAGCCGGCCGTCCGGCGTGCACGCCGAGGCGTCAGCGTCCTTGCGGCCAGCCCGGTACGGGATCTTGGGGCCCAGCATCTCCTGGATGGCGCACACGCCGCCCAGAATCCACAGGTCCGAGTAGGTGATCCACGGGAACTTGGCTGGGGGGGGTTAGCAGGTCGAACAGAAAGCGGAGGACAACGGCAACGTCCCGAACGTACCCTTCACCGGCTCCAGAAAGTTGCGCGCGTTGATCAGACCCGCGTTGGCGCCGTGCTCGCTCTCGGGCGCAAAGCGCATCGTCGCGCCGTTGCTGCCGCCCGTGCCCGTCTCCTTGTCGTACGTGCCGCTCGCGTGCCACGCCAGCCGCAGCAGGACGGGGCCGTAGCTGCCGTCGTCGTACTCGTCGTGCTCCTGCAGCATCTTGGCAATCTCGTTGTACACCTTCTGGTAGTCCTGGGCCGACGGCGTAAACGACTTGTCCGCCGCGCTGGCGCCCTCCGTCTGCGTCAGGTAGTAGTACGCGCCGCCCGCGCCCGCCGCCGCCAGACCAACCCACAGCAGCGCCGAGCTGCTGCCGCTGCTCTTGGGTGCCTCCGACGAGTAGAAGCGGCGGCCGGCGTTGGCGCCGCCCTGGCGGAACGCCGCGCGCGCGGCAACCGGCGTCGACGAGAAGAAGGCGCCGCTGCGGCGGGTGGGCGCAGCCACACGGGAGGCCGCACGCAGAGCCTGACGAGATGCAAAAGAAGCCATTGTTGGGACGGATTGGGGGGGGAGGGGGAGAGAAGCTGGGGAGAAAGAGTCAGAATCAGATATCCGTCGATCAGGCAAAAAAAAAGAACGGAAGAAGATCGGGAAAAAGAAGGGCCAAAGAAAAGAAGGAAAGACAAAAAAGCAGAGCGATAAGAAAAGGCGCAAGAGAAAGAACCAGCCTGGAGCACGCACGTACCGGTCAAGAGGAAGATGCCTTCTAAACAAGATGCGGGAGTATGTAGAAGAGAGAGAACGAAGCCCAAAACCCAAACCCGAAAAGATTCCGTGGAACACGATAGAAACCGAACTCCCCCCCCCCCCCTCCTCCCTTCCTCTTCAAGGGGACAGATCCGTGCCAGATGGCCACCTCCGAGCCAATAGGATGCCGAGTTTTAGAGCTTACCCGGTCAGCAGTGGGGCGCTGATATGCGCGGCACGCCTGATAAGACGGCTTCCTCCTCTTTTTTTCTTGCGGGCTCTTTGCGCTTAGGTTCGACGAGTGGGCACCGGGCGGCGAGAAGTGGCGTCTCTTTCTTTTTTTCCCTGGCCTTCGCCATCGGCCACGTCGCTGACGAAATCGTCGGTGCATACAGGGGGAGCGCCAAATTCACTGTCCCTCGTGCCTTCCCCTTGCTGCCTGTGCCTGCCTGCCCTGCCTGTCCTGCCTGTCCTGCGTGCGCCTGCCGCTTCCGGCTGCCGGCTCACCGCCTGCCCGCGGAAAGCGCGCTTTGGGCGCATCGCCCGTCTCGTGTCGCCGTTCTCCGAGGGCCGCTTTGCGGAGCAGACGAAAACCACTTGCCTGCCGCGCTAGCGCCACGACTCGTAAGACGGTGAGTCCAACTCCGGTTCTGGCGTCGGCCAATCGCAACGCGCCGTTTCCGATGACTCTGCTGCCACCCTCCAGTGGCGAGATCGCGAACTCATGTGCTCTCGGGGTCGGCCGTAAAGACGGAGCAGCCTGTACTCTGTAAGTACGAGCAGCGCCCACTCCGCACGCACATGCAATACACGTTGTAATACGCACACTCTCAAGACACAATGTCTACGCCGCCACAGTTGTCACGTAAAAATGCTTGCATCTTTCTAGCCTCCAAAGACAAAATTTCATGCCGTCGCTCGTTTCTTTTCTTCTTCCTTTCCGCCGTGTCGCCGTCGTCCTTGGTCCTGTGCCACCCATCCGCCGCGCCTGCCTTACGGCGTCGCCTTGCTCATCGCAATGAGGCGCTTCACGCCGACCTAGAAGCGTTGCGTTAGCCCGTGCCTGACAGAAACACCGCCGCCGTCCACCACCACTTACCATCCAGTTGCCGCACTCCTCGGGCTTGGTGCGGTGGATGTCCACCTGCAGCCGCTGCGCCGCGTCGTACGCCCGCTGCTCCAGCGCCTCCGCCAGCTCCTGCAGCTGCGCCACCGTGTCCTCCTTGATCAGCTCCGCGTTGTTCAGGTGGTCGAACAGCAGGCTCAGCCGCTTGCGCGTGTCGTTCACCTGCGGCTTGAACGACGCCGGCGCCCGCGCCGCCACCCGCTGCAGGTCCGCCTCCAGCACCTGCACCAGCTTCTGCGCCGCAGGCGGGATGTGCGACCGGTCGCCCGCCGGGTACCGCACCTTCTGCGCCGCTGCCGGCGCCGGCGTCGACGGCTGGGACGACGACGATGACGGCGGCGGCGGCACGCTACCCGCTCCCGACGCCCGCGGCGGACCGCCCATCGGCGGCGGCCCAACGGCTGCCGGTGCCGCTTGCTGCCCCGGTGCGTACGGCGACGGCGTGTGCTGCTGCTGCTGCTGCTGCACCGGTGCGTACTGCCCAGAAGCCGTCCGCGGCGGGCCCATCGGAGGCGCACCGTTGTGCGGCGGCGCAGCGCCACCCACCGGCTGCTGTGCACTCGGCGCCGGTGCATACCGGCTTGGCGGCGGCGCAGCTGCCGGCGGCGCATTGTACGGCGAACCGATTCTAGGAGGCGGCCGCGTCAGGCCCGCAACCGGACCACCGCTTCCAACCGCCGGCGGCGGTGGTGCGTACACACTAGCAGCCGACGACGACGGCCGCGACTGCGACTGCGACGACGGAGGGCCCGCTAGCGGCGAGTTGACCCGCGGTGGCGCCGAACCCTTCGGCGGCGGCGGCGGCGTCGCTGCCACACGAGGGGGCCCGCCCATCGGGCTGCCTGCCGGCGGCGGCGCCGACATGGCCGCCGACGCGCCAAACGGCGCCGTGATCGGGGCCACGCTCGGCGTGTTTCTGCGCACCGGCAGCTTGGTCACCATCGGCACGTCGTTCCAGCTGCCCGGATCCTTCTTGGGCGGCGGCGGCAGAGGAGAGGCCGTCCGCGGCGGCGGCGCACCGTAGATCCCAGGCGTCGCTCCGTACGCTCCAGTCGGCGGCGCGTACGACGACGTCTGCGGCTGCGGCGGCGCGTAGCCTTGTCCGTAGCCCGTGTTGCTTGCGCCGGGGGCGGCGTACGGGTTCGGCTGCACAGCACCCGGCGGCGCATAGGGGTTCGTTGCTGCCGCCACCGGCGCTGCTGCCGGAACCGGCGCTCCGTACACGTTGGCAGGCGACGCGAGGCCGCCAAAACCTGCCGGGGCCTGCGTCTGCACCGGGGCAGAGTAGCCCGCAGTGCCGAGCGGCGTCCGCGTTGCCGTTGCCCGCGCCGCAGCAGCCGTCTTGCCCTTCTGTTGCGTCGCCTGCTGGACGCGGCCGCGCAGCAGCTCCGCCGGCTCGTACGTCTTCGGAACCAGATCCAGGTACTTCTGCGCCACGGCCATCCGGCCTGCGCCGGCCACAATGCCGGCGTACTCAATGTACTTGTCGTACAGGGACGCCAGCTTCCAGCCCGACGTCAGGCTCGCCTCGCTGTCCTGGAACTTGGCCGCGTGCCGGAACACGGTCACCTTCTCAATGAACTGCTGCAGCGACTTGGCGCGCACCGAGTACACGGACGAATCCGCCTCCCGCGCCTTGACGCCCGCCTGCTCCGCCTCGTTGAGCTCGGCGATCCAGATGTCCACCACCTTCTCGAGCCGCGAGCCCACCAGGTAGCAGAAGGCAGCATCCTTGCGCGAGCCTGCCTGCAGAATGCGGTCACCCAGAACCTCGCAGAAGCCAGGGAACTCTCCAGGCTTCGCAAACGTGCACAGCGTCGCCAGAGTCTCCTTCCAGTTCTCCAGGTCCGCGTTCTGCACAACGTCCGACAGGTCCTCGGAGATGACCGCCTTCAGCAGGCGCAGGTAGCTCGGCGAGCCGTCTGCTTCCTTCAGGTACGCAGCCTGCACCTTCTGGACGAGGTCCTTGCCGCCGCAGTTAGCAACGACAAACGCATCCGCAATGCGGTTCTCCCGCAGGCAGATGTCCACGGCCTGCTCAAAGTCGCCGAGGATGACCGCCTTCGTGATCGTGTCTTCCAGGCCCGTGTTGCCCTGGCCCAGAAGAGGGAACGGACGGCCGGGCTGCGATCCATCGCCGGAGGAAAGACCCGCCAGGAAATCGTCGTCGTCCCCTTCGCCCGCAGCACCGTCCTTGAAGAAGCTGGAAAGACGGTTGTCCTTCTTCTTTTCCGCTGTAGCAGTCGCAGTTGCATCCTCGTCGGTCGCCTCGGTCGTAGAAGCCTCTTCGGCATCCTTGGTCTTCTCTTCCTTTTCTTTGGTAGCATCCACGCCGTTGGTTTTGCCCACGGCGCTTTTAACGCCAAGGCGCTCGATAACCTTCTTGCGCGGGTTGGCATCCAGAAGCGTCTCCAGGACCTCCCAGTCAGCCTTCTCCTCGTCAGACTTGGCAGACTCAATATGCTTTGCGCAGATGGCCTGCACATTGCCCGCCTTGAGCGCCTCCTCAAACTCCTCCGTAGCAGGCGCCACATCTGACTCGGCAGAAAACTCCGCAATCTGGACAGTGGGCTGCGCAGAGGTGAAGTACACCACCTTGCCGCCAAAGCCAAAAGCGGCCCCGACAGGCCGGGCGTACCACGTGGGCGGGGTCGGCAGGGAGAAGCTCTTGACGGTTGGCGCAGAATGTGCCGACGCGAAGAAGTCCTCGCCGTCGAGGTTGTTCTGGGCAGCAGCCTGTGCGTCGGCCGAGACGTTGGTGTTCTGCAACGTCTGGATCGTGATCTTGCCGTCGAACGAGGCGGTGGCCGTCAGGTCCGGGTTGGTCGGGTTGAAGCTTGTCTGGAAGGCCCAGTTCGTGCCCTCCTGCAGCTCGCCAAACGACTCGCCCGTGTTGGGGTTCCAGACGAGGGTGCGGTTGTCCTTGCCACAAGACAGCAGAATGTTGGGGTCTTGCGGGCACCAGGAGAGAGACAGCACGCCCTGCTCATGACCGGTGAGCGTCTTCTCCGGTGCGTTGGAATTGCGCAGGTTCCACAGGTACAGAACCGGCGTGTTGTCGTCAGGCGAGCCTGTGATGAGCTTCGTCGAGTTCGTCGGGTCCCAGGAAATGGAGCTGACGGGCTTGCGGTTGTTGTGTAGCGTCAGCGACGCCTTCTTCGTCTTGACGTCCCACACTGTGACGATGCCGCCGGCGCTGCCGGTGGCCAGAATGTGCGACACCTTCTTGTTCCATGCAAGACACTCGATGTCGTCGGCCCGTGAGGCAGCGGCGTTACCGAGCCGGAACGGGGCCTGAATATCCTCGACATTGTAGATGAAGAGCTCGCCCTTGGCGCCGGCGGTGGCCAGAATCTGTGGCTTCAGGGGGTTGAACTGCAGCGTCTTGATGGCACCGCTGTGCTTGGAGGTACGGTCGATGAGGGCATCCTCGGCGCCCTTCGACAGCTTCTCGGCATCCCAGAGCTCGAGCGAGCCGTTCTCGAGGGCGCCGGCGATGATGCCAAGAGGATGGTCCTCGTCGGGTGGACCCCAAGCGATGTCATAGAACCTGGCAACACAGGGTTAGCACACACGAGCCAGAGAACCAGCAGCCCGAAAAGCAAGCTTACCGAGCGTCTGTGCTTATGCTGCAGATGGGCTGAAGATCGGAAACGCCACCGGGCTTGTCCAGGCCGAGATCCCAAAGCTCCAAGGTGGTCGCGTCCGAGAAGTCGGCATCGACGGCACCGGCCCGTGTGCCGGTCACCATCATCAGCTTGCCGGTGCCGGGCGACCAGGCGAACACGGCCGTCCGCGTGATCTCGCACAAGAGCACCATGGCGGCGAGAGAAGGGGGAGGGCCCGATGAGATAGGAAAGTAGAAGGGGGAAAAGGAGAGGCGAGAAGCGTTGCAGCGCGTGCTCTGCCAATTGCAACCGTAAACAACAGTCAGCAGACGAGATGTTTGGGGGGTGCCAGAAAACAGAAAGGAAGCGGCCTCGTCGCGTCGCACCCGGAATCTGTCTCAACTCGAATGGCAATGGCCGAGAACCTCCCTTGTGCGGTCGGAAATGGCGTTGATGGTGTCCTTTTGGTGGACCAGTGTCGTGGGGCAACCGAAACGTATAGTTGTCCTGTGCGCGGGTCAGGGGTATGCACGTGATCTCGATTTACCCCACAACGGCAGCCCGATAGAACGATGGGACCTCTTTTACGCGAATACTTCATCTTTGAAGCAGCTCCGAAAAGCAAAGAAGTTGCGCCGCGCTGCCCCTGCGAAGCACCATTTCCCTCCGACTCCTTTGCATGGCTGCTTCTCGAGGCTGCTTCGTCTCTGTGTCTTAGAGACCCCGACTTGCGGCGCGCCACATACACGGAGCGACCATGACGGACAGCACCCGGTGGAAAGCCACCGTCTACGTCGGCGGTCTGGGGCCGCAGGTGACCGAGGCCAACGTGCTCGATGCGTTTATTCCCTTTGGCGACATTGCCGACGTGACACTTCCGAAGAACGAGCGGAGGAACAACAAGACCAAGGAGACGATCGACTGGGCCAACGATCTCATTGGGGCGCCGAAGTCGAACGGCGCCACGAACGGGACGGACGGAGCCAACGGCGGCGCCGGCGACGCAGACGCTGCAGGCGGCTTCTCCAGCGGCCACCGCGGCTTTGCCTATGTCGAGTTTGAGGACGAGGACGACGCCAAGGAAGCCATCGACAACATGGACAAGTCCGAATTCTTCGGGCGCATTATCAAAGTGACGCCGGCAAAGGCGCCCAAGAACACCAACGAGGGCTTGGGCAGCCGAACAGCGCTGTGGCACCAGGTAAGACTTGTGAAAAGGAGCTGACTTGGCTTCTAAGAATGCGTGCTAACGGTTACCAGGAGGCTTGGCTCGCGCAAGAAGCCGGCGAGGACGTTGATCCCGCCCAGCAGAATGCCGGCGACGGAGAGGCGCCAGCAGCAGATCCCATGCAGGGCCTGGAGGATCTGGACGTTGCTGGACCTCGGCCTGCTTGATGGTGCATGTCTGAGCTTGGATCTCTTGGACGCGGGTGGAAAAGAGAGTCGCTGGTACTGGGATAATAGGCGCATGCATGGCTAGACGGAAGGCAAGGTTTGATATATACGGTATTTCCACAACGTACGGGACTGTCAGGAATATATGCACACGTGTTTTGATCAACCCTTTGATTTATACACAAAAATGACGACCAATGTTTGCATCCGTCCGGATGTCAGTCTCTTCCAATCTGCCCAGCTGCCTCGCCATCACCAAGTCCCGAACAGCAAAAAAACACAGCATGGCGCTGCGGGTTTTCAAACGATCCAGGCGTTTCTGCGGAAACGATCCCCTTAGTGGCCGTGCTCGCTGGCAGCGATCTCGGCCAGACGGTTCTGGCGCTTGAGGCGGATGGTCTTGTCGACAGCGAAGTGGCGGATGCAAGAGTAACCAGCGGCGAACACAGCAAACCCGACGACGACGCCTAAGGGGATAGGTTAGCACGAATGCCGAAGGAGGTCGATCGGCCGCGATCGGTCGCGATCGACCGCAAGCAAGCAACGAGGGAGGTACGCACCGAGCGGCAGCAGCTCAGGCGGGATGTTCTTCAACCGCCGCAGTCTCTGCGAGACCGTGTGCGCTATAAAGTATCAGTATATGGGCTGTGCATGATAACCGAATGTCGGCGATGGCCACCCGGTTGCCTCGGCCAGGGCGCCAATGGACTCTGGATGAGCATCGGCGTGCAGACAGACTACATACCAGACTGTTCCTCCTTCTGTTGGTTTGTTTACACAGGTTAGCGTCTGTATCCCGCACCGATCGTGGTGGCGATTCCGTCCGACGGGCAGACGGAACAGAGATGGCAACATACCGGAACGGGCATCCGCATGCGGAGCGTCGGCCGGAACGCCTGGAAAGCAGCCCGCGTGGCGTACATGGTTGAATATCGAAATGGGTCACGGGAGAAAATCGATGTGGACAGCCGGGGGGGGGCGGGAAGATCGTGGCAATGGACGTTGGGGAGCAAATGTGAAAAGAGTCGATCGTAGGCTCTGGTTGCGTCAAATTAGGGCGGGGACAGCGCTGTTCAAGGAGAAAGCCGGCGGCGGTACGGTGGTACGACGGGTGGGTTTTGGCAGCGTCTGGTTGGTCGGCCGAATAGCGCGGAATTCTTTTAAATGCAAAGAAAAATAGCGAATTCTGACATCAGGCCACGGATTATTGCCGGCCCGACCGCTGTACCGGAGACCCCCCCCCCCCCCCCCTTCGGAACGAACGAATTGCGCCCATCCTAATCCGAAGCTGCAATCCGCCCATCCACGCAACCTCCTCGCCATAGCCCTCCCTCTCCACTCCTCTCGACCGCAACACCCCTCCAGATCCATTGCCGAGTCTGTCCTTCACAATGTCTGACGACGAGCGTGTCACCAAGCCCTTCAAGTTCGTCACAGGTACGCGCTGTCCTCTGTCCAGTTTTTCCCTCGGCTGTGAAAAAAACAGAAACCGTGATCGTACGATGTTGCAATTGCTAACGCCCTGCCCTTCTCACAGCCGGTATGTCGATGCGATTCCCCCAGAGCAGGCGTTCTGCCGTTCGAGACGGTTCTGCCGATTAGAGCTTGCCCTGCTTTTGTTGTTTCTACCCTCATCCGCATCCGCCGCGACACGGCCGCCCCGGAACCGACGCGGCAGCGCCGGCCCGGCTCCATGTCCCGCGCCGCCCCTTGTCCACTTTCCACGGAGTTGAGAACCGTTTTGTTGACCAATTCGATTAGGTGTCGACGCGCGGTTCCCCAACACGAACCAGACCAAGCACTGCTGGCAGAACTACGTCGACTACCACAAGTGCATTCTGGCCAAGGGCGAGGACTTTGCTCCCTGCCGTCAGGTTCGTTGGCTTCTGATGCTTTCCTGTTTATTGATTCTTTTGTACTGACCGATGAAATCACAGTTCTGGCTGGCCTACCGGTCTCTTTGCCCCAGCGGCTGGGTACGTTAAATACCTCTGGCATAAACGTGACGACGTGAACAATCACTAATCCTTCACTACAGTACAACCGTTGGGATGAGCAGAGAGCGGCTGGCAACTTCCCCGTCAACCTGGAGTAAGATGGGTGTGTAAATAGACATGTTGGAGATGTGGTGGAACGCATAGCAACGAGGTGGCATAGGGGAGTTGAACATAGCATACATGGGGCAGCGATGAAAAACGAGAAGTGAAGACGCTCCGTGCACCTGTAACTACACCACTGCTTGCTGTTGATTCTTCTGTGTGTTGCTCTATCTACGAGACGGTGTCCTGTACCATGAGTGCATATAGCAGTTGCTTATAAAACGATGACGTTGTCTCAACACACGGCCGTCTCTAACCAGTCACAGAATGTAAGAATAAACCGTGGTATATTGCAACCCAAAATCGCAAACGCTGAACTGTTGGCAAAGTAATACCGCTCAAAAAATACATCGTACAAGGCACGCCCGCGTCCTCTGGATTCTCACTTCTCGTCCTCGTCCTCCGAGCTCATGAACTCGTCGAGATCGTCGTCAAACCCGGCGTACACTCTCGCCTTCTCCTTTCCCTTTCCTGTGCTGCTCTCTGCCGCCGGGGCGGGCACGGGTGCGCGTGCAGGTGCCTCTGCGGCGCTGCTGCTGTCGCTGTCCGAGCCGTCTTCCTCCATCGCGTCGCTGCTGCTGCCCGACGGGCCCTCGCCGGCCGACGAGTTGGACCCGACCGACGTGCCAAGCACGTCAGCCGCTTCTGCTGCTCTCACCAGATCTTTCGCCACCGCTGGTGACAGCAGGTTGTCAGGCAGAGCGCCACTCTTCATGGCGGCCAGCACGGCGGCGCGCGTGCGCTCAACCGCCTCCTCGCGGTCCTCCACCCACTTTCCGTCGAGACGGGGTGCACCGCCAGCGCGGCGGCCGTGCTTGATCTCCTCTTCCTTCTGCTCGGCCGCGAGCACAATCTTCTCCCAGCGCTCGCGCCGGCGCTCCTTCTCCTTGCGGTCCATCTCCGGCTTGACGGCCAGGTACTCGGCCAGCGCCTTGGCCTCGTTGACGGTGCGGATGCGGCGGCCGTCAAGGTTGCGGCTCGAGCCGTTCTCGTCCTCGTCACCGTTTTGCCGCCGCCGCTTCGACGCCATGCGCCCGCCGGCAGCGCGCAGCTGCGAGCCGAAACCACCCTTGCCACCACATGTGGGCAGCGCAAGGCGCAGCGACAGGAAATCGTCGTCGTGCGGCGCCGGCAATAGTTCCTCAACAGCCTGGTCGGACGCGCGCGGCAGCTGGCGGTTGCCAAGAGTTGTCAGGATGAGCCGCTGCGATGTCGGCATCGGCGGCAGCCGGTCGTAGATGCGGTCCCACAGGTCCGTGATGGTCGTGGACGAGCGCGCCAGAGGCAGCACATAGGTGGACGGCTGGCCCTCGCCGGGCATGGCCGTCACCAAAACGTTGAGAATCCGGTCATCCATTATGGTCGTCGGAGGTAGGTAGATAGATGGCAGAATGCGGTGTCTTGGGTGGCTAAAACGCAGCGGCGAAGTGAAGAAATGGGTCTCGCCTGGCAAGGCCGCACCGCCACATATGACTCAGCTTGGATCACGTGTGGCATCCCGCATTGTGGCTGGACATACAAGCCCTACTGGCCCGTGCGCTCGGCCGGAAAAACGTCCACAAATTTTCAAGGCCAACCATTTGGGCGCGCGCTGAGGCTAGTTAATTTTTTTTCTCCATACGCTTTTTTTCGCTGTGCACCCTAAGCATCGACTTGCGGAATCTCTTTCTCTCTTCCCTTTCCCACCTCAGCAACCGCCTTCTCTATCCCCACGACACCGATATCCAACATCCCCCGCTGGACAATTCGCCAAGATGTTGATTCCGAAGGCCGACCGCAAGAAGATCCACGAGTCCCTCTTCCGGGAGGGCGTGCTCGTTGCTCCTAAGAAGTATGTTTTTTTTCCGCCTGCTTCGAACAGGATCAGACACTGGATGGGGGGGGGCCACCGAGCTGCACGACGACAAAATTATTGCAACGGAGGAACGGCTGGGGGACTGCTTGGGATTTTTGAACTGGCGATTTGAGGACGAGTAGCTGACATTTTCCCAGCTACGAGATTGCCCACCCCGAGATCGACACAAAGAACCTGTATGTCATCAAGGCCTGCCAGTCTCTGACGTCCAAGGGCTTCGTCAAGACGCAGTTCTCGTGGCAGTGGTACTACTACACCCTGACTCCTGAGGTACGAACAATTCCGAACAAAACCAGCACATCGAACGGCGGAGGAAGTGGGGGACGCGCACATCGTGGCCCAAGAGAGCGGGCGGGGGGGACGATGATGCGGGGGGCCCAGCACAACCGCGATGGAGGTCGACTGTGCGCCGATACGATGCTGGAGCTAGACAACTAACGTCAAACAGGGTCTCGACTACCTCCGCGAGTGGCTGCACCTGCCGGCCGAGATTGTTCCGTCGACGCACATCAAGCAGCAGCGGTCGCACGCCCCGCCGCGCGGCATGATGGGCGGTGAGGAGCGCGAGCGGCGGCCGTTTGGCGGCCGTGGCCGCGGTGACCGGGGAGACCGCGAGGGCGGCTACCGGAGACGGGATGCCGGCGAGGGCAAGGAGGGCGGTGCGCCGGGCGAGTTTGCCCCGCAGTTCCGCGGTGGCTTCGGCCGTGGCCGTGCTCCCCCTTCGTAAGGGCGCACAGCGGCTGGAGAGCAGGGGGGAAGGCAGAGGGAGGGCGAAAGGAAAGAAGGACTGGTCGCCAACATCGAATGAACGAAGGAACGGAGTCTCTTCCCTCCCTCCCCGAAAAACACGTCCGCTACGAATCCGACCCGCAACACAATGCAGCATCCGACTCCAACCCCCGACTTCGCACCCGACGGAGGCGTACCGAGAACACCCCCACGGCCGCCTTTCGCTCCTCTCCCTCCTCTCTCCCTCTTTTCGCGATGGCGCTTGGCCGACCACGGGTCGCCCTTTTATGACGAGGGCTGGATCGTGTCGCTCAAGTGTATCGAGGAATATGAAATAAAAACAAAAAACAACAGCCGGATGGGAGTTCATTTGCTTTTGTTCAGGAGGACAATGTCAAAGGGCCATTTTCTCTTTTCTCTTTTCTTTTTTATCCCTTTTTGGTACTGAGTGGCCGGGTAGGGAGGGAAGGGGATTCTACGGAGACCAAAAAACAATAAAAAGAGGTCAAAAATATAAAAATCAACTCATGTTCGAGTGGTGACGTTGGTATGCGCGGCAAACAGGAGCAAAAAGGAGCAAAAAGAAAGAACAAGTCGTCGTCAATCAGGTTCAATCAAATCAATCCGATTGCAAAAACAGCAAAAAAATCAGAAATGATAATTTCTGCCCGCACTTGGGATCGAACCAAGGACCTCGGCATTACAAGTGGCGCGCTCTACCCCTGAGCTATACGGGCCATCAATTTGGTCATTCGCTAGTAAAAACGGGTTATAGAGATTAAGGAGAGAGGGTGATACAAATCGGCGATGCGTAGATCCCACGAAAGCGAAATGACAAAATTCATGGCCCAGGAGTTCAGTGTTGGTTTTTGCTAGGTTTTTTCTAGATGCTGCCAAGCGCGGTAGCAATTGGGGCCAGGGTCTAGCTGTTTGGCGGATCTCTCTGTGATCGCCACCAACAGCTAGGGCGATGGCAGGGTGGATGGTTGTGACTGCAGCAGGCGGTTGTTTTGGTAGTCCAAGGGTCAAGAGTAACATTGTGGCTGTTCAAGAGAAATCATGAGCCTGCTGTTTTTATTTTGTGTCAATATTTCTTCCCGATTATACCATTACCATGTCCGTCTTACATTTCTTCTTTTTTTCCCCATATCTTCATCCCATGTTTGAAGACAAAAAAACCTCTGTAAAAATAAGTATGTGCAAAAGCATACATATAAGAGAAAAAGACTGATTATATATGATTTAACTAGCAACACAAAACTTATAGAGCATCGAGACAAGCTGCAAGACAAGCAACTGAGCAGTCCAAGGGTTAGACAAGTGTAGCGGAAGCGACCTATAGTGGCGAATAAATACGGCTCCTCCACAGTTTCCGGCCAATTACATGGAACCTTCTACAGCCTTACTGGACTTCAGAAAAACCCAGAAAAAAGCAACCGCAACAACACCAACCGTCAACTCCCCTCGTTCCACCGCATAGCTCTTCCAATGGCGCTTGTGGCATACCGAAACCTTTTGCGGGCGGCAAAGGTTGCCTTTGAAGGTAAGAGACGCATTTCGTGGGCGGTGTGGTGCTGGCGGCCGTTGTCTCCAAAGAAAAGCCATGCCCTGACCTGACGTCTTTGCAGGTGACGCCCGGATCCTCTCGGCCGCGCGCGAGCAGATCCGCACAAAGTTCCGCGAACAGGCCGGCCTGCCTCCGTCGGACCCGTCCGTGGACCCTGCAATTGCGCACGCCAATGAGGTAGCAACCTTTTTGCGGTCCAACGTGGTCCAAGGCCGGCACGAGAAGGACGGTCTTTACAGTAAGGAAACCGTCGGACTTGGGAACCAGGGAATGCAAGTTGGCTGACATGTGGCGCACAGAGCTGCGGATCCACGACGAGATCGAGCGTGGCGACAACGACACGGTCAAGTTTGGCAACCAGACGATCAAGATCGACGGCAAGACCTGCGCAGACCGGTAGCGATGGCCACGGGGCGGAAGAGACAAAATAGCAGACTGTGTGCGGTTGTGCACATCGCATGCGAATTAGATTCTACATAATGACCAGAACGACCCAATTCTCATCTCTGCACCGCAGGAAAAGCATGTGCCCGTTGTATAAGCTGTCGCGAAACTGAGCGCTGGGAAACGCACTGCGCAGAAACCAAAAAAAAAATCATTAAGAAAACAGAAATGCATAACCCAAATCCCAGACCAAAACGCCGTCCTCTTGTCCCTCCCGAATGCTTGCAGCGCGAGCAAGCGAAAGCACTTTTAGTTCCCCGAAAGACTCGCATACGCCACGTCGGCGGCGCCCGGTGGTGCCGCCGCCACGAGCCGGGATGCGTCTGTGGCCCGGGGCTGCTCGTCGCCGCCGTCGCCGTCGTCGTCTTCGCCGGCACCGCCGCCCTGGCCGGCACCGCCTCCTGCCGCGGCGGTCGCCTGCCGCCGCTTCAGCTCCGGGAACGCCGACCGCCCGTCGCGGATCATCTCCACGCGCTGCTCGCGGTCCATCGTGCCGACCGGCCGCGTCTGGCCCCAGCGGACGCGCAGCGGGCACCCGGCAATGACGGCGCGGCCGCGGCAGGCGGCCGCCGCCTTCTCGGCGGCCTCGCGCGAGTCGTAGTTGATAAAGGCGCAGTGCGACATGTGCGAGCACACGAGCGACCGGATCTTGCCGTGCACCTTGAAGAAGTCGCGGATCTTGTACTCGGGCAGGTCGTCCTCGACGCCCGTGACAAACAGCGACATGATGGTCGTGTCGGCCGGCGGCTGCCAGTCCTGCGGGCCCGGCGCGCGTGCCGCGGGGCCGCCCTTGCGCGGCGGGCCGCTGCCACCCGACACCGTCGGCCCCGCGCCGGCCGCCCGCGCCGCGCGTGAGTCGCGCGTCCGGATCGGGCCTGGCCCGCCGACGCCCGCGCCGACCGCGGCCACGCCGCCGCGACTGCTGCCGCTGCCGCCGCTGCTCCCGTCGGTGATGGCCCGGGCACTGCTGCCGCTGTTGGCGGCAACGGGCGTGCCGTCGTCGTCAACCTCGCGGCCCTTGCGGAAGTAAGGCTTGCTCTGGGCGAGGCGCTGCAGCAGCTCGCGCGCCTTCTCGTCGGCCTTCTCGTACTCCTCGGCGCCGATCAGGCCCTTCTCGATGGCCTCGCCGTTATTCTGGGCAAAGTACTCGCGGTTGATGGCGGACGTCGGGCCGGGGGCGACCATCTTGAGCGCGGCGTCGCGCACGGCAATGGGTAGGCCAAAGGACAGGTCGAGCGTGCAGGACTGGCAGCAGTTCTTGAGGCGCGCACAGGTCAAGCAGATATTTGTGCGCTTCTTGCGGCCCTGCGCGCGGCTGACGGGCCAGCTGAACACGGTAAAGGGCCGCGTGCACAGCTTGCACTCGGCGCCGTAGTCCTCCTTGAGCATGCGCACGTAGGGGTTCTCGGGCAGGCAGTTCTCGCAGACCGACGGGAAGTCGGTTGCCTCCCAGCCGGAGCGGTTTATGTCAGCCTTGATCTGTGGCGGCATGCTGGGCGCAGATGTGTGTGTATGTGTGTGTGTGTATTGACAAAGTTGCGATGTTGCGACGCAAAGACGAGGGCGGCGAAAAGATGACCACCCAAAAGTTGGCGCCACACGACGCCACACGACGCCACATCAACTCCGCACTAAGCCACACCTTCTGTGGCTGATGATTTTCGTGATGGAGAAAGGGGAGGCCAATCCCCAAAAAGGGGCAATCTTCAGGGTGGAGCCAGAGCAACGTCCCCCCCCCTTGGCACAATTTCCTCCAATATTTCTGCCTGGACCCAGAAAGGTTATCTCCTGTGGGACTACCCTTTTCTACACTCGCCCTCTCAGATCTCCCTGACTCCCTTACCATTCGTCTCTCCTACCTCCGACACCTCGCCCTTCACGCCTCCCATTCAATTCCTCCTTTCTACCCGTCACAATGGCCACCAAGCAGGGACTCGAGCCGGAAGACCACAGCCGCGATGCGGCGTTCGCCAAGGTGATGCACGGCAACACGGCGCAGGCCAAGGGCGGCTTCTCCGCCATGCTGAAGAAGGACGCCGAGGCCAAGAAGCTGGCCGTCGACGAGTACTTCAAGCACTTTGACAACAAGAAGGCCGACACGGAGACGGAGGCCGACCGCAAGGTGCGTGGGGTGGCGGCGCAGAGGCGGTGTGCAGGACACGTGGGGAGACTGACTCGAACCAGGCGCGGACCGACTCCTATGCGACCCTGACCAGACAGTAAGTGCAGGGCCTCTCTCTCTCTCTCTCTCTCTCTTGTGTGTGCTGTGCTAGGCGGCTGACCACGCAACAGCTACTACAACCTGGCCACCGACCTGTACGAGTATGGCTGGGGTCAGAGCTTCCACTTCTGCCGCTTCTCCGTGGGCGAGCCGTTCTACCAGGCCATTGCCCGCCACGAGCACTACCTTGCCGCGCACATTGGCATCCGGGACGGCATGCGCGTGCTGGACGTGGGCTGCGGCGTGGGCGGCCCGGCCCGCGAGATTGCCAAGTTCACGGGCGCGCACGTCACCGGCCTGAACAACAACGACTACCAGATCGAGCGCGCCACGCACTACGCGGCCAAGGAGGGGCTGTCCGACCAGCTGACCTTTGTCAAGGGCGACTTTATGGTGTGTGCTTTTTTTTCTTTTTTTCCGGTTTTGTTTTGTGAATGGTACGCTGACCGACAGCAAATGTCGTTCCCCGACAACTCGTTTGACGCAGTGTACGCCATTGAGGCGACGGTGCACGCACCGCGGCTGGCCGGCGTGTACGGCGAGATCTTCCGGGTGCTGAAGCCCGGCGGCGTGTTTGGCGTGTACGAGTGGCTGATGACGGACGACTACGACAACGACAACGTGCACCACCGTGACATCCGGCTGGGCATCGAGCTGGGCAACGGCATCTCCAACATGGTCAAGGTGTCGGAGGGCCTGGACGCGATGAAGTCGGTCGGCTTCGAGGTGCTGGAGCACGAGGACCTGGCCCTGCGCAAGGACCCGCTGCCGTGGTGGTACCCGCTGTCGGGCGAGCTCAAGTACATGCAGTCGTGGGGCGATCTGTTCACGCTGGGGCGCATGACGCACGCGGCGCGCTTTGTCGTGCACAACTTCACCGGCCTGCTGGAGCTGCTGCGCATTGCGCCGGCCGGCACCAAGAAGACGGCGGACGCGCTGGGCGTCGGTGCGGAGTGTCTCGTGGCCGGCGCGCGCGAGAACCTGTTCACGCCCATGTACCTGATGGTGGGCAAGAAGCCGGCGAACTAGAGAGAGAGCTGGGAACTGGGTTTTTTTTAGAGGCGAAGCTGGGCCGTTCTTCTTTTTTTTTCCAAAGGGCATAAAGGGGGGCCGGTCGCGTGCCGGCCAGGACGCCGGGGCGGAAGTTATCACCGTAATGAGGAAGTTGCACTTGTTATTAGTTGGATGAAGGGAAAACAAAAATAAAAGCTGCACTGCATTGGTTTCCAACGGGATGGCTGGCTGTCTTGTCCGCAAAACACATTGGTCAGCATGCAGGCTGGAAATTCTCGTCGGACCTCCGATGGTCGCCTGTGCTGTCGGGAAATGGCGGGAAATACAAGTAGCCGTGCGATAATACGGAGCAGACAGGCACCGCCCGGGTTATTCGCTCACCCTGAGCTTGCTATATCTATAGCAACGATGGGGCCCTGGAGACAGAGCTTCTGCCCTGCACGGCGGATTGGCAGTGGGCCCCGGGCGTCTGTGATTGGCCGGGCTGGCTGGCGGGCCCCCCTCCTCCCCTGTTCTCATCGGGGCGAGAAACACCGAAGGCGGACGACGCGAAAAAAAAAAAAACAGTGAAAAAAACCCGCCAGCCAACAACGCCCGAAGCACCCAACAAAATTTGTTAACCACGCATCCGCGCCAGCAGTCAGTGGCTCTCCCTCCTAGCCCCCCCCCTGTCTCAACGCCCGCGCGCCGCCCATTGGCCCACGCTACAGCACGCTCTTGGCCCCTAGCAGGCGCTGCGGGAGCACCCTTTTGCTCGTAGTTCTCTCTTCCGGCGTTTCCTTTTTCTTCGCATCGCGCGAAGCTGTCCATCATCATCACCACCAAACCACACCACATCACCACCACCACCTCCCCCCCCCCCCCCGACCTGCCTGCGAACCGATCGTCTTGACGTTCGTTCTGGTTTGCATTTCTTGATCCCATTTTCGGGCTCACTTTTTTCTCTCTGAATTTTTCCGTCGCCACTCTTCTCGTGTGGTGATCCGTCTTTCTCTCGCAAACGACTCGCTCTCTCCCCCCCTTTTTCCAGCTCTCTTCCCCCCCTCGAACCACATCCATGTCCCGCTGCCTGCGTCCGGCCGGCCGTCTAGTGGCCTCGGCTGCTGCGGCCCGTGCTTCCTCGACGGCCCTGCGGGCCCCCGTCGCCGCCCGCTCGCTTCGCGCCGCCGCCCCGGCCGTCTCGTCGCGCGTGGCCGCTGCTGCCACCGCCGGCTGGTCGTCCCAGCTGCAGAGCCGGACCTACGCCACCGCCGGCGCCGTCAAGGAGTACACCGTGCGTGATGCGCTCAACGAGGCGCTGGCAGAGGAGCTCGAGCGCGAGTCGCGGGTCTTTATCCTCGGCGAGGAGGTCGCCCAGTACAACGGCGCCTACAAGGTCACCAAGGGCCTGCTGGACCGCTTTGGCGAGAAGCGCGTGATCGACACACCCATCACCGAGTCGGGCTTTGCTGGTCTGGCCATTGGTGCTGCCCTGAGCGGTCTTCACCCTGTTGTATGTTTCTTACTCTACTGTCTTGTTTTTCCTTATGCTTTTTCTCCCGCTAACCCCCCCCCCCCCCCAGTGCGAGTTCATGACCTTCAACTTTGCCATGCAGGCCATTGACCAGATCATCAACTCGGCCGCCAAGACGCTGTACATGTCCGGCGGCATCCAGCCCTGCAACATTACGTTCCGTGGCCCCAACGGCTTCGCCGCCGGTGTTGCCGCCCAGCACTCGCAGGACTACAGCGCGTGGTACGGCAGCATTCCCGGCCTCAAGGTCGTGGCGCCGTGGAGCGCCGAGGACGCCAAGGGCCTGCTCAAGGCCGCCATCCGCGACCCCAACCCGGTCGTCGTGCTGGAGAACGAGCTGCTGTACGGCGAGTCGTTCCCCATGTCCGAGGCGGCGCAGAAGGACGACTTTGTGCTGCCGTTTGGCAAGGCCAAGATTGAGCGTGCCGGCACGGACCTGACGATGGTGACGCTGTCGCGGTGCGTCGGCCAGTCGCTGGTCGCGGCCGAGCAGCTCAAGCAGAAGTACGGCGTCGAGGCCGAGGTGATCAACCTGCGCTCCGTCAAGCCGCTGGACCTGGACGCCATCATCAAGTCGGTCAAGAAGACGCGCCGCCTCGTCGCCGTCGAGTCGGGCTACCCGGCCTTTGGCGTCGGCGCCGAGATCCTGGCGCTGACGATGGAGTACGCCTTTGACTACCTTGACGCCCCGGCGCAGCGCATCACGGGCGCCGAGGTGCCGACGCCGTATGCCCAGAAGCTGGAGGAGCTGAGCTTCCCGACCGAGGACCTGATTGCGAGCCACTGCGCCAAGCTGCTGCGCGTGTAATCGGGAAGGGGCAGGTAGCATGCATAGCTGGGATGTGAGGGGCTTCTCTTAGACAAGAACAGGGGAGGAGAAAGACGGGGGGGGTTCGCAGAGACGGAACCGCGTTGGGTTGTAATCGTTGCTTCTCGTGCCATTTGCGCTGTGGGCGGTGATGCGGCCGACGTGTCACGCCTATTTGTATAAAAGATGTCTGTTCAATGAATGCAATCTCCATTTCGAAGCGAGCCGCGGCGGTGCGTCTTCCCTCCTACGTGTCCGTGGTGCCGCACGGCCCCGCGCTGCCCACGCTGTCAACGCGGTCTGGGTCCGTGGCAAAGACAATGGCCGCGCGGCCGTTGGGGCAGGCCGCCGTCACGCCGTCGGTCGTGTTCCAGCCGTAGATGACGGTGCACGGCACGGGCGTGTCGTCCCACGGCAAGAAGGACCAGCCCTGGCAGCCGGCAGCAAAGTGGGCGTAGCACGTGGTGCAGCAGTCGGCGGCGCTGGTGCTGGGGAGCAGCTTGTAGGGCCAGGACGCGGCGCCGGCGCCGCCGATGCCCATGAAGGAGACGTTTGTTGCCCAGGTGGCGTTGTTTTTGCACGCAGCGGGTGTCTGGGAGAGTCAGATGGTGTGGGAAGAGTGTATCTTTAAACGGAGGACGTACCGGGCCGGCTGTTCCCGTCGAGGTGGCCGAAGCTGACGAAGATGCAGAGGATGTCGTGGCGGTTGTGGACGTTGTTGTCGTCGGGCTCGGTGGTCTGCAGATCAAACCGGGAGTACTTAGCAGTCTTGACGAGAATATGATGGAAACATCTTGCCAGGACTTACCCCGACGACCCGTTCAAGGACATGCCGTGCAGGACAATCGGCAGGATGATCAGCGCCAGCACGCCAATGAACAGGCTCAAGGCCGCCGCCGCCAGGTACGGCTTCTCCCGCCCCCAGCGCCACGTCCGCGGAACGCATCCCACCCACCACGCCCCCGTGCACCACCGACGGCGTGCCATCGTGACAACCACTGGGCCGTGCTTGCCGTCTTCGTCGCTGCCGTCGTGCGGGTGTGCCGCGGTCCCCGAGCGACGCCTGCCACGCAGCCACTCCCAAATTGTACTGCCTGCATCTCTGCTCGCGGCATCGTCGGCAGTGGCAGAGGCAGCAGCTGTTTCGTCTCTGGCACCATCTCCCGAGGAGACGACCACTTCGGGGGCTGCGTGCGGATCAAACTCGGCGTACTGCAGTGGGCTTTTCTGGTGAGTTAATCCTGCTGGGCTCATCTCGTCGAGCTCGATACTCTCGTTCCGGCGTGTATCAGTCGGTCCGGCCGTGCTGGCTGCATCTGCTAGAGACAGTCCATCTGATTGTTTGTTGGCATCCATCTTTTATATCAAGCTGATTTTGTTTGTTTTCTTCTCTTTTAAATGCGGAAAAAAAAAAAAGAAAAGGAAAAGAAGTCAAATTGCGGTAAAAACTCCAAAGTTCAGTGACTGACAAACATGGTCATACGCCACGCGCGTCTGTCGCATCGCACCTTCCATCCTTGCATTCACGTTCATCGCAGCGGTTGGCCGCGTCACGTTGCACAAGCACAGACATCGCAAGCGACATTGAACGAGTCACACCCAGGCGATGAGTTCATATGTGTCATTTTGACGGATGCATTGTCGTAAATTTTGTTTATACTTTTAAAAAAGAAAAAAAAAGACTATGCACGCCTTTAAAAAAGAAGAAGAAAGAGAAGCATAAAAAAAAGAGATAAAAGGTGTTTGGATATTTACCTCGAAAGAGGCAAAAATTGATGCAAAGTGCAAAAGGAAAGGTCCTGCCCGGAATCGAACCGGGGCTCCTGGAATTGTGATTGTATCAGAATCCAATGTCCTAACCGCTAGACTACAGGACCTTGCTGTATTTGTTGGAAAGTTTTGTGACTAGTTGGTAGATAAGGTGTTTTCGATTTCGTAAACTAGGCGTCTAATACATTACCATTACCCATGCTCTTGGCCCAAACCCAACCCAGACTTTCCAACCGAGGATCCATCCCAAATGCTATTCTTACAACTCCATGTTTTTTTTTACATCATCTTACAGTCGTATCGTACATTTCCATTCAGTCGTTTAGTGCTTTTTCGCAGTTGGTTTGCGCAGCAAAATGCGAACACTAGAGAGTCAGTAAGGAGTAAAAGAGAAACAAGGACAAGGGAACGTACTACTTCACATAGACGCCGTCGCACGTGCTCTCTAGCTTCAGCTTCCAGTCGACGGGCTTGTCGGGCTGGCACCGGTTGTAGAGCGCGTCGATGCGGTCGTAGAAGACGCTGGCCAGGTCGGCCGGCACGGTGCTGCTGCGGGTGCCGGCCCAGCGGCCGATGGGCACGGGCCGCTCGGTGTGGGAGACGACCTCGAAGCCGGCGGCGCGCAGGCGGGCGGGCTTCAGGGCGGACTCGGTGCTGGGGTCGCGGGCGAAGAGGGCGCTGGACCAGAAGCGCCAGCTGTAGTCGACGGCGTAGCCGTTGTCCCAGCAGAAGCCGGGCAGGAAGAAGGCGAGCTCAAAGTAGCCGCCGGGGCGCAGGTAGGTGTGGACGTGCTTGAGGGTGGCGGGCCAGTTCTCGATGCAGGCGGTGGCGTCGCGCAGGTGGAAGAGGTCGACGGAGGCCGGGGCCGGGAACCAGTCGCAGTCGTTGACGTCCTCCATGACGATCTGCAGGTTGGGCGGCACGAAGCGCGGCTGGATGGGGCAGATGTCGGTGCCGTAGACGGTGCAGTCCTCGTAGAGGGAGGCGACGTCCCTAATGGTTAGTGGGGAGCAGTGTTTTGTAGGGAAGCAGGAAGAACGTACATGGCCCAGGTGCCCATCCCCGTGCAGAGGTCGACAATGGTGGAGGGCTTGTCGCTGAGTGGCGCGGTAAAGAGGCGGTTCTTTTCTAGCCGGGTGAAGACTTGGTGCCTGTGAATGTTAGGAGGGAGCAGCTTGACACCGACAGAGATGACGTACATGAGTAGCATGTAGTATGATGCCCGGGTGTCGGTGGCATACATGGACCCGGCGGCGTAGGTGCGGTGACCAATGGTCTCGGACGCCCAGTCGTTGGACGCCACCGACGTCAGGGACGAGCACGACGACGCGGTCGACGGACGGCTGTCGCTATCGCTGTCGCTGTAGTTGTCGGCGTAGGTCACATGCTGGGGATGGTCGTGTCTCTTCTGCGACGGGGGGAAGATGTGCGAGACTAAGCTCTTGGCCCGTTTGAACACCATGGTGTAGGATGAAGATGTAAGAGATGCAAGAGGAGGAAAGATGGAAAATAAAGAAAAGGTGTGAAGAGGAAAAGGAGAAGCAAAAGGCAAAAGAAAGATGAAGGACAAGAAGATGTAGTAAGAAAGTCAACATGCCCGCGGACCGACCGGTATTTGAGCTCTTGTCGAGCGTAGGGAGGTGGTCAGGTCTCACATTCTACGAGGCCTCACTCGCGTTCGAGACAGCCTGTCATCGTATATGCACGGCGGATGATCATGCAAGGCACCCGGGGAGCCTGAGCCGGGGGGGTGGGAGCAGAAGAGGGAACCAGTGGGCGATCGCGCAGCATCCACTGCGGCCCCGCAATGCTACGCTCAATCTGGGGGGAGGGTATTTGTGTTTCTTTCTTGTTTCTTCTTGTTATTTTTGTGTCATTTGTGCGTATTCGTACTCCGTAATAGGGAGTGGGAGGAGGGCTGTGTGTCTCGGACAGGGCGCCCTTGATTCCCTGCACCATTCTATTTTTTCTTTTTTTTCTCTCTTTTTTCCCCTTTCTCCCTTTTCTTATTCCTTTCTTTTGTCAACCGGTCACCAGTTCCAGCCGCCTGGACAAGGGAAAAAGGAAAGAAAGGAAGAAAGAAGGAATGGACCAATTTCCAGTGCCGCGCAGGCTGTCTTACCTCTGCACTGCGCGTCATCTTCTTTTTCGGCGTGTGTCGAGAGGGCTGGGCTGGCGGCCCCCCCCTCCCCACCCTTGTAAGTTATTATAGCGTCCTTTGGGATTTGCACACCCCCGGCACGCACCCCTGTCTGTCCGCCCCAGCGCCCTCATTCCCAATACAACCCAGCTCCACAGGATGCGCAAGCAAGCAACGCTCGGCGAGAGAGGGCTCCATCCAGAGGCAAAGGGGGGGGGGAGAAGGGGGGGGGAGTAGAAGAGGAGGGGAGGGGCCTGGATCCAGTGGGCTGGGCTGGCTGGGCCGTGTTTGGTGGTTTATCCCAGTTTGGGTCATTTGGGTTCATTTGGGCCATTATTCTACTCGCGAATGGCTTTCTATTGAATTTTGGGTGCTTTGCTTTATTGAACTGGTCCTCATTTCGGGTTGGTTTTGGCCGTTTCTCATTTTACCGTTTCTGACGCCTGTCAGACTGTCAGATCTCTTGTGAGCTGTGCGTACTTTGCGTCAAGAGCAGATCTCGGCAACGGTCGAGCAAGACAAAGCCCGATAATTAAAAAGAGAGAATAAAAAAAAAAGAATAATAAAAAGAATAGAACCCTCGATAGAACCTGTCGCAGCTCTCCCGTCAGATCGGGGCCCGCTCACCCAGCCCATGGGATTCAGGTAACCGGTCACGGCCCAGCCAATGACACAACACGGCGGCCCTCCTTCGTCGCTGGCGCAGTCGGCCCCTTTGCGGAGGTTTTGCCAAGTCGCCAGGCCAGACGGCCAGGTACCTCCGTCCCGCCAAGAGCCCGAGGCAACCACCGCAAAAAAACCCGGGCTTTGCTCGCTGGGTCTGTGGTGCCCTGGTCGCGTTCCTGGAGCCCTCCAAGGCAAGGGCCCAGCCCGCCAGGCCTGCCAGGCCTTTTTGTCCGTATTTTGCCCTACTTGACTACCTGGCTGGCCACTTGGCCAGTCCCCCGAGGGAGCAGCCGCGCGCGCCCGTCTTCCGTGGCCGCTGGCGGCCGCAGTGGAGCGCGTCTAGGCCCCCCAATCCCACTGTCTTCCTCCAATCCCACTGTCTCCCTCCAATCCCACTGTCTCCCGCACTCTCCCCCCCAATCCCCCCCAATCCCCCCCATGCCCCCCCCCATGTCCTCCCCCCCGGTCTCTTCCAAAGCCCTGGAATGAGGCAGCGCGTCGGGTGAGACAGCCATTACCGACGGGCGCTGAGAAAGAGGCAAAAAAAAGCTGTTTACAGGCGGGCATGCCTGCCACCCATGGCCCTCTCCCTCCCTGTCAGCTGGCACGGAGCGCAGGCTGCGCGGCGCATCGAACGGAAAAACGCCTTGTCAGCAACTCATTTGCCGTCCATCCCTTTGGAGCCGCAAACCACAGCACCGTCGCCTGCCGAAAAAGGGTTGCGGGTCCCGGGCTACGCTTGTTTAGCCGGTCCACTTTCAGCAGCGCCCTCCATACGTCGAGAGTGTGTAACCGTGCATGACGAGTCCCGTGTAAGAGAGAGAGAGTAGAGAGAGAGACAGAGAGAGCGAGAGAGAGAGAGGCAGCAGCGAAGTACATAAACGGCCGTGTCTTCATGAGATGGCGTCTTTTTTTTGTGTTGCTCGCTAATAAAGTCCCGAAGCCGTCACCAGTCATTCGTCTTTTCTGTTGTCCATTTTCTTTTCTTTTCCTTCATCTCTTCCATCATCTCTTGGACGTCCAATCGCACCCCCTGCAAGGTCCTTATACAAGGTCCCTTCTGTCCAATCCAATCCCAATTCTCAGCTCGTCTTATACCCCCCCCCCCCCCCTCCTCCTCTCCCGCCATGCAGCAGCATCTGCACGACGTTGCCGATACGGGCGACGCATACCCGGAAAGCCCCTCCTACTATTTTGATTTCGACGCCTTTGAAGCCCACTACTCGGGCGGCGAGAGCGACGACTCCAACACGCCGGGCCAGGACACAGGCGCAGACGAGCCGGCATCATCATCATCAGCAGCAGCAGCAGCAGCAGCGCTGGAGAGCGACAGCATCCTGGCCGACGACGACTTCGACGAGCGTGCCCGGGCAGCAGCAGGGTCTGGCCGGCTGCTCGACCTGGCGGCCACGTCCGCTGCGCAGACCGAGGCGCCGGCCGCGCAGCCGCCGCACGCCAGCGAGCCCTACGACCTGTACGCCCTCGAGGCCCAGGTCGCCGCCGCCCGCAGCCGCTACGACACCTACTACAGCAAGGCGTCGCCGCCACAGTCCTCTTCGTCGTCGTCGTCATCGTCGTCGTCGTCGTCAACTTCGTCGTCGTCATCCTTCTCATCAGAACCACCCTGCTCTTCCTACCGGCCCCTGCCCGAAAAGGAAAACTGGGAGGCCGGCTGGGCCGCCGGCATGAGCCGGGACCGGGCCATTGTGCGGGCCGGCATCACGACGATGCACCGGCGCATCCGCGAGGCGGGCGACTGCGTCATCACCGACTACGGGCAGTACATGATGCTGTGCGAGCAGCAGCGGGCAGCGACCAACTGGCACCAGATTGCTCTCAAGGAGACGAACATGATGCAGGCGCTGTACCGGGGGTCGCTGGCGTGAGCGAGCGGTGTTTCTCTGTTCTTCTCTGTACTTCTGTGTACTTCTATGGGTTTCGGTCTTGTTTGGCTTGGTCTGGCATGGTCTGGTTCATCTGGTCGGTCTCGGTCTTCGGTTTCTGGTCTCTGGTTTTTGGTTCTTGGCTCCTGTATATGGTATGGTTACTCGCAAAGGAATACGGTACTTTGTGCATTCGCGATTCCCCGCCCGCCTGCTGTCTCATCGGATCGTACATAGTCTCTTGACAGCCAGTCCCGTGCATGGCCGTGCATACGGTGCTTGCCGAATCGTGCTTTCGGCCTGCCACCCCCATCCATGGGCCCTATTCCGTATGCACACTCCCTGGGTTCCTGGGCCGGTGCCCTCTGGCATCCCATTGGCTGCGCGGCCCTCCCCCCACTGCTGAGCCCGCTCAGGGGTCGCTTTAGCGAGCTGTGGGGCCTCAGGCAGCAGCGGCAGTGGGGCCGGGCGCTGTTGTCTGCAGGAGCTGGTGCCTATCCCAACTTCCACTAATACTTTTCGATGCTTCATCTTACGGACACGGCCACGCAAGCGGCCAGTGCAGCGCCGCCACCAGGGACTTCTGCCGCTGCCCCGGCGGTCGAGCAGCATCTGCACACGGCCCTTGCCATCCAGGAACAGCCTGTGGCCGGTACGGTGCTGCAGCAACCGCAGAAGCAAACGGCATCGCCGTGGCCGAGGGCAATTTACCTGCAGCACTTACAGACAAGCAGGGGCCCGAGACCGAGCAGCTGGCCTGCTGGACACGGCGAAACAACAAGCCATGATGGACGAACAACGAACGAAGCTGGACAGAACCAGAAGAACAGGATGCGCCATCACACATCGTCAGTCGTATTCGTATTCTATACTTGTACGCTGGCCGTGCGCACAAATGACCCGTGAAATGCACCGAGGAAAGCAGAAAAGCAACGCGGCAAAAAAAAAAAAAAACACAACGGCGCCGTCTGTCTACTGCGTCGCGCACTGCGGCGCGCCCTGCTCCTCGTCGTCGTCGGCGTCCTCCCACATGGACTGGCGGCCATCGCGCTGGCGGGCGCCCATCTGTTGGTTAGCATGCGAGGTTGCAACGGGTTGCAAGAGAGAAAAAAAAAAAGGAATGAACGCACATTGTCCAGGTCGGCATCGTCCTCGTACTCGACCTCGTCGACCTCGTCGGCGGCGGGCAGCGGGTCGGCGGGCGGCGGCAGCAGCTTCTGCAGGGCGGCGTAGTCGGCGTCGTCGGCGAGCCAGCCGTTGGCGGGGAAGTCGATCTTGACGGCGAGGTAGAGGTCGCCGCGGGCGTCGCCGCGCTTTAGCGGCATGCCCTCGCCGGGGACCTTGAGGGCCTGGCCGGGGCGCAGGACCTTGCCGCGGGGGTGGGTGAGGTGGATGCCGCGGCCGTCGAGGTGGGTGACGACGACGCGGGCGAAGCCGGTCAGGGCCTCGGCCAGGGTGACGTGCAGGTCGGCGAGCAGGTCCGGGCCGACGCGGGTGAAGACGGCGTGCGGCTCCTCGACGAGCGTAAAGACAATGTCGCCCGGCACCTGGTCGGGCTGCTGGTCGGCCTCGCCCTCGAGCACGATGCGCTCGCCCTGCATGGCGCCGCGCGGGATGTAGATCTCGAGCGCCTTGGTCTCGTCGACGGTGCGCTTGCCGCGGCACTTGCGGCAGCGGTCCTTGTCCTTGATGAAGACGCCCGTGCCCTCGCAGTGGTCGCACGGCAGCAGCTCCTGGCGGATCAGCCCGGGGCCGATCTGCCGGTACGCCTCGCGCGCGCCCTGGCCCTTGCAGCGCTCGCACGGCGCCGGCTTGACCTTGTCCTTGGCGCCGCTGCCCTTGCAGGTGCTGCACAGCACGCGCTTGTTGGCGGCAAACTTGACCGTCTTGCCCTTGTACAGCTCCTCGAGCGTGACCTTGTACTGCTGCTCCTCGTCGCGCCCCCGCCGCGGGCGCCGCGGGCCGCCGCCGGGGCCGCCGGGGCCGCCAGGGCCGCCCATGTTCATGCCGAACATCTGCGCCAGCATGTCGTTGAGGTCGTCGCCACCCATGCCGCCGCCGCCGCCGCGCGACGGGTCAAACGCGGCCATGCCGAACTGGTCGTACATCTGGCGCTTCTCGTCGTCGCGCAGGATCTCGTAGGCCTGTGTGGCGGCCTTGAACTTGGCCTCGGACTCTTCGCGCCGCTCCTCGGGCACCTTGTCGGGGTGGTGTAGCAGGGCGATCTGGGGGTCAGTGTGGTCGGCACCGGCAGAGTTGTTCTGGCTGGCTCACCTTGCGGTAGGCTTTTTTTATCTCGTTTGCCGAGGCGGTCTTTTCCACGCCCAAGAGTTCTGTTTGTTAGTTTCTCGATCAGCGCCGTCACTGTCCTCCCATTATCGCCAGCTGCATCTTCATCTCCATCATCCTCATACCGTAGAGATCGGCCTCGGCCTCTTTGCTGGGATCGTCCATGGCGGCGGTCGGATGTGGTCGTTCGGGTGTTTGCGGTGTTCGTGGTCGGTTCGGTCAGGGTGCAGCAAACAAGAACGAAACAAAACGGCACGCCCCGGATTCGTAGGTGAGGCTGCCTTGTCACTGCAGTCGTGCCAGCTCGTTTTTTTTCTTCGCCCCTCCTTTGCCGCCGCCTTGTAGCAGCACACCCACCCGCTGTGGGGTCGGCCGTGGCCAATCGCGCCTGCGTGGACCAGCCTTGCGCCCGGGGCTGCTGCTCTACAGGGGCCACGACCCGCTAACGACCGCCAATGACCGCTAACGGGCTGTCAGCGGATTTTTTTGGGGTCACCAGAGCTCACGACCAGCGACGGTTCAGCAAACCTGCCGGCTCCCCTGCACCCCTCGCAAAGTATGCGTGGCCGTTCTCTGCTGGCTCCTCTGTTTGGCCGGCCGGCCTGCATGGCCTGCCGTGCGCGGATCGGGCTGCTGGCCCGGTCCCGGCCCAGCGGCACATTGGCCTTTTCGACGACGACGACAGCAGCACCAGCACCAGCACCAGCAGACGACACCTTGATCGGCCGCCGACGCCCGGACAGCGGCCACCGCACACGGCTGCCCGACAAGCCGGCACGGACGCGCTTTGCGCCGTCGCCCACGGGCTACCTGCATCTGGGCTCGCTGCGCACGGCGCTGTACAACTACCTACTGGCGCGGGCGACCAACGGGCAGTTTCTGCTGCGGCTGGAGGACACGGACCAGGTGGGATTCTGTGTTGTGTGTTGTGTGTGTGCGTGGAAATTGAGCTCTGCTGACCTGCCGACCGCCAGTCCCGGCTTGTGTCCGACGCCGAGGCGCGGCTGTACGAAGATCTGAAGTGGGCAGGCCTGTCCTGGGACGAGGGTGCGTTCACAGTTCTCTGGACGACGATAGCAGTGCTGACGAGCAGGCCCTGACCGCGGCGGACCGTACGGACCATACAAGCAGGTAGGTGGTCTCTTTGGGCGAGCACGTTCACCTCCAGCCCATTCGCTGACCCCCAGTCCGAACGCCTGCCCATCTACCGCGAGCATGCCGACCGCCTGCTGGCCGAGGGCAAGGCCTTCCGCTGCTTCTGCTCGCACGACGCCCTGGCCGCGCACCAGCACCGCGTGCTGCAGGCACAGACGGACGACGGCAGCGGCGGCGGCGGCAATGGCGGTGGCGCCGCGTCGTTTGGCACGTACCCGGGCCGGTGCCTGGCCGTGCCGGCAGACGAGGCCGAGGCCCGGGCGGCCGCCGGCGAGCCGCACACGGTGCGCTTCCGGGGCGACCTGGCGCCGGCGGTGGCCGTGCACGACCTGGTCTACGGGCGGGCGCGCAGGGCGGTGGCCGCGGCGGACGACCACTTCATCCTCATGAAGAGCGACGGCTTCCCGACATACCACTTTGCCAACGTCGTCGACGACCACCTGATGGGCATCACGCACGTCGTGCGCGGCGCCGAGTGGCTCATCTCGACGCCCAAGCACGCCCGCCTGTACGCCGCGCTCGGCTGGGCGCCGCCCGTCTTTGCCCACGTCGGCCTGCTCGTCGACCCGCAGCGCCAGAAGCTCAGCAAGCGCAACAGCGACATTGGCATCGACGCGTACCGCCGCGCCGGCCTGCCGCCCGCCGCGCTGCTCAACTTTGCCGCGCTGCTGGGCTGGAACCCGGGTGTTGTGCGCAACAAGGGCGTCATGTCGTTGGAGGAGATGGTGGAGGATGTATGTTCCCTTGCGCCCTCCCTATGTTTTTTTTCTTTTTGTCCCTTTTCCTTCTGACCCCCAGTTCACCCTCAAATTCACAAAAGGCGACATCGTCGTCAACATGGAGAAACTCGACTTCTTCCACCGCAAACACGTCCGTCGCGCCCTCGACGCCCCTGCCCGCGACGGCGACCTCGTCGACGAGTACCTCGTCCAGCCCATGCTGCAGCTCATCCGCGATCGCGAGGCCGCCCGCGAGGCCGCCCGCGAGGCCGACCGTGAGGCCGACCAGCCACCGCTGCTGCTGGGCGCCCCGATTGCCGGCCTCGCCGCTGCCGACGACGAGCCCGCCGCCCGCCGCCGCCTGCGCGCCCTCCTCCAGATCTCCCGCAGCGACGCCGTCGCCGCCGCCGCCGTCGTCGATGCCAACCGCTTCGTCGTGTGGCGCCCGGCGCAGCAGCACCTCGAGCAGACGTACGGCCAGCTGGCCGAGGCCGTCGCCGGACGGGTGTCCATTGCTGCGGACGGCAACGGCACCGCCACGGACGACGCCACGGCCGCCGACGTGCTCGCCTTCTTCAGCGCCCGCCTGCGCGCCCTCGACGCCGCCGCTGCCGACGATGCCGCCCAGTGGACCGTGGCCGGCCTCAAGCCCGTGCTCGACGTCGCCACCAAGGCCGTCACGTGCCGGCACGACGGCCATTCGGACCCCGTCGCCGTCGGCTACAAGTACCTGCGCTGGGCGCTGCTGGGCCTGGACAACGGGCCGCAGATGGCGCCGCTGATGGCGTTCCTGGGCCGCGACGAGGTGCTGGCCCGGCTGGCGGCAGCGGCGGCGGTGGCGGACGCAGAAGCCAAAAACAAAAAATAGACGATACAAGAAAAAAAAACCAGTTGTGTATCTGTTTTGGAAAGAAAAGAATAAAAAAAAAGAAACAAAACACCGTGACAATGCATTTCGTGATGAATCGACTGGTGTCCCCAGCTAGGTTGTGCTCTCCGGGACGGGCGCCATCTCGACGTCCTCGGCGCCGGCTGCGTTGCCCGTCGTCCCCGCCGCGCCGGCGCCGGCGCCGGAAACGTCCTCGCCGCTGAAGAGCTGCATCTTCATCGTCCCCGCCATCAGCCCGGCCCGCTCCCGCGCCGACAGCAGCTTGCCGTCGCGCTGCACCTTACCAAACGCGTCGTCCAGCGCCTTGGCGCCCAGGGCGCTGATGCTGGAGCCGGCGCCGGCGCCCATGCTGCCGCTGTCGCCCATGAGAGCACTGCTATTGCCCAGGAGAAGGCCGCTGCTGCTGCCGCCGCCGCCGGCATCCATGCTTCCGCCGGCTTCGCCAGCGCCGCCGCCCAGCCGGCTGCTAAGCCCGCCGAGCCGGCTGAGGCCGCCGCCGCCGCCGCCGCCGCCCTGGCCGCCGCCCAGGCCGGCGCGCTCCATGGTCTTAGCGACGTCGCGGATGCGGTAGGCCAGGTCGAGCATCTGCTTGCTGTCGTAGTCGCGGTTGGTGAGCAGCGGGCTCTGCGACAGCGTCTGCGCCCAGTACTTGTTCCACAGCAGGTCCAGCAGGTGGGCGTCGAGCTGGCTCTTGAAGTGCTCGACCTCGAGGCTGTAGTAGCGGTTGGCGTGCGCGCCAAAGTCCTTGGCCTTGTTGAGGGGCACGCTCGTGTCGGCGCCGGCGCCGGCCGCCGTGTCTGCGGCCGTCTTGTCTTTGCCCGACCCAAACGCCGTGCCCGCCGGCGGCGCCCAGTTGGTCGGGTACGTGCGGAACGCGCCGATCTCGACCTTGCCGGCGCTGATGGTGCGGTCCGGGTCGATGACGACGGCGACAAAGGGGTCGCCAAACTGCTGCTGCAGCACCTCGGTGTCGACGTCGATGCCGCTGAGCCAGCAGCCGTAGCCCGGGTGCGAGTGGTACCAGCCGATCACGTTCTCCATCCGGCCCTGGTCCCGGCACCGCTTAAGATACTCCACCAGGTACTCGTTGGCCTCCTCCTGCGCGTTGACCCGCGTCTCCGTGCCCTCGACCGGCAGCCGGAACGCGTCCGTCACCACCAGCGCCGCCCCGTCCACGTACCCCTGCATCAGGCCCATCACCTCGAGCTCGCCGCCCGCCCGCGCGTGCATCACCATCTTGGCCAGCGCCAGCGCGCCCACCCGCACCGTCGTAAAGTAGTGCACGTCCCGGGACCACGGCTTGCTGGCGTTGAGCGCCTTTTGGGCGTCGCCGTCGTAGTTGTACAGCGCATCGCGGACGGGGTCGACGCGGACCGGGCTGGCCGCGGGGATCGCGGGGTTGACGAAGCGGCCGTTGGGCGCCCGGGGGGCTGACTGTCAGTACGTGTTCAGCGAACGATAGAGAGGACAAACTCACCCTCCCCCCAGAACTCTATTGAAGACTCCATGACCTTGGCTGTGCGTGGTCGTAGGAAACGGAGCCTCACGGCCAAAGCTATGGCGGGGCGACGCCCGTGACCAGCGGGGCCATTACGTGAGAAATGCGTCATCAAGCGTACTGTGGCTAGTGTGGATATTGTGGATCCACTGTGGCTTGTATTTTTTGTCCCGCCGGAAAAATGGTGCTGAACCCTAACGCAAAAACCTTTTATCCTGGTTGTGCTTTAGCGGGCGAAATTTTGGCAGCTCCGCATTTGTCTAGGAAAAAATCTTTGTGCAGTTGGATCCCGGCGACGTTCCTCTCTACCGTTCACAGCACACATCCCGACGACCACGAACAAATCGACAAGGTATGCGACAACACACGGGCGAACGTGGGAGACGGGAAGGAAGACGTTTTGCTAACAGTCCAAGATGGTTGCCGCCAAGAAGCATGTTCCGATTGTGAAGAAGCGTACGTTTTGAGAGCAGTTGTTCGTTTTTTTTTGGTTTCTGTCCCCCCGGTCTGGCCCTCTGCATCTCGACAACGAAACGACAAGCGAAGACGAACGATGAACGACGAACGATGACGAAGAGCCACGATCAATGAACGACGACAGCGTTGTCTCGATGACAATTGCACGACGACCATACTCGAAGCACCCCGAATCACCAAACGATGCGGGGAGAGGGCCGAGGACGACTCGAGGGGACAGACACCCGGACGGCGGGTTAGGCCAGACATACTGACGTGGCCACAGGCACCAAGCGCTTCCTCCGCCACCAGAGTGACCGGTTCAAGTGCGTGGACTCGGCATGGCGCAAGCCCAAGGGTATCGACTCGCGCGTGCGCCGGCGGTTCCGGGGCACGCCGCTGATGCCGTCGATCGGCTACGGCTCCAACAAGAAGACCCGCCACATGATGCCGTCGGGCCACAAGGCGTTCGTTGTCAGCAACGTCAGCGACGTTGAGCTGCTGCTGATGCACAACCGGACATACGCTGCGGAGTGAGTGCCGCTCCTACTGCAAGAGACTACGTACGTCTTGTGTGGTTGCTAACAACACCCCTCCCAGGATCGCCCACAACGTCTCGTCGCGGAAGCGCATCGACATCATTGCGCGGGCAAAGCAGCTGGGCGTCAAGGTCACGAACCCCAAGGCCAAGGTCACGACGGAGGTGTAGACGGGGACCGGCGCAGCAAACGGAGCAACTTGGTGCCAAACGCAGGTGCGCGCAGGGAGGGGGTTCTTTTCAACGTCCCTTTTGTTTCTTGGTTTGTTTTCGTCTCGTGGTCTGCATTTTCCGGACTGGGCTGCTCGGGCAGAGAAAAAAAAATGAAAAGTCATAAAAACTGTGTGCAGAGTTACAGGCTGTGACAGGTGAACTGTGTGCAGCGTTGCAGGCAGTGTTACAGACTGCGTTGTGTGCCTCGACTGCCTCAGGCCACCACCACCACGTGCGTCCCCCCCGTCAGCGGCAGCGTGATGTGGCCGCCATCGACGAGCGTTGCGCCCAGCGTGTTGACGCGGCCGCCGCGCGCGTAGACGACCAAGCCGTCGACGACGACGGTCTGCGCGCCGGCCGCCGCAAACGGCAGCGTGGCCGCGCCCGAGGTGGTCGGCGGGGCGTCGATCTGCAGGGTCAGCGTGAAGCCGCTGGCGGCAGCAGCCGCAGTGTCCGCCGTGGACAGTGTCGTCGCCGTCACCGCCGTCTTCTGCCACTGCACGGTGATGCCGCCGTAGGGCGTCGGCACCAGGCCGCTGGCCCAGGCCAGGTCGTCGTCGTCGTCGCCGTTCTGTAAGAGCACCCGCGGCCGGACGGTCCACTCGCGGAACCCCGGCGCGGCCGGCGCGACACCCAGCACGTAGCGCACCGCCAGCGGCACAATGCCCGTGGACCAGCCGTGGGCCATGGACGTGAAGCCGCCCTCGTACGGCGAGCCGTTGGCGCCGATGCCCTCCCAGACGGTGATGCCCGGGTCGTGCGCGGCCATCCAGCCGTAGAGGCGGCGCAGCTCGGCCAGCGGCGCGGCGCCGTCCGTCTCGAAGCGCGCGGCCAGCTCAAAGTACGAGATGAAGGCGTACACGCGGTTGCCGTAGTCGCTGCCGGGCGCCAGGTGGCTGTTGTCGAAGAAGGCGTTGCCGTAGGGCCGGGCCATGGCGCGGTCGAGGTAGGCGAGGACGGCGGCCGGCGTGGCCGGCGTGGCCGGCGTGGCGGCGGTGCTGGCGTTGCTGCTGTTCGCTGCGATGCCCGCCAGGATGGCCAGGCTGTTGCCGTCCTGCGGATGCGTGTTGCAGAGGGTGCCGGCGTCGTCGTCGTTGCCGGGACAGGGCGCACCGTCGAAGAAGGCGCCGGCGGCCGTGTCAAAGTTGCGCTGGACCAGGGCGGGCCCGAGGGCGGCGGCCCGCGCCCGCCAGCGCGCAGCGTCGGCGTCGTTGCCGATGGCCGGGGCCAGGACGTCGGCGGCGCGCGTCAGGGCCAGCGCATACAGCGCGTTGTCGTACGTGAGGACGCCGTGGCGCGGGACAAAGGCGTAGTCGCCGTAGCCGGACGGGCGGGCGACGAGGCCGGTGGCGCTGTCGGCGTGGCCGGGGTAGAAGTCGTCGAGCACGCGCAGCAGGACCGGGTAGAAGGCGCTGGCGTAGCTCAGGTTGCCCGTGTACAGCACGAGGTCGGCGCTGCAGACCACCCACCAGAGGGGGTAGTCGAAGAGGGGGAGGGTGTAGTTGTTTCTGGCGGTCAGCATTTCTTTTTTCTGGGAATCCGGCATAGAGCTCGCTTACATGCTCGCCGGCGGGATCCAGCCGTCGTCGCGCTGGTGCTGGGCCACGTCCTCGAGCACGTTGCGCGCGGCCTCGGCGGCGCTGTCGTGCGACAGGTACGTCGTCAGCGCGGCCACGGCCAGGTCGCCGACGTACGGGTCGCGGTCGCGCTTGGGCCCGTCGTGCAGCACGAGCTTGCCCAGCAGCGACGGGCTGGTGGCGCCGCGCGGCTCCGTGTCGTTGGCGCGGAAGACGGCCGTGCACAGGTCGTTGGTGTAGACCGAGTCGTACCACCACTGCGTCAGGTTCGCGTCGGCGCAGGCGAAGTGGCCCGTGAACGTGTCGGGCGTGCCGAGCAGGCCGACGAAGCGCAGGCCGACGGCGGCAACGGCGACCGTGCCGGCGGCCGTCGTCACCGGCGCGTCGCTGGCCGCCGCGTCCAGCCGGATCTGCACATAGCGGAACCCGTGCAGCCCGTCGGCGCACACCTGCTGCGGCCCGGCCTGGCACCCCAGCTGGTCCAGCCACGTGTACGGCTCCGGCGCCACGGCGATCTGGTCCGTGCCGGCCGTGCGGTGGTCGCCGTTGTCCGACCGCGTAAAGTCGCTGCGGTCCGTCAGGTGCTGCAGCGTCTCGGAGAAGGCCAGCCGGATGCCGGGCAGGCTGGTGCTGTTCTTCGCAAAGCTGCTCGCCCCGGCAAAGTCGATCGTCAGCAGCCCGGCCACGACCTGGCCAAAGTCCAGCACCACCGTCGGCGCCGTGTCGTCGGCCGTCCGGCGTGTGAGAATGGCCGGCCCGGGCATCCCGCCACCGACGAGCGCCTCGGCATTGGTCACGTTGCCGGCCGTGCGCGCGGCCACGATGCGCACTGGCGACACGGAGGCCGACGGCGGCGACCGCACGTAGCGGTGCCAGTCGGCGCTGTCGTTGCCGGCGTCCAGGATGTGCTGCGGGATGTCGGGCGCCGCCGCCGACGCAGCCACGGCGGCCACACAGAGAGCAAGGACAAGAGAAACACGGCGGCGCAACATGGCAGACGCGAAACGACAAAGGGTGGTGATGGACAGGAAAGAGAGGCAGCGAAGGGAGGAGAGGGAGGAGGCGGGCGCCAAAGAGCCAGCGCTTCCGGGCAAGCGTACAAAAGCCATGGTCGCACGGAAGAAGCGGACGGTGATGCAACAGCACAAACAGAGCAACAGAGCAGTTCAGGGGTAGTCGGGGCAGAGCAGAGCAGAGAAGAACACAGGACGAGACACGAGGAGCAGAGAACACGAGGCCAAGGACAAGAGGAGGACTGGACGGGCCAGGGAACGCAACAGGCCCAAGGCCAATGCACTGTAACGAGCGACAAGAGCAAAAGCACCAGAGCACGGCCGTTGTGCTCCGCGGGGCGTGGCGCGCGCAGACAATGGCTGGAGGAGAGAGCAGCGGGCGAGACCGAGGCGGAGCCGAAACGGCGACGATCTACGCACGCAAGTGCGGAGGGCGGTGGAGCACACAGAGTTAGCGTGCAAGGGCGGAAATGGCTTTTGTATGGAACGGTTGAACGGACATAACGAGCATGGGGGGGGGGAGGACAGGGGGGGATAGGGCACCAAGAAGAAAGGGTTGAAAAGGAGACAGAGAAGAGAAGTCAGGAAACGACAAGACAGAAAGAACAAGGAGAAGAGAAGAAAGGCAAGATTCAAAGATCCAAAACATCCAAAACATCCAAAAAGATCCAAAAAGACATCCAAAAATGAAGAGAACATGAAGTGAAATGAAGAGAAATGAAGAAAATGAAAGAGAACATGTGAAATGAAAATGAAAATAACCAAAACTAATAGATATCGCCATATGGTATACTTCAAACGCCGGCCGCCTGCCTAGGCGGCCGCCTCGTCGAGGGCGGCCTGGAAGGCCACGACAAAGTCGACGCAGTCCTCAAACGTGTTGTACAGCGGCACGGGGGCGACGCGGATGACGCTGGGCTTGCGGTCGTCGACGACGACGGCGCGGGCCAGCAGGGCGGCCATGACGCGGTCGAGCGACACGCCGTCGGCCAGCAGCAGGCTGAGCTGGGCGCCGCGGCGCTCCGGGTCGGTGGGCGTCAGGATGCGGAAGCGGGCGCGCGCGGCCGGCGTCGGCCCGGTGCGCAGCAGGCGCTCGAGAAAGGCGGTCAGGCGCAGCGACTTGGCGCGCAGCGCGGCCATGCCGCCGGCCGCCTGGAACAGCTCGAGCGACGCGCACAGGCTGGTGATGTCGAGGATGCTCGGGTTGCTGAGCTGGAAGCCGGCCGCGCCCGACACGGGCCGGAACTGCGGCGCCATGGTGAAGCGCGTGGCCTTGTCGTTGCCCCACCAGCCGGCGAGCCGGTTGAGGTAGTCGCCGGGGTCGGCGGGAGCGGTGGCGGCGGCGGAGGCAGCGGCGGCGGCAGAGGCTGTCGATGTCGCCGCAGCGGTGGCGGCAGCGGTGGCGGCCGTCAGATCCGTCACGGACGATGCGCGCCGGCCGCCCGGCACCTCGCTGTGGCGGCTGTGCACAAACAGGCCGCCGATGCCGCCGGGCCCGCTGTTGAGGTACTTGTAGCTGCACCATACGGCCGCGTCGACGTCCCAGTCGTGCAGGCGCAGCGGCACGTTGCCGGCGGCGTGGGCCAGGTCCCAGATGACAAAGACGCCGTGCTCGTGGGCGGCGCGGGTGATGGTCGGGATGTCGAGCAGCGCGCCGGTGTAGTACTGGATGCCGGGCAGCAGCAGGATGGCCGTGGACGCGGCGTGCTCGGCCAGGGCGGCCAGCACGGTCTCGGTGGACAGGACGGCGTCGTCGTTGGTCTCGAGATCGCCAATGGTCACCATGGACGAGGCGACCGACAGGCCGTGGTGGCGGATTTGCGTTTCGACGGCGTACTGTCTATTAGCAAAGATGAAGAAAGGAGAAGCGAGGCCTGATCACCCACGTAGTCGCTCGGAAACGCCTTGCTCTCGATCAGGATCTTGTGCCGGCCGGCCGCGTCTGGCCGGTAAAAGGCCGCCAGCAGAAAGTGCAGGTTTGCCGTCAGCGTCTGCATGATGGCGACCTCGGACACGGCGGCACCGACAATGGGCGCCATCATGGCGGCGGCGCGCGCGTCGGCGTCCAGCCAGGTCGGCAGCGGGCTGCCGCGCAGCGGGCGGAAGTGGCCCAGCACGCCCTGGGCGGCCCAGGTGCGCAGGTGCTGCTGGATGCGCACGGCCGTGCGGGCGGGCTGCACGCCCAGCGAGTTGCCGCACAGGTACACGCAGCGCGGCGACGGCTCGACGCCGTCGCCGGGGGCCGGGCCGGACGCAAGGCTGTCGTCCTGCAGCTGGGCCACTGTCGGGATGGCAAACTGGCCCCGGAACGCAGCAAGCCCGTCCTCCTGGTCCAGCGCCCGAGCCTCCTCACGCTCCGCCGCAAGCATCGCCGCCATGGGGAGATGGGGGGGATGGAGGGGAGGAGGAGGAGGGCCGGGGGGGGGTGGGCGGTGGAGGAGGAGGGGGTAGGAGGCGGGGGGCGGAGGAGGAGGAGAGGAGAGAGAGGGAGAGGCGGAAACCGAGAGAGGAAAAGAGGAGAGGAGGAGAGGAGGAGAGGAGGGGGGGGGGGGGGTGGGAGGAGACGACGACAGAGAAGACGAAAAACCGATAGCCGGGTGAGGAAGAGGGGGGGGGGAAAGATGGGGAAGACTTCGTCAGGGGGGGTGAGAGGAAAGTATGGGGAAGTCAGGGGTCCAGGTGGCAAGCAAAACCAGACACGGGGAGACTTGGCGAGAGGGGAGGACGGGCGGGCGAGAAGCGAGGGCGAGGACGAGGAGCGAGGGCGAGGAGCGAGGGCTAGAGGAGAGGAGAGAGACAGGCAAAAGCAGGCGAGGAAGGCGGTGGCAGAGGGCCCAGGATGGGCACCCGACGAGCAACGTGACTGGCAAAAACCCGCCCAACGGCGGCGCTGGTGGGCCGGCCACTAGCAGCAGTAGCAGCAGTAGCAGCAGGAGCAGCAGCACCAGCACCAGCACCAGCAGCAGCTACCAGCCCTGGGCGCGCGCCGGCGACCCACCCAGCGTTCCTTTTATGGGGTAGAGCCCGGCCCGGCGTGAGGGCGAGCATCTATTTTTGTTTTTGTTTTTTCGTCTTCGTGGGCGTCCGCCTCCGGTCGCCTGCCTGCTCGCGGTGCTCGTGACACCAGCATGCCACCGGCATGGGCCGCTGCGTGCCACCAGCGGTCCAGACACGGCGCTGCGCCGGGTCTCTTGCGTCACAAGACGAGCCCAGCTGCTGGTCCTTTGAGCAGACGACGTCTGGGGAATGTTTACGATGCACGATCGACGCCAGGCCCATCCACGCCATCCATGCCATCCATGCCATCCATGCAATCCATGCAATCCATGCACGCCGGCTGACCGCCCCCCTCCCCCTCCCCCGGCACGCTCGCTTCCAATTCGACGGCGCCGGACAGGAAGTCAGTCAGCCCAGGTCAGCCGGCGTCCAGCACCGTGCCGTTTGCCGGCGTTGTCTCTGTTGCTTCTGGCCCTCTCTGGCCCTCGATTGCCCTCGTTTTACGTATTTTTACGTATTCTATGACGTGCGCGCGACGGCTTCGGCGCCCGCAGCCCAGACCGCATCCGCCGTGCCGCCCGTTTGTCCTCCCCCAGCCGCGCCGTCCATTGCGTCCACTGCCTGCCGATGTCCTCACCGGCCGGCGGTGTGGCTGCATGCGCTGCATGCGCTGCATGCGCTGCTGTCATCACGACGCCGGCCAATGGCGCCAGCGCCCTCTGGGGCATGGGCGCTGTTTCTGCCTGGCACGGGACCTGTCGAGCCCTGTATTTTCTGCGTAAAGAAAATACGGAGATACCTGCCCGGGAACCCACTTTGGCCCGCTCGCCGCAGAAAAAAAAAAAAGGGCAGTGCAACGAGCGGCTACGCTCGGTCTAGAATGCAGAGCAGTCGGTCGCGTAGCACCGGAGTAGCTGCCAGGTAGCGCCGCCCTGGCCGGCACGATGCCAGGAGTACACGCCAGCTACAAACACGACAACGCTGCTGCAACGGCCCCGAGGGCCGCCCCCCCCCCCTTTCCCTGTAATCCCCTGTAATCCCCTGTACCACCCAGCCTGCGCTACGGAGCCGGCGGTGCCGCCGTCGACAGAAGCGGAAGGCACAGCCAGGCACCGGACCTGCAAGCGGGCAAAGGGGCGGATGGAGGCGGAAAACAAAGGAGCAACACCGCAAAAAGCAGAAAAAAGAAGAAAAAGAAAAAAAAAGTATAAAAGTCAACGGCACCACGGCCCTCCCTTTCTCTCTCTGCTCGGTTCTTTCGTTTCCTTTTGTGATTTCCCATCGCCCATCTCGCATTGCGTCCACTGCGCCTTCCCTCCGTCTCCCCTCCGTCTCCCTCCGTCTTGCTCTGAACAAAGGAGGAGCGATCCAACCCGCTCCTACGGACTTGTCTACTACGTATGTACCTTCCCCATTCTCCCTTGCTTCGCCGCCAGCGGGCGTGATCGCCCATTGCATCGTTCTTCGGCTTCGCTTCTGATTTCCTTTTCTTTTTTTTGCTTGCTTTTTTGCTTTTTTGCTTTCTTGCTGTTCTGCTTTTCGATTTTCTGCCCCCTCCCCTGCCCTCGCTTCCCGTCCTTCCCCATTGCCGCAGCCCGCATGTAAGTCGCCCCTTGCATGCCCTTCTTTGCTGCTGCTCCCCCCCCCCCTCAGCCCGTCCCGGTTCATCCCTCTCCCTGGGTTGGCCCAACACATGCCGCATCGCACGCCCGGCCAATCGGACCGCTCCCCCTGACCTTCGCGGCCCTCCCCTGAATCTTACCGAGTACGCCGCTGGCGGCTCCGGTGTGTCTGGGATCGCCTTGGATTCCACAGCCTCAAAGAACTGGGCCCAGTCGGCCTAGACGCCTTTTGCCAGATCCCGTCCCTCTCTTATCGCTTCCAGAAATAGCATCCCTGGTGAGGCAGTGGTGTGCTGGTGTTGGTCTGGTGCGAGTACTGGTGCGAGTGCTGGTGCGAGTAATACGAGGCCGGGCTGGTTGCGACACCCGTCCTATAAAGCGGCACAACACGGCATTTTCTCGTTTTTTCCGCCTCTCTCCTTGTCCTCTGCTAATTGCAACGTCATTCTAGACACCCGATCCTACGGGACATACCTCCAGATCCCGCAGTTGCATTCACACCCCTGACCCTCTGTGTCTTTCCCCCAAGGTGTGTTCCAAAAAAAGTCCCGAGCGCCTGTTTATTTTCGTTTCTGTCTTCCCGTCCGCTCCGTCGGCTCCTGCAAGGGGCCTGGCGTTGTTCTTATCGGAGCCTCGTAATGAGCTCGGGAGCGGTGAGCGTCGGGTTGTGTCTCACCGGCTTTCCAGAGATAAGCCCTCCGGACGGGCCAGGGGGCGGACATGCAAGCTGAAGGAGGGAGGGACACCGAGAAAAAAAAGCAAGTTTGCAAATCCCCGCCGCGAGTCCGCCGCGCATCCCGCCTGCCCGGCCTGTTTTCTGACTCATTTGCGTCACGGAAAGCGATGCCGGACCTCTGGGATGCGCGACCGCTCTTTGGACGGTGGTCTGTGCCGCTCGTGTCACGTCCTGAGACAAAGGCGTGCAAAGACGTGATGGGAGGCCCCCTCCCCCCCCTCCTCCTCCCTCACTCGCCGAGCAGGCTCGCACTTACACGACCCAGTGGTTGTATAAATCTCGACGTCTCGTGCTGTCATCCTTCCTCCCCCCCTCCCCCCTTCCTCCTGTTGTACACCGGCTTGGCGGTGACAGCTACAACACAATTGTTTCATTCTGCTTTCTCTTCTCATCACCATGCCTGCCGTCAACATGTTGTCTCTTCGCACAGCTGACCTTCCCGTCAGCTTTCCCGAGTACGTGGATACGTTCTCGCCCAACGAAAAAGACATCATGTCTTCTTCCGAGTCGACGCCACCGCCCACCAACAAGTTGGTTGGGAAGGTGAGAGCCGACGACGATGCTCGTCATCCGTCGCCCCAGCCGAGCCATCTGAGCTCCCACATCCCCCGGGCCTATGGAAACGGCCACCGCGTCCTCCGCTCTGCAACGGTCGGCTATGTTGCACCGGAGTTCAAGGGCAAGGCCCAGCAGATGAAAGAAGGTGAGCCGGATATAAAAGTGCAGAAACGCAACGATCCTTGCCAGTGCTAACCACTCCAAAACAGTGAAGGAGGCCATCATCAAGAGCGGCTGGATCCCAGACGCCATGATTGACAAGCAGATCAGCTGGTTCTACAACCAGCTGGGCATCGACGACGTCTACTTCCAGCTGGAGCACGTGTCCGTCATTGCCAACCACATCATGTCGCTCTACGCCGCCATGGTGGCTGCCAACTCCCGCGAGGACAAGCGCGAGGAGATCCGCCTCGACATGGAGGCCGCAGACCATGCCATCTACATTGACACCAGCGAGCCCGGCAAGAGCGCTCTCGGCGGCCCGCGCTACGAGACCCGTCTGGAGAACAAGTACCTGGACGGCTCCGACCTGACCAAGCGCTTCCGCGTCGAGACCTTCCGCTCGGCCAACAACCACGGCGACTCGTCCACGCCCAAGGCCTCGCTGCGCTGCTACTTTGTCTACCAGTGCCAGTTTGTCGACCCCAACGCGGACCCCTCTGACACGCGCCTCGAGGTCATCAGCGACCGCATGTTCCTCGCCAAGGCCACCAACAACACCAAGCAGATCTACCAGGAGATCATCGAGCTGGCCGTCAGCCGGACTGGCCCTGTCATCGAGGTCTTTGACATTGAGGACTCGCAAGAGAAGCGCCTCGTCGTTGCCTTCCGCTCCCGCACCGCCCGCGGCATGTTCAGCGCCCTCAGCGACCTCTACCACTACTACGGCGTCACGAGCTCGCGCAAGTACGTCGAGCAGTTCTCCAACGGCATCACCGTCATGAGCATCTACCTCCGGCCCGCCGCCCATCTGGATGGCCACTTCCCCCCGCTGGAGCAGTCCATCCACCAGATCACCAAGGAGATCTCCCTCCTCTACTGTGTTCCGTACAACAAGCTGCACGGCCTCTTCGCTACGGGCGAGCTGAGCCTTCAGGAAGCCATCTACGGCCACTGCGTCTGGGTCTTCATCCAGCACTTCCTCAACCGCCTGGGTAATGAGTACATTGCGCTGTCCGAAGCCCTGGATCTGAAGAACAACGCCCACATGATCCTGCTGTCGAAGCTGAAGCGTCGTCTGCGCACCGAGACCTTCACGCCCGACTACATTCTCGAGATCATCTCGTCCCACCCGGCGCTTGTTCGCGCGCTCTACGCGTCCTTTGCCAGCGTGCACCTGTCTGTCGGGCCGGGCTTCGAGCGCCGGTCCATTGCGCCCACCCCGACGGTCGAGGTGCTCTCGGATGCCGGCCTTCAGAAGCTGATTGCCAAGGAGGTGTCGAACGAGCACGAGCAGATGGTCATGTCCGCCTTCCGCGTCTTCAACAACGCCGTTCTCAAGACGAACTACTTCACCCCGACAAAGGTCGCGCTCAGCTTCCGTCTGGACCCCTCGTTCCTCTCCGAGTTCGAGTACCCGCGCCGGCTCTACGGCATGTTCCTCGTCATCAGCTCGGAGTCGCGGGGCTTCCACCTGCGTTTCCGCGACATTGCGCGCGGCGGCATCCGGATCGTCAAGTCCCGGAGCAAGGAGGCGTACGGAATCAACGCCCGCAACCTGTTTGACGAGAACTACGGCCTGGCCAGCACCCAGCAGCGCAAGAACAAGGACATCCCCGAGGGCGGGTCCAAGGGTGTCATCCTCCTGGACCCCAAGCAGCAGGACAAGGCAAAGGAGGCCTTTGAGAAGTACATTGATAGCATTCTGGACCTCCTTCTTCCTGCCAACACGCCCGGCATCAAGAACCCGATTGTCGATCTGTACGGCAAGCAGGAGATTCTGTTCCTGGGCCCCGACGAGAACACGGCCGACCTGGTCGACTGGGCCACACAGCACGCGCTCGAGCGCGGGGCCAGCTTCTGGAAGTCGTTCTTCACGGGCAAGTCGCCCACGCTCGGCGGCATCCCGCACGACGCCTACGGCATGACCACGCTCTCCGTTCGGGAGTACGTGGAGGGCATCTACCGCAAGCTCAACCTGGACCCGTCGACCGTGCGGAAGATGCAGACGGGCGGCCCGGACGGCGACTTGGGCAGCAACGAGATCCTCCTCAGCAACGAGAAGTACACATCGATCGTCGACGGCTCGGGCGTGCTGGTGGACCCCAACGGCATCGACAAGGAGGAGCTCATCCGCCTTGCGAAGAAGCGGGTGATGATCTCGGAGTTTGACGTGTCCAAGCTGTCCAAGGACGGCTACCGCGTGCTGTGCGACGACACGAACGTGACGCTGCCGACGGGCGAGGTGGTGGCGAACGGCACGAGCTTCCGCAACACGTACCACCTGCGCGACACGGGCATGACGGACATGTTTGTGCCGTGCGGTGGGCGGCCCGAGTCGATCGACCTGGTCTCGGTGAACAAGGTGATCCGGGACGGCAAGTCGCTGATCCCGTACATTGTGGAGGGCGCCAACCTGTTCATCACGCAGGATGCCAAGATGCGGCTGGAGGCGGCGGGCTGCGTGCTGATCAAGGATGCGTCGGCGAACAAGGGCGGCGTGACGTCGTCGTCGCTGGAAGTGCTGGCGTCGCTGTCGTTTGACGACGCGGGCTTCCGCGAGCACATGTGCCACAACGACAAGGGCGAGGCGCCCGAGTTCTACAAGGCGTATGTGAAGGAGGTGCAGAACAAGATCCGCGAGAACGCGCGGCTCGAGTTCGAGGCGATCTGGCGCGAGCACGAGAAGACGGGGGTGGCGCGGGCGGTGCTGTCGGACAAGCTGTCGGTGGCGATCACGACGCTGGACGAGGAGCTGCAGAAGTCGGACCTGTGGAACAACGAGAAGATCCGGCGCGGGGTGCTGAGCGACGCGCTGCCCAAGCTGCTGCTGGACAAGATCGGCCTGGACCTGATCATCCAGCGCGTGCCGGACGCGTACCTGCGGGCGATTTTCGGCAGCTACCTGGCCAGCCGGTTCGTGTACGAGTTTGGGTCGGAGCCGAGCCAGTTTGCCTTTTTTGATTTGTGAGTATCCTGTCCTTTCCTGCGCTTTAGGAGGCGCAATGGCTAACCAAGACTGCAGCATGTCCAAGAGAGTGGCCAAGATGTCGGCCTAGAACGCAGTCTGTTTTGCTTTGATATGCTACGATGCAATGGGTTTGTATTTTGTTAATGGGAGGGGGCAGGGGGGGAGAACGGCATGGTCAAGATAGAAACCCAAAGGATACGGAATAGGGAAATGACACGAGTTGCTTTGATTATTATTCTATTGGTTGTACACAGGCCACGACTCAGGTGGCGCACTGCAGCGGCGCGAAGCCGTCGGTCCAGCGCAGGCCGCCCATGATGAGGACGACGAGGGCGAGGGTGCCGAGGACGCTGGCGGCGGCGTAGACGTAGGCGGCGCGGCGGCGGCGCAGGGCGTCGAGGGCGGCGAGCTCGGCGGCCCAGGTGGAGACGGTGGTGAGGCAGCCGCAGAAGCCGTCCTCGAGGCCCTGCAGGACCTGGCAGCCGACGACGCCGCCGCGGGGGGCGTGGGCGAGGTCCCAGAAGAGGGCGACGAGCAGGGTGCCGCCGATGTTGGCGGCAAAGGTGCCGAGGGGGAAGCCGGGGCGGCCGGCGTTGAGGGCGCGGGCGAGCGCGTAGCGCAGCAGGGTGCCGGGCGGGGCGAAGACGAGGGTGAAGGTGATCTTGCCGCGCCAGGTGTTGCCGCGGTGGCGGTCGGGCGGGAGGGCGACGAGCAGGACGGCGCCGAGCCAGAGACCGAAGGCGAGGGCGACGGCGAGGCGGTCGGCGAGGCGGCGGGAGGGCAGAAACCGGCGCTTGCACCGGGCGTCCGGCACGACGACGTGGGCAAGCAGCGCGGCCAGGTGGCCACCGGCCGCGAAGGCGCCGAGCGAGAGACCGACGGTGAGCAGGATGACGGCGAGCACGGCCATGAAGGAGTCGCCGGGGCTGCGGTGCGGGCGGGCGGTGCCGCCGGCGGTGTTGGCCAGGGCGAGGAACATGTCGCGGGCAAAGGCCGAGAAGGTGGTGAAGGAGCCGCAGAAGCCGGTGGTCAGGCCGATGTAGAGGGGGATGGCCTTTTTGCGGGCGGCGGCACTGTCGTCGTCGTCGTCGGCCTTGCCCCCCGCCCGGAACAGCACGCGGTCGGCGACCAGGAAGCCCATGACCAGGCAGCCGCCAAAGTTGGGCCACAGCGACGGCACGGCGACGGGCGCGCCGGGGTAGTCGGTCAGGGCCTGGAGGCCGACGCGGGCAAGGGCGCCGGGGAAGGAGAAGACGACCAGGTAGGCGAGGGTGTAGAGCTGTGTCTGGAAGGGCGAGGGCGAGGGCGGGCGGGCGGCAGCAGCCAAGGTGTCGTCTGCGTTCTCGATGGGCATCGCAGCCAGCTCGGTGTCAGCATCCGGACGCCGGCCATTCGCGCCCGTCACGGCGCCGGCCTCCGTGTCGGCCTCGTCGGCGCCATCGCGTGCCGCCATCAACCGGTTGTGTTGCGCTGTGCGGGTGGAGGCACGATCATGGCATTGTGTATACAGAGGTAGAGGAAGAAGAGTCACGTCAAAATCCAAAAACCAAAAACAAAGTCGCCTCATAGGCCAATGGCAGTCACGTGCACTGCACCCGCTATCGCCGATCGGTCGCGGAGCACGCCGTGCGGGGCCGTTGCGCCCCACTGCTGCGCCCTGAAGCTCCTATCGCGTCCCCGGAGCGCGGCGGCTGCGCTGATAAGTGGTAACCCCCCCCTCGTGGTGGTCTGTCCCTCTTGTTCCTTCTGGCTCCTTTCCCTCCTCCTATTTCTTCTCTCCTTTTCCTCTCTCCTTTCTCTTTCTCTTCTTCTCTCTTTTTTCTTCTCTTTTCTCCTTCTTTCTTTTCTTTCTTTTCTCTTCTCTTCTTTCTTTTCTCTTCTTCTCTTCTCCTCTCTTCTTCTCTTCTTCTTCTTCTTCTTCTCCTCTCACCATGCCCGAGATCCCCGCCAACGTCCATGTCTCAACACACCCCTGTCTGCTGGCCAAGCTGAGCCAGCTGCGCTCAAAAAGCACCAGCGCAAAAGACGTCAAGAGCCTCGTCCACGAGATCGCCCTGCTCATTGCCAGCGAGGCCCTGGCCACGGCCCTCAAGGCCTCGCCTGGACCCAAGGTGCGTCGTCTCGAGACCGTTGTCCGTGTTCGTGTCTTTGTCCTTCTTCTGACAGTCCCTCCTCCTCCCCCAGGATGTAACGACCCTCGGCTTCGACTACGACACCACCGTCGTCGCCCCCACCGACGTCTGCCTCGTCCCCATCCTGCGCTCCGGCCTCGGTATGGTCGACGCCGTCCAGACCCTGCTGCCCGCCCCCGTCGCCGTCCACCACCTCGGCCTGTACCGCGAGCCCAGCACCCTCGAGCCCGTCGAGTACTACAACAACCTGCCCAACCACATCCAGGACCCGACCGCGCCCCCCTCCGACAAGCTGGCCATCCTGCTCGACCCCGTCATCGCCACCGGCGGCACCTGCGCCGCCGCCATCCAGTCCCTGCGCGAGTGGGGCGTCTCGCGCATCCTCGTCCTGTCCGTCGTCGGCGCCCTGCCGGGCGTGCAAAAGGCCGCTGCCGAGTGGCCCGCCGGCGTCGAGCTGTGGCTGGCCGGCATCGACGGCGAGCTGACCGGCAAGGGCATGCTGCGCCCGGGCCTGGGCGACATTGGCGACCGGCTGTTCCTGACGATTGGGAAGTAGGGGAATATGGTTGTGTTTGTTGTGCTGGAGCCGTAATCGTCTTCGTTGTTCAAAATCGATTCATTCCCCCACTTGCTCACCCCGGCGCGTACGGCTCCTCGTCGACCCGCGTGCTGGCCGCCCACGAGTCCTCTATCCACGCGGCGCCCACGATCCGGGGCTGCTTCGGCCGCGCGGCCAGGCGTTTGCGTATGTCTGCCGCCGTCGTCTTGCCGTCGAGCACGACCACGTGCGTTGTGCTCGCGTCGTCGAGCCCGTCCGCGAGGCTGCCGCCGCCGAACCGCACATAGTTCTGCAGCCGGAGGACGTCCACCGGCCCGGCCCCGGCCACGTGCACGCGGCACCGCCGGAACACGGCGCTCTTGAGCGGCAGGCCGTCGCCGCCGTGGTGCTCGAGCTCGTCGAGCACGGCGTCCGCGTCGAACGTGTCGTCGTCGTCGTCGTCGTCGTCGTCGTTGCTGGGAGTTGGCATCGCCCCCAGGACCCCGCGCAGCTCGTCCGCCTGCGCGTCCCGCGCGTAGCTGTCGCCGTGCGCGTCCGTGGCCGTCTGCGCGCGCGCCGCCGTCGCCGCCGTCGCGTGCAGCAGGTGCCGCGGCTGCTCCAGCGGCAGCCGGTAGCCGTGGTGCGCCAGGCAGTCCCACAGCCAGGCCGGGCGCACGATGTCGACGCCGCCCGCCTTGATGAGCGACGCCGCCTTGACCACCTTCTTGTCGGCGACGACGAGCATGTCCGCCACGGCGTCGGGGCGCTGCCACACGCGGCCGCCGTGCGCCCGCACCAGCGCCTCGAGCGCCGCCTTGCTGGCCTTGCGCGGCTGCACCGCCTCGGACAGGATGCAGACGTCGAGGCCGGCGAGCGCGGCAGCGGCGGCGGCGGCGGCGGCGGCGTCGTCGTCGTCGCCTGCGGGGGTCGGCTGCAGTGTTGGTGTTGGTGCCAGTGTCGGCGCCTGCGCCGGGTTCCGCTCCTCGCCCACAATCACCAGGTCCAGCTTGGCCTTCTTGGCGGCCGGCCGGCGGTGCTGGCGCCGCGCCTCGATCTGCATCTCGCGGCGGTCCTGCGCCGCGTCCTGGGCCTGGGCGCGCAGCGCGCGGAACTGCTCGACGTCGAGCGCCGAGTCCCAGGCGCGGTCGAGGCGCAGCCGGCGGAAGCGCGGGAAGCGCAGCGTCTCCTTGGTGGCAAACGAGTCGGACGGCGCGACGCTGGCGGCCTTGACCGACAGCACGACCGAGTCGCGCGGCCGGATCCAGACGTCGGGCTTCTCGGCCTGGACGCGCGCGCCGCCGGCGAGCACGACGTACTCGAGCGGCGGGTGCGCGCTGTCCCAGTCGTGCCAGCGGCCCTCGGTGCGGTGGCGGATGGCGGCGTAGTCCTCGGCCTTGAAGCCGCCGCCGACCTTGAAGAAGCTCAGGCACTGCTCCTCGGACGCGCCGCCGCCGCCGCCGCCGCTGCCGCCGCTGCCGCCGCTGCCGCCGCTGCCGCCGCTGCCGACGCGCAGGCCGCACAGGAAGCTGGCCAGCATGCCGCCGCGGCGGCCGCTGCCGTAGTAGCCGCCGATGACGACGCAGTCGAGCGACTCGCCAAACTCGGTCATGTACTCGGGCTTGACCTTGATCCAGTCGTCGTTGCGGCTGTTGAGCCGGTACATGGCGCGCGGGTTCTTGAGCACCAGGCCCTCGGACGCGTCGGCCACAATCTGCCGCAGCACCGGCTCGATCGCGTCCGCCGTCGTCGCCGCCTGGTACGGGTGCACCTCGAGCCGCCGCGGCACGCCCACGACGGCCCGCGCCAGCGCCCGCCGCCGGTCGCGCAGCGTGTACTGCGTCAGCGGCTGGCCGTTGAGCAGCAGCAGGTCGAACACGCGGAACAGCGGCCGCGGCGCCGTCGTGTCGGCCGGGTTGGCCTGCGCGTCGAGCGCGGCCGTCTTGAGCGTGCCGAACGCCACCATCTTGTCCAGCGTCGGGTCCCACGTGATCATCTCGCCGTCGAGCACCAGGCTGCGCACGCCGTCGGCAAACGCGCCCGCCAGGTGCTGCGTCAGCGCCGACTGCGTGTCCGTCACGCGCGCGCCGTACAGCGCCGTGTAGTCCTTGGCGCGGCGCGACCAGAAGCGGAAGCGCATGGCCTTTTCCTGCTCGTCGTAGACCATGTGCATCTGCATGCGCTCGCCGTCCAGCTTCTCCTCGATCCAGAACTCGGGCTCGTCCGGCGTCGTGCCCAGCTTCTCCACCATCTTCTGGAAGGACGCCGGCATCTGGAACTGCGCCAGCTGCGGCTGGAAGCACTGCATCAGCGCCACGCCCGCCTGCGCCTGCGCCAGCCGCAGCGCCGGGTCCGTCAGCTCCCAGCACACGCGCCGCAGGCTCGACGACACGCTGAACAGCGCCTCGCCGTCCGGGTGCCACTGGTTCAGCACCGTGCGCTCGCTGACGCCGATCCGCATCTCCTTGAGCACGATCCGGATCAGCCACATGAGCTCCTCCGGGCTCATGTGCTCGTAGAACGTCTGGAACACCGCCAGCTGCTCCGCCTCGCCCCCGGCCGCCGCCAGCCGGTCCAGCAGCGCGTTGACCTGCCCGATCCGCAGGTCGCCCGGGCCCGTGCGCAGCGGCCGCTTGGCCAGCACCTCGTAGCAGCGTCCGGCAAAGTCGCCGGCCATGCCCCCTGCGTTGCTGGTTCGGTTGCCGCCGCCGCCGCTGCCCATACCCGGCAGCTTCCAGTGCAGCAGCCCGTGCCCGTCGGCCGAGTGCTTGTCGATCTTCATCAGCTTGACCAGCAGCTTGCCGATCGTGTTCTCCTTGAGCCCGTACACGCTGCGGTCGCGGTCCTTCTCCGGCAGGATCAGCCGCAGCGCCGGGTAGAAGTCGTCGCCGACCTCGAGCCGCCACCGCGCAACAAAGCGCGAGATCACCGCCCGCCGCTGCTCGAACGGCGACAGCCGGGCCCCGGCCCCGAGGCCGAAGCCGCGCTTGGCCCGCGCCAGCGACGACGACGCCGACGCCGACGCCCCGCCGAACCGCGCGGCGCCAAACTGGGCCTTGATCTCGCTGAGCGGCTTGAAGAAGCTGTTGAGCAGATCAGAAAAGGGCAGCGTCACGGCGTGGTTGTGCGGCCGGTTGGGGTATCTAAAGGTCAGTCTTCATTCTTCCATCTTCATCTTCTTCGGCACCCACTTGTCGTCCGCTTCCGCGGAGCTCGCCTGCTGCCCATCGCCGTACTGCAGCGCATCTTCGGCCCGGGCCGCACTCGCGGGCGACTGCTCCCTCTTGATCGGTGGCTGGCTCATGGTGCGGCTCAGCCTGTCGTCCGTCTGCCGTCTGGTCGTCCCGTCTGGTCGTCTGGTCCTTTGGCGTCGGCCTGGCAGGCACGCGGTGTGAGTGGGTCCGTCGCCACTTCACGTGACAGAACCAGGATCCACTCACGTGCAAGGGACCCACTCACGGCCTCGACGTCATTTCAGCTGGACGCCGCTGCAAGCAGACCGGTCTAGAAACCGAAACGGTTCTTTCGACTTTTCCGGTCCGACGCCGTCTTTTTGTTGTCTTACGGATTATGACATCACGGACATGACGACAGCGTCATCCATTGTGCCACCTGCCACGGCTCAACGGCAGCGTGGCGGCCGGGCATAGCTGGCAGGTGGCGTGGCAAGACGACCAAGGGAGGACAAAGAGCTCGACAATGCACCATTGCACCAAAACAGGCCCAAGGGAGGCCTAGAGTCAGCAGCACGGCCGTGCTCTTTGCTGAGCGGGCCTGGGCCTGACAAGGAAAAGACACACGATCGGCATGTTTCTTTCCCTGCAAGGCCAGCCCAGCTGCGCAACCAAGACAAGACACCAAAAATACCAATGGAGCAATGCCAACCACACCCTGACACAAGCGTGCCGGCGCGTGCATTCTCCGTGGAATGGGACGGGCGGCCAGCGTCTCCCGTCATGGTGTGTGTGTGTGTGTGTGTATGGCCCTTGTCATGACGTAGACATCGACAGAACAAAGCCCCGTTTCAGATGACGTCTGTTGTTTTTGTTCGGGGTTGTTCATATATCCCGTGTGCTCTTTTCTTTTTCTTTTTTCTTCCTTTTCTTTCTCTCTTTTTTGTCTTCTCTCGTCGTTCTCTGCATTTTATACCCCTATACATTATACCCTATACCCAGAGCACCACAAGCACCACATTCACTTGTCCCTCAAACTCACTTCTCACCATGTCTTCCGCTCGTGTCAACCGCGCGACCGACGTCAAGTCGCGCGATGCGGACATTGACCGCAAGATGCAGCTGTACGGCATCGTGGACGCGTTCCAGCACGGCAAGATGCCGTCGAACGACCAGATCGACTCGACGCTCAACAGCTTCCTGGCGTCGCGGGCGCTGTCGAGCCCGTCGGGCAAGCTGTCGGCCGAGGGCCGGGCGCTGGTGGCGGACTTCCGCGAGGTGGTCAACGAGGCCAAGTACCTGCTGCTGTCGAAGAACCAGGGCAACCTGATCCAGGACTTTATCTGGCAGACGAGCCGGTTCGACTCCAGCAGCGTGGAGCGGCCGGGCGGGCCGGTGAGCCGGGCGGACGCGAAGCAGGACGGGCAGAACGCGCTGGACGGGCTCAAGACGCTGGGCAAGCTGGTGATCACCAACGGGCAGTTCCGCAAGCTGCTCAAGGACGCGTCGGTGCTGCTGCGCGACATGGCGGCGGACGCGGCGACCAAGGCGACGGACAAGGTGCGGCCGTCGGAGGACGCGCTGGCGCAGCTGGACGAGCCGGCGGCGGACCACACGTGGCACGACGCGCCGAACCTGAGCAAGGACAGCCTGAAGAAGCAGACGCAGGGGCTGTACAAGAAGAACAAGAAGGACGGGACCGGTGCGGCGGCGTCGACGACGACGACGGCAGCAGGAGTTGAGGAGGGCGCGCCGGAGCCGCTGGACGCGCACAGCACGACGACGACGGCGGTGTCGACGGGCGACGCGGACCTGGACGCGGCGGCCAAGAGCAAGGCGAACGAGTACCGGGAGCGGTCGCGCAATTTCCTGCAGAGCAAGATGCCCAAGGAGCGGCGCGAGCAGGCGGTGTGGCGGCTGAAGAAGATGGTGATTGAGTGCCAGGAGCACCCGGACTACCAGGACGCGATGCAGTCGCTGCTGGACATGGCCGAGACGTACCAGGGCCACGCGCGCAGCGGGACGGCGTCCGGGGCGGGCGCGGCCAAGGCGGCGCGGGGGCGGATGTCGCAGGCGGAGGCGGACCTGCGGACGCTGGTGGAGCGGTTCGCAAACGGGACGTCGACGGAGTCGCTGTGGAAGTCGATCAACGCGATCTACGCGGCGGCCGACAAGGACGCGGAGCTCAAGACGTGGTTCGGCAACATTGACCGGTTCCTGCGGCGGTGCCTGCAGGAGCGCGGGTACATCCTGGAGGACGTGTCGACGCAGCACTGGAACAAGCTGCAGGAGCAGGGCCAGTACCTGCTGCGGGACAAGTACCGGCCGCAGGTGGACCAGGTGACGGAGCAGGTGCGGTTCCTGGGCGAGCAGTTCGACAAGGACCCGCAGAACAAGCGGTTTGCGGCGGCGGTGCAGCGGCTGTTCACGGACCTGGGCAACGACGAGAACGGCAAGGCCGTGTTCAAGCCGCACCTGGTCAAGGACGTGACGGGGGTGATTCTGCCGGCGGCGCTGCAGGGCCTGGCGTACATCCCGGTGCCGCGGATCGAGTACTCGGACGCGCAGGTGGACGCGGTGATTGAGAACCTGGTGCTGGAGAGCGACAACTTCACGCCGAACCTGCTCGAGATCCACAACAACAACCACGTGGCCTGGGGCCGCAAGCTGGCGCGGCAGGCGAGCCAGAACCGGCACGCGGTGCAGGTCAGCGTGGCCGGGATCCAGATGGACATGCGCAACGTCAGCTACTACATCAAGCGCAAGCAGGGCTTCCCGTCGCTGACGGACCTGGGCGTTGTCAGCATCCTGCTGGGCGGGCAGGGCTTTGGCTTCCGGCTGGGGCTGCGGTCGGCGGACCGCAAGAAGGACGCGGCGCACTTTTTCGTGGTGGACACGGTGCGCGTGGACATTGACCACCTCAAGATCAAGCTGCACAAGTCGCGGCACAAGCTGCTGTTCAACGTGTTCAAGCCGATGCTGCTGGGCGTGCTGCGGCCGGTGCTGCAAAAGGTGCTGGAGGCGGCGATCCGCGAGAACTTTTCCAAGTGGGACGCCAAGCTGTACGAGATGAAGCAGGAGGCGGACCGGGCCGGGTCGGGCGGGGACGCGGGCGGCGGCAACTCGTACAGCCGCTTCTTCAACGCGGCGCAGAAGCGCAGCAAGGACAGCAAGGCGCGCAAGGCGCAGGAGAAGGAGGCCAAGGCCAAGCGCGAGGCGGCGGCGGGCGGCAAGCAGGCGCAGTTCAACCTGGCGCTGGCGCGCGAGGACAGCATCCTGCCCAACATTGTGCTGCCGGGCAGCTTCAGCGAGAAGACGACCAAGTACCGGACGATGGCGCGCAGCGGCGACGACTGGCAGAGCCCGATCTTTGCGCTGGGCTCGGCGGGCACGAGCAGCGACATTCCGCGGGCGCCCAAGATCCAGACGAAGAGCATGGGTGCGGGTGCGGCAGCAGGTGCAGCAGGTGCAGCAGGTGCCGCTGGAGCGGCGGGCGTGGCCGGCAGCGGTGCCGGTGCCTCGCTGCAGAGCCACCCGGCGCTGGCCAACGCCAACGCGACGGCCAACGGCGTCGGCCAGGAGTACAGCAATGCCGGGACGACGGCCGGCACGACCGGCTATGCCCAGAGCGGCGTGCGCAGCGACGTCGACGGCGCGTATGCGGCCGACGGCAGCGCCGGCCACAACTACCGCAACGCGGGCGTGGCCGGGGCCGGTGTGGCCGGGGTGGCCGGGGTGGCCGGGGCCGGGGTTGCGGCTGCCCACCACGGCGGCGGCGCCACGACCGGCACCACCGCCGGCACCACCGCCGGCAGCGGCCTGCGCAGCGACATTGAGAACGCGTACGACCGCGCGGCCACCACGGGCAGCAACACGGCGCACGGCGTCAACACGGGCGCGGTCGGCGCCAGCGCGACGCACACGGCCGACTACGGCGCGACGGGCGAGTACGCCAACACGGTCGACAACGCGCGCGGCGCAGACGGCGCGTACACCAACATCCCGGCGGCCGTGCAGGAGCGGGTGACGAACGGAGTCGGGGGCTTCCCGGCGGAGGCGGAGAAGGTGGTCAACACGGCGCGCAACGGGGTGAATGCGCTGCCGGGGCGTGCGCAGTGAGGGCAGTGTGCGAGTGTGGGAGTACTGTGGGAGAGTAATGCTGATGAGCGTGTCTCGCTGTGTTGAGTGTTGATATTCCCAAGTTTTGACTTGAGTGTTCCATAGTTATTGTATTTGTCCATTATTGTATATGTTTAGTCCTCCGTCTAGTGATACAGCAGAGTACAGTCTATAACCATAACCACCAAGACGCCTGCGCTGCCGTTCCCTGTAACCAGCCATACCCAACCGTCCAAACGCCGTAACCCGCTCGCTGTAAATCAGAATCCATCGCCAGCCCCTACTCGCTCGACGACGCGTCGCCCAGAGACTCCCCGTACCCCATCCGCACCACCCACCGGTCGCCAAAGACCACGCCCTGCCGCTGCCGCATGCCGCCCTTGCGCCACACGGCCGCCGCCAGCCCAATATCTGCGCAGAACAGCTGCCAGTCGCGCGTCGGGTCGTCGGCCACGGCCGCCACGGATGCTGCCGCCGCCGTAATCGCCGCCGCCGCCGTCGTCGTCGTCAGTCCCTCGTCCTCCGCAATCGTCGATGCCGGCAGCGTCTCGTCGTCGTCGTCGGCTGCGTCTGCCAGCTCGGCCGCTGCCACCGCCGCCACGACCGCATCCACGTCGTCGCCGTCGTCGCCGTCATCGCTGTCGCTGTCGCCGTCGCCGCCGCCACCGCCGCCGCCGCCGCCGCCGCCGCCGCCGCCCGTGTCCGTCCCGGCCCCTGACTGCGCCGCCCGCGCCGCCACCATCACCTCCAGCAGCCCGCGCTTCGGCGCGCCCAGCGCCACCACGTACCGCGGCTGCACAAACAGCCGCGCGCCGTCGATGCGGCTGACGGCGCCCGTGCTCGCGTCCAGCCCGCTCGGCACGTCCACCGCCAGCACAAACGCCTCGTTGCGGTTCGCCCACTCCATCAGCTCGTACACCGTCGCCTGGTCGCCCGTCCGCAGCTCGTCAAACGCCTCCGACAGCCCCAGCAGCGCGTCCACCAGCAGCGTCACCACCGCCCCCGGCCGCGGCACCTCCGCCGCCAGCGTCGTCGCCCGCCGCACGTGCTCAAACAGCCCGCTCTTGCTGCACGCCTTGCCCCCCAGGTTCTGGAACAGCCGCACCTGCTGCCGCAGCCCGTCCAGCAGCGCCCGCTCCCCGCGCTCCAGCCCCACCACGCACACCAGCACCCCGACCCCGCGGCTCAGCAGGTGCCGCCCGCCCGCCACCGCCCGCATCCCCGACTTGTTGTTGCCCGCCAGGATCACCACCGTCGGCGCCGGCCCCGGCGACCCGTGCTGGGACGTGTCGCCGTTCGCCGCCCGCCGCCGCCGGCTCGTGCGCTTGTTGCCGCGGGACCCCGCGCGCGCAGAGCCCGCCCCGGCCTGGATCTGCGTCCCGTTCCAGTTCCGGATCGCCGGGTCCGCCAGCGCCGTCAGCGCCACCTCGGCAATGCCCCGGCCCGCGTTCTCCGTCATCATGTCCTCTGTCAGGCCCAGCTCGTTATGCGCAATGTTCTCCAGGTTCAGCATCTGCAGCGGAGACACCGACCCAATGTGCTGCCCCGACGGGACCACACAGAAGCTCGGAGCCGGAGCCTGCAGTGTTGGTGGCTGTTTGTTAGAATTGCAGGACGCAGCAAGGAAAAAAAAAAAAGAAAAAAACCTACCGTAACCGATCGGATCTGCCGTTGGCTGTGCGCCGCAGCGCTCGTCTTACGGCCCTGCGGCCGCCGCGCCTTGCTGTCGCCCCGCTCGCCGCGCCGCGAGCCCTGCCGGCTGCCGTTGCGCGGGCCCCGCCGCTCCACTGTCGCCGCCGTGTCGTCCGCATCGCTGTTCCAAAAGTCCGTCGCCACCGCCACCGGCCGCGGCGGCTGCGCCGTCGCCGGCGCTGTGTTGTCCTCAAAGTACGTCTCCGACTCCGAGGCCGAAGCCGGAGCCCTGGCATGGGCCTCTACCGCCACCTTCCCTGCTGCCGACGCCTTGATCTCGGCCAGCCGTGCCGCCGCAATCGCCGCCGCCCGCGCCGCCGTCGTCGTCGGCGGCATGCTGAGCACGTTCTCTGTGAAGTGCAGGTTCTTGCCCCCCGCCGTGCCCGGCCGTGCCGCCGCCCGCCGGTTGTGCGCCACCAGGCGCTGTGCGTCGTCCAACTGGTCTTCCTGGCGCATCTTTGCAAACACCGCCCGCTTGTCAAACTTTGCCAGCTCGCCCTCAAAGTCAAAGTCGCCCATCTCCTGCACGTCCGTCGCGTCCTCCGATGCCCACCGGGCCGCCTGCGGCTGGCGCTGGGTCCGGCCGGGCCGCTGCTTCTGCTTCTGCTGCTCCTGCTTCTGCTGCTCCTGCTGAGCGCGCCTGACGGCTCTCTTGAAGCCGATGGCTTTCTGAGGAGCGGCACTGCCGTTCGGGGGCATCGCTGTCGTGTTCTGGCCTTGGCCACCAAAAGGCAGGCCGGCGGCCGGCGCCTGTTCTGGCACACGGGTCCACTCCGGGAATCCGTTCGCCATATTCGGCACAGAGTTCATGCCAAGCATGCCGTTCTGCGGGGGTCCACCGGGCTGTGGTCCGCCGTACAGGCCAGACTTGTCAATGGGCAAATTGCCATGGGTTGCAGGAGGCGGCGCTGCAGCCATCATGGGGTCCGTGTACTGCGCGCTGCTCCGCACGCTGCTGCTGCGGCTGTTGTCGCTGCTCATGTTCCGGAAGGCGAGGTTGTTGTGCGTCGGCATAGGCCCCGACGGGGGGCCAACAGAGACAATCGCAGGATCGTGGTAGGCAACAGGCGCTGCCACTGCGGCGGGAGCAATGGGCACGGGTGCCGGCGGCTGAAGAGCAATGAGCATGGGTTCCGGAATGGGTGCTGCCGGCGCTGGCATCGCCGCCGGCGCCTGCATCATCGGAGGGGCGTCCTCCGCGTTGCCGAGCTCGCGAATGGTGCGAATGTTGCTAGCTTCGACGACCACGCTGGCATACCGTTCGTTGTGAAGCGTGGAAAACACTGCATCCACTGTTAGTACCGCTTGCACACACGTCGCCACGCACGCCCAGGCACACACATACCGTCACTCAGGGTCAAGCTCTGGCCAGCGGTGATGGCCGTGACTGTGCCCCTCAGCCAGTCCCGCGGGTACTCCAGCTCCACCAGGACCTCCATGAAGAGAAACTCGTCTGCCATCGTTGGATAGCGTGTGTCACGGATGTCTTGGGGAGAGGGTTGGACAATGAGAATTCCAACAATGCGGCGATGGGCACTCGTCGGTTCGCTTGGGATGATGTTGGTGAAGAGGTTCAGAGGTTAGGGGGAAAACTGGAGAATTCGCGATTCGGCGTGCAGGGGTGGCCTTTTAGTACTACGCGAGAGCCCCGTTTTCTCCACAAAGGTTACATAATTTTGGCAAAGATCAGCCAATTGCATGACGCATGGGCCCACTTTGATATTGGGGACTGAGGGTTGTGTGTTGGTGACGACTGTTTCTTCAGCACACACATCATTGCACCTTTAGTTCTGCTAATCGGTCTGATCACACAGCACGCGGTGCACAAGTTTCGCCACTGCATATTTTTTTTCCTTTTCTCATTTCATTTATTTATGTATTTAATGTACCAGTCGCACAAAAATGCATGGGCCTGTGCCTCGGCCTCGACTCCGTCCATTCCATGCTGTCCCTGGCTTACCCTGGCCTGACTCTTGCCCCAAAATTAGCCCATTTGACTCTCTGCCTGTATCACCCAAATCCTGCAGCCTTGCGGCTCGTCAGGTCTGGCGCCTCCTTGCGCGTAAACGCCAGGATCGACGCCTTGCCACCCTTGCCGCGCAGGGCCGTCTCGGCACTCGACAGCTGCCGGTAGAACTCGACAACCTTGTGATGGGCCATGACCTTGTGCTTCTCGAACCGCAGCACCTGCAGCCCCGCCTTGGTCGTCGCGCGACTCAGCGCCACGTACGCCTGGCCCTTCTCAAACACCCGCCCCAGGTCCACCTTGACGCGCTCCAGCGTCTGGCCCTGCGCCTTGTGGATCGATAGCGCCCACGCCAGGATCAGCGGGATCTGGCTGCGCGACGCCTGCACCGTGCCGTCCGGCAGCTCCACCTTCCACTCCTCGTTGCGCACCAGGATCGTACGCTTGCTGCCAAACGCCGTTGTAAACTGCACCAGCGGGAACATGCGCCCGCCGCTCGCCAGCGTGCCGTTGCTATCCGCGTTGCTGTTGAGGTAGCTGTTGAGCACGCTCGTCCGCTTCCGCGCCGTCTCGTCCATAGTGCTGAACAGGCCCAATGCGTACTCGGACGTCTCGTACTCCGCCTCCGACATGAACTTGATCACCTTGCCCAGCGAGCCGTTGACCAGGCTCTCGTCCATGTTCTTGATCAGCATCACCTGCGCCCCGACGCGCAGCTCAATACGCTGCGGCGCCATCATGTTCTGCAGCAGCTTGTCTTTGATCTGTGCATCGCCGCTGTCAAACGACTCGTAGCGGTACGCCTTGCCGGGCAGTGCCTGCAGCCGCCGGTTGTTGGAGTTTTCCACTTCGGCGCGAGTGGGGAATCTATATTGTTAGTCTCTTGCATACAACTTACGCAACACGAGTACATACAGTTCCGTGACATCAATACCATCGTCAAAGTTCAGCGGCCGCGAGAGCGACTTGAACGTCTGGACCGTCTTGTCGTTGATGATGCCAAGTCGCATCTCGTTCAGCATCTGCGCAAACTCTGTTCGGGCGTTAGTCGTCATTCAACTTTTTTAAAAAAAAGACAAGACAAACCTGGATCCCTCTGCCGGAACACCTCCGTCAGCCCGATCGTGTGCTGGATCGACGTCGGCCACGTCTTGGCGTCAAACGCAAACTTGACTTCCCGCTTTTCCCGGTCCGGCACGGGCGGCAGCTGGAAGAAGTCGCCCGTCAGCACCAGCTGGATGCCGCCCCACGGCCGCCCGTTGTTGCGCAGGCTGCGGCCGATGTGCGACAGCTTGTCGAACAGGTCGCCGTCCACCATGGAGATCTCGTCAATCACCAGCGTCTGCGTCTTGAGCCACCGCTGCTTTGCCTTGGGGTTGCGCCGGATCTTGCGCACCAGCGTCGCCGGGTCCTCCTTGCCCAGCCCAATGCCCGCAAAGCTGTGCAGCGTCATGCCGCCAATGTTGCACGCAGCCAGCCCCGTCGACGCCGTCACACCCAGCCGCTCGGGGTCCTTGGCGTACTTTTGCCGCAGATCCTCAATGATCGCGCGCATCAGCACCGACTTGCCTGTGCCGGCCGGGCCGGTGAAGAAGACACTGGCACGCTCGTAGCAGACGAGATTCCGGATGTGCTCCTGCTCTTTGCTCAGCGACAGCTTCCCCGGCGGCTTCTGCAGCGACGCCTCGAACTTCTTTGCCGCTTCCTTATCCGCAAAGTGGCTCGCGATGCCGCTCTCGATGCTGCTGTCCACGCCGCTGCCGCTGACGTTATCCGGTGCAGCCTTCTTCACTTGGGCGTCTTTCAGCTGCTTCTTCTGTGCCTTAACCGCGCTGGCCGACGCTTCCCAAAGAGCCGTCGTCGCGGGCTTGGCCATTGGTGTACCGAACGAGCGCGAGACTGTCGGCTCCGGAGGCGCTGGCTTGACCCAATGCTTGGGCATCGTGCGCTTCTTGGCGGCCGGCAGCGGCGACGACGTGGTCGGGTCGCCGTGGCTTTCGCTGACATGGCCGTCCATATGGGACATGTCCCGCTTGGCCGACGGAATACGCTGCATGGATGGCCGTGGACCGGCGGCCATGGGGGCCATGTGTGACGGCGACGACGATGGCCAGGATATGGCCGAAGAAAAACTGGAGTTGGGCGGTAGGGTTGGCTCGTTCTTTGGCGCGGTGGCCACGGCGGCAATATTCACGGAGCTGGTAGCAGTCTGCGGAGCCGCGCCTGGTAACTGGAAATCCAGGTCCAGGTTGTCATCGTCGGTGAAATCGTCCAAACACAGACCGTAAGCCATCAGATCGCTTTCCTCTGCCTTCTGGAACGACGAGGTGGTCGTCGTGACCGGGGCAGCAGCCGCACGCGGCTGCACATTGGTGGCCGGCATGGGTGGAGAGACAACGGACACTTCCGGTTCCTCGTCAGCAAACGAGCCGGCCTTGCTGCACAGTGTGACCACCGACGCGGCAGCGGCGGCAGCAGCCGGAGGATATGTGATGTTGGGCGAGCGGGTCTGCAGAGGGGCCTTGGCCGGTGCAAACGCCGCTGCGGGCGGGCGTCTCGCGGCCGAGAAGGAACCAGTGGAAGGCTTTTTGTAGAAATCGGAAATCGTCGGACTGCTGGACGGGAACAAGACCTTATCCAGGTTGGCTCTGGGCGAGGCCTTTGCGGCAGAGGTGGACGAAGACGCAGTCGACGCACTGCGTGCCTCGAAGGTTTTGTTGGCCCGGCCCAGCATGTGTGCGGTGCCGAAGCGAGAGAGGTGGGAGGGAAGCAGACCAGGGGAGACCAGGGGAAGCGGTTGAGCCAGGGGAGAAAAGAGAGAAAAGAGAGAGAGGGCGGGGGAAGGGAGAAGACGACGAGGATGCCGAGGACGACAACAGTGTGGAGGCTCAATGAGGTGAAGACGAGAAGGTGTGGCAGTCGGAACAACAACAGACCGCCGTGTGGTGGCTGCAGGTCGAAAAGACGGGGTAGGTAACGCGCCCGTCTTCATCCAGAACGTCAATGGGCCAGTGTTTTGCGTAAGTGGTGTTCGGTGGAGGAGGGAGGCGCGTCGCGTCTCGTGTACCCCCTGTACTTGCCTGTACGTATCTTTTTATTTTTCTGCACGTGAGCCAACACGTGCAAATACACGTGACCGTTATGAGGCCGGTCAAGGCCGGTGCCGTTGAGGCCGGTCGGAGGCTTTGCGTGTTTTTCATCTTGTCTGGGTCCACTCGGCTTTCTCCGCAAGAACGGCTTGCCGAAATTGCGCACTATTGGAAAGAAGCTTGCTCCGCATGACGCAGTGCTACGCGTGGTGTTTTCGTATATTTTTTGGGGTTTCGTGCTCGCCGGGTCGCGTGCGGGGAGGTTACTCATTTTGTTTGCTATTCCGACGATCGTTTTTTTGTGCGTGTGTGTGTGTGCGTATTATGGCACGGGTCACACAGTACGGGGCACACAAGCACATGCATATGCACTGTGTTTCAACCACAGCACTGTTCCCCGCTGCTGCTGCTGCTGCTGCTGCTGCTGCTGCTCTCCACGCAGCACGCCGCCACCACCCACTGCTCTTGGCAGCTTGGCAGCTTGGCAACCCGCCAGTTTTCAGCACTGCCATGCGCTGTAATACCTATCTGTGGAGTTCCAAGGCGCAACGAGGCTTGGCGCCGGGGCACTGTGCACGGTTGCTGAACCGTCCACAGCCAATCACCGTACACCAAATTAGTGGAGGCGCGCAGACCGGGCATCTTGGAAGGCACGCTTAGTGGCCAATCCACGCGCGCTGCTGCCGACTACAATCCGAACGCTGCAATCCTGTTATCGGCCTTTCTTCCTTTCGCTTCATTCACCAGCGGTACTTGAAGCCTGCACACTTCCCACCCCTGCTGTGCATTTCTTGAGTCATTTTCTGCCCCTCGCTCGCTTCTTTTTTGCTTGCAGCTTCTGTTGTTCTTTTTTTTTCTTTTGCTTTTTCAGCGTCTTGTTTGCTTTTGAGGTCATTACGAGGATCTTCGAAAAAAAAGGAAAAACGAGAACCTTCGAACGAAGACGAGGAGCTTCTACTGACGACACCCTACGACGCTTTATCAGCCGCTCTGCGTCCGTGCTCCATCTCGATCTACTCTACAACAACATTGTTACCTCCCTTCGGTCCGCGCCCTGAATGCATCGACTGTCTCCTCGCCGCGAGTCCGAGTCCACTGATTGGGGTATCGGTTGCCCGTCTTCCTCTGCGCCGACCACCGTCCACTGTCTCGCTGCCGGCCGACTCGCCTGCTGATCATTGACTTCGGCTGTCTTTTGTCTCTCTCTCTCTCTCTCTCTCTCTCTCTCTCTCTCCCGCAGCCATGGCGTGGGACCACCTCTCCATCACCAAGCCGCACTTGGTGTACATCATCCTCGGCGGCTTCACCTCTCTCTTCATGCTCTGCTCCTCCTTCATCAAGGAGCGCATGTACATTGGCGAGGCCACCGTTGCCACGCTCTGTGGCCTCATCTTCGGCCCCCATGCCGCCAATCTCATCAACCCCAAGTCCTGGGGCAACGTGGACATTGTCACCATAGAGTTCTCGCGCATTGTCCTCGTGGTCCAGTGCTTCGCCGTCGGCGTCGAACTGCCCAAGTTCTACATGGAGCGCCACTGGAAGTCGGTCGTCTTCCTGCTCGTGCCCGTCATGATGTTCGGCTGGCTCATCACCTCGCTCTTCGTCTGGTGGATGATCCCGCCGCTCAACTGGCTCGAGAGCCTGGTCATTGCTGCCTGCGTCACCGCCACCGACCCGGTCCTGGCCTCGTCCGTCGTCGGCAAGGGCAAGTTTGCCAAGCGCGTGCCCAAGCATTTGCGTGATCTGCTCTCCGCCGAATCCGGGTGCAACGACGGTATGGCCTTCCCCTTCATCTACCTCTCGCTCTACCTGATCCAGGACCACCAGAGCGCCTCCAAGGTCTCGTTCCACTGGATTGTCTACACCATTCTCTACGAGTGCATTTTCGGCGCCATCTACGGCTTCCTGATCGGCTACATTGCCCGCCACGGCATCAAGCTGGCCGAGCGCCACGACCTGATCGACCGCGAGAGCTTCCTCGTGTTCTACTTTGTCCTGGCCCTCTTCTGTGCTGGCTCCGGCAGCATTCTGGGTGTCGACGACCTGCTGGTGGGCTTCTCTGCCGGCGTCGGCTTCTCCAACGACGGTTGGTTCGGCCACAAGACGGAGGAGTCGCACGTGTCCAACGTCATCGATCTGCTGCTCAACTTGACGTACTTTGTCTATCTCGGCACCGTCATTCCCTGGGAGATGTTCAACGACACGTCCATCGGCCTGTCGGCCTGGCGCCTGACCATCATTGCCATTTTCGTCATTCTCTTCCGGCGCATCCCCGTCATGATGGCGCTCAAACCGCTCATACCCGACATCAAGACGTGGCGCGAGGCCCTGTTTGCTGGTCACTTTGGCCCCATTGGCGTGGGCGCCATCTTTGTGGCCATCCTGGCGCGCGCCGAACTCGAAAGCGACAACCCGGTGCCGCTCGCCGAGCTGCCGCCACCCGATGCCGAGCACTACACGCTGCTGACGCTCGTCTGGCCCATAACAACGTTCCTCGTCGTTGCGTCCATCATTGTGCACGGCTCCTCGATTGCGGTCTTTACTCTGGGCAAGCGCATCAACACGCTGACGCTGACCATGTCCTACACGACGGCGCCGGAAGACGGGCCGTCGTGGATGACGCGTCTGCCGCGCATCTCGTCGCAGTCCCGGTCGCAGGCCCGCACCATGTCCGATACGGAGGACGAGAAAATGCCCGATGTGCCGCCCGGCGCGCTGCTGCCTGCTGGCTTCCCCGGCCAGTTCCTGCGCCGCATGAAGTCGGAAGACGGCACAAGCCGTCCGGGCAGCCGGGCTTCGTCGCGGGTCAGCCGGCGCCGCAGAAAGAAGTGGGACGACGGCATTGGCCCCGGCGGGCCCGTCAGCCAGTCGGCCATCTACCCCAAGCGCCGTGCTCCGGTCTCGTCGACTCCGGGCGGCGAGCCTTCGGGCAACGACGAACCGGACGAGCCGTCGCAGAGCTCGGGCCAGGCCACGATGGTTGCGGAGGACGGCCGCCGCTCCGGCGAGGAGCGGGACGACGGCAAGGACGAGCGGCCGCAGCGGGAGGATGGCGAGGGCCGCGGGTCCGAGGAGGGCCGGCGGTCGCCGAGGCGGCGCACGGAAGGCGTGAACGTGTACGACGAAGGCGACAACATTATCATCGAAAACGAAGACGGCGACGTGCTCGCGGTGGAGCCGACGCCGTCGCACCGGGCGGCGCAGCCGGACCTGGAGTCGGGTCTGCTAAGCGCCGACAAGCTCAAGGAGAAGCTGGCGTCGCAAGCGTCCAAGACGGAGGCGGCCGGGTCTGCGTGGAGCTACGGCGGGCTGAAGAAGCGGATCGAGGACTGGAAGAACGAAGAGCTCCAGAAGCGCAAGGACCGGGAGAAGAACATGCACCGGCACGAGCCTGCGCGGGCCTACCAGTTTGGCAATACGGTATGTGTTCGTGGTCTCCTTTTTGGGCCAGATTCTCTTACTAACCATGGCAGATTATTGTCGAGGACGAGGACGGCGAGGTTCTGCGCAAGTACGAGCTCCCGCCGCAGGAGGGTGGTGCGACGGACGTGATGGAGAAGGGCCTCAAGTACATGGGGATGGGCGGGCTGGTGAAGCCGTCGGAGAAGAGCAAGGAGGAGGCGGGGGGCCCGTCGCGGAGCGGGGACGACGCCATCACGCCGATGGCGCGGGCGTCGAGCAAGGTGGGCATGGCCAACTGGATGACGTTCAACCGGGCGACGACGGGCGACATGGCCGGGCAGCGGCAGCGCAAGAAGAGCGTGGCGGAGGTGCAGGCGGACGAGGATGACCGGCACATCCGGTTCACGATCGGCGGCGTGGGCCAGCGGATGACCAAGGAGAGCTTCATCCAGGAGATGCAGAAGCTGGACCAGAGCACGCGGCGCGAGGTGATTGCGACGTCGACGGCGACGGGCGCGACGCGGAACCTGGCGCGGCAGGACGCCCCGGCGTCGGGCGCGGGCCGGTCGGCGGGCAAGGCGTCGGCGGAATCGTCAGCGTCGCCGCGCAGCCGGCCGCAGCAGCACAAGACGTCGCGGCGCGGCCGGGGCGGCGACGACGACAGCAGCGACCGGGAAGGCGACTCGAGCTCGGAGCTGGAGCTGCACGCGCGGCCGCGGCGGGGTCGGTCGGGATCTTCGGCGGCGGTGGCGACGGCGTCGGCATCGGCGGCAGCGGCATCGAAAGCCGGCGGCGGCGGCAGCAGCAGCAGTGCCAAGGCCCGCAGCGGCCGCGGCGACGAAGTGGACGACGACGGCTACATGCCGGAGACGGCAGTGGAGCGGCGGCGGCGGCTGGCGGTGCTGCAGTCGGTGCAGGACGACGACGATGGCGGCGACAGCGGCGACGGCGACGACGACGACGACGACGGGGGCGACGACGAGACGCGGGAGACGCCGGCCGAGCGGCGGCGGCGCGAAGCGGCGCTGGGGATGTCGGGGGCGGCGGCGGAGGACAGCGACGACGACGACACGCCGCGGGTGCCACCGGTGCGGCGGGGGATCCGGTTTGCGGACACGCCGGCGCGGCGGTGAGGCGGGCGTGTGCGTGGACGTGCGTGGTTGAGCTGAATGGCCTTGTTGGTTGATTGGCCTGGCCTGGTTTCTGAGAAGGGCCTTGGCCTGGATTTGCTTTTTGTACATACTTTGCGGAAGACGAGGACTGCGGCAACGCAGGGGCGGCCTGTTGGCTGGCGGTGGCAACGGATTGATCGTAATGACATGAAGAGAAAGAAGATTCAAGTTATACGCGGGGATAGTGTGCATGCGGTGATAATACCAGTACCAGTAGAACGTGGTGATCGTAGAGCGTACTTGATGACGTCTGCTGCACGTGACCGCCGGGGTAAAAATTTGCCTACGGGCAATTTTTCTCCCAACCGCCACACCACCACCACCTGCACGACACGACACGACACGACACGCACACACACGCCTGCTAGCCGCCAAGATGGTCCAATTAGTCGAGGTTGACGAGGAGAACTACCAGCAGCCGCGCGTGGCGACGGTCGAGGACGACGACGACTTTACGGACACGGGTGGGTGGATGCCGTGAACAAATCCCCAATCGTCTTCTGATGCTGACCCCCCAGACTCCGAGGTCTCGACCGACTCGGACTTTGACCCGAGCCGCGAGACGCTCGCGGACCGGCTGTATGCGCTGCGCGACATTGTGCCGCCGACGGCGCGCGGCTGGTTCTACGGCAAGTACCAGTGGAGCTACCGCGTCGTGGGCACGACGCTCGGCTTCCTGGGGCGGGCGGCGTGGACGGTGTCGGTGAGCGCGCTGCTGGTGGGCATTCCGTTTGCGCTGTCGTGGGCGGAGGAGCAGAACATCCTGGCCATGGAGCAGGAGCAGCGGATGCGCGAGCTGGGCAGCGAGGTGCTGACGGCGGGCGGGCCGGGCGGGCCGGGCGGCGAGGCCGGCGGCGACACGGCGGCGCAGGTCAACGCGGCGCTCGGCGGCGGCGCGGGTGCGCGGCCGGCGCTGTAAGGGGGCGGGGGCACGGGGGAAAAACGACGGCTGTTGGAAGACGGCAGCAATGACACGGCAGACGACTTTCTTCCGTTTTGAGGACACGACGACGTCCTCGGACGTCGAACCGGCGACGACGGCAAAGACCGCACTCTTCACTCTATGATTTGTTATGTTTGGGCATGCACCAGGAGGTGTCTCTGTAGGGTATACAGGCTGCTGCAGGAATGCAAGAAAGAAAAAAATGCATCAATTGGAGAACGAAGGAAAGCATACATCATGAGAAGAGTCAATAGCCAAACGCCGGGCACACTGCCCACACGGTGCCACCACACACTCAGTGCACCGGCCCCTCCAGGTCCAGGGCGGCCACGGCCGTGCGCTGGCGCGCGCTGTCGGCGACCAGCGTGCCAAAGTAGCGCAGCGCGCCCTCGCTCTCGACCTTGCTCTTGAGCGTGGCCTCGCGGCGCGAGCCCAGCTGGTCGACGGAGCGGTTGAGCCCGTCGCGGATGCCGTCGGCCGGGTAGCGCAGCACCTTGCGCACGGTGCCGGCAATGCGCGTTGCGTTGTAGTGCACGTAGTCGATCTCGGCCAGGCGCGCCGACAGCTTGCGCGCCAGCCGCTGCGGCAGCGCCTGCGGGATCTGCGACAGCACGTAGCCCGCCGCGGCCAGCAGCGCCAGCGCCAGCCCCGGCAGCAGCAGCCGCCGCGTCGCCGTGCTGCCCGCCAGCCCGCCGCGGCCCGCCAGCCGCAGCGCCGCCAGCGCGTGGTCCAGCCAGCCCGGCGCGCCCACCAGCCGCCCGCCCAGCGCCGTCGCCACCGTCAGCGCCATGCCCGTGCCCGCCATCTTCTCCTGCCGCTGCAGCAGCGTCGACACGTCGACGAAATCCCACGCCTCCGTCGGCAGGTCGATCCGCCGCGCCAGCTCGTCGCGCCGCCGCCGGAACATAAACTCGGGCCGGAAGTTGAGGTCCTCGTACTCCGTCCCCAGGTGCAGGATCCCCAGCTGCTGGATCGCCCGCACGCCGCCCGCCGCCGCCGTGCGCGCCTGCTCCTCGCTCGCCGCCACCGACGCCGCCACCTGCGCAAACAGCACCTGCTTGACCGCCTCCGCGTACCCCAGCGCCCCCAGCAGCCCCGGGTACGCCACGCCCAGGTCGCCGTCGCCCGCGTGCGCAATCGCCGCCGCAATCGTCGCCCGGCTGTGGTCGTACACCCCGCGGCACGTGTCGTCGATGATCTGCTCCGCCTCCGTGCTGACCGCCGTCTTGGCCTTCGTGTTCGTCTCCAGCAGCGGCTCGATCTCGCGCAGCTCGTCGCTGACCCGCGCAATCTCCGCCTGCGCCACCTCCACGTTCACCGTCGCCAGCGCGTGCATGTCGTTGAGGATGTTGAGCAGGTAGTTCTTGGCCGGCGCCAGCTTCGACTGCGCCCGCTTCTCCAGCACAAACCGCCGCAGCGCCTGCTCCATGTTTTCAAACTTGCGCAGCTTCTCCTTTTCCTTGCCTTTGCCTTTGGGGTCGCTGTTGCCGTTGTCGTTGTCGTCATCGTCGCCACCACCACCACCACCACCAGAAGCGCTTCCGCTTCCCCCCGGACCTCCAGGCCCTCCAGGCCCCCCCGGCGCCATCGGAATCGCATTGCTCGACACAAAGTGCACCAGCTCCGACGCCTCCTTGTGCGTCAGCGGGCTCAGCGCCGACACCTGGTCCAGAATCATCTTCTCGCACCGCTTCTGGTCGCGGATCACGTCGAACCCGTTGACGACAAAGAAAAAGTACGCCTTCTCCGCCGCCGCCGTCCGGATAAACTCGCTCGCCGTCAGCGTAAAGTGGTTCGCCGCCGACACGACAAACACGACCACGTCAATCTCCTCCTGCCGCGCAAACACCGCCGTCGTCTTGGTCGTGTCCGAGTTGAGCCCCGGCGCGTCGATCAACGCAATGTCCACGATCCCGTTGCTCAGCAGCGTCTCGTCCAGCGTCCGCACGTTCTTCACGTACACCTTGCACTGCGTGTACCGCGAGTTGTCCGTCACCAGCGTCTCCAGGTCCGCCAGCCCGTACACGTCGTACGTCGTCTCGTCGTTGCGGTTGTACGCCGCGTCCTGGTGCACCGCGTGCACCTCCTCCACCCCGCAGTTCTCGTTGGCGTCCAGCACCTCGCAGAAGATGCTCGTGCACGGCTGCTGGTCCTCCGGCAGGATCTTGCGCCGCAGCAGCGCGTTGCAAAACGTCGACTTGCCCGCGTTCAGGTCGCCCGTGATCAGCACCTTGCTCGACGTGTTCTCGATCCGCTCCCGCAGCGCCAGCAGGTGCTTCAGGCTCGACCGGATCTTCTCGTCCAGCAGCGACGCAATCGAGCTCTTCTCCAGCGAGTGCACCAGCTCCGCCTGGTGCAGGCTGCCCAGCTGCAGGTCCAGCTTCAGCACCGAGAACTCCTGCGCAATCTGCGGCGTCACCAGCCGCGGCGGCTCGTTTGCTCCGTCGTCTGCTGCTGCTGCTGCCGCTGCTGCTTGTCGCCGGTTCTCTGCCGCCCGGCTCGACTCTGCCTGCTGCAGGCTGCTGCTGTCGTCCAGGCTCGTGTACGTGCGTCGCAGCGGCCCGTTGGGCGGCAGCCGGTCCGCCGCCGCCACCTGCGTCTGCGTCGCCGCCAGGTCGCCAATCGTCGTGTGCGAGTGCTGCAGGCCCGGCCGCGCCGTCGGCGACGGCGGCGGCAGCGGCGCCGTGGCCTGCACCCGCTGCACCGTCGGGTAGTGCGCCGGCCACGTCGCGTTGGTCGCCTGCAGGCCCTTGAGCAGCTCGACCACCTGGCTGATGGCCTTGCTCAGCGACACGCACTGCTGGTTGTACCAGATCTGGTGCAGCGCGCTGTTCTGTGCCCGGTTGTTGCTGGTGCTGGCACTGGCGTGGTTGTAGTCGGCGCCCGTGTGCAGCGACCGCACGTCGTCGTCGCCGCCCGTCGAGCTGCCGCCGTAGCCCGAGTCCTGGTCCAGCAGCGACTGCAGGTGGGCCGCGTGCTCCGACGTCGACCCGTTGCCGACGGTCATGTAGCCCGGGCGTGTCGTCGTGCCGCTGTTGCTGCTGCTTGCTGGCACCACGGCCGAGTCGCTGTTGGCACCGGCATCGGCATCGGCATCGGCACCGGCATCGGGGCCGGCACCCGCGGACGCGGCTGGATCGTCCCAGACGCGCCCCTTGCCCTTGTTGGGTAGCTGTTTCTGGCTCATAGCGTGGATCCGGCTTCCATCGATGTATGTTTGATGCAGGAGAAAAAGGACGAGACCCTGTCGTTGGATTGGGCTCGGAGGAAGACGAAAGGAGAAGGCAATTTTCTCGCCTGATGGGGGGGGAGAGGGAAAGCGCCACACCGCTGGTGTGTGGCGCGTGATTGGTGTAGCCACCCCCGTGACAAATCGGGGTAAAAAAAAAAAACGTTGGGTCGCCCCGTCTTGTCCTTTTGCCCGTTTTTGCTGCTGGAGCTCCGTTTCGGAAACGGAGCCTTGGTAGTGCGCTAAACCGCCTACGTAGCCTTGCTTTGCTCCTGAAAGCGCCCAGCGCCAGCCAGCCAGCCAGCCAGACAGCCGTTATCGCAGAACACGACCGCCACGGCGACGACAGCAACGAGCCCCGAGCGATAAAGCGCGCACCGCGAGGACAGCACGGCCATCGAATTGAGGGAGCGAGCTCTTTGTGCGGGACAGACGCCATCGGACACCATGAATGTGAGTGGGAAGAGCGCATCCCTGGCATCACCAGACATTGCGGCTGGCATCAAATCATCACGACACTGCTGACCGCCAGATCCTCGAGTGGGCGTTTGGCAAGCGCATGACGCCGGCAGAGCGGCTGCGCAAGAACCAGCGCATGCTGGACAAGGCGATCCGCGAGCTGGACCAGCAGCGGGTCAAGCTGGAGAAGCAGGAGAAGACGCTGGTGATGCAGATCAAGCAGAGCGCGCAGAAGGGCCAGATGGGGGCGTGCAAGATCCAGGCCAAGGACCTGGTGCGCACGCGGCGGTACATTGAGAAGTTCTACGGGATGCGCAGCCAGCTACAGAAGATCTCGCTGCGGCTGCAGACGTACCGCACCAACGAGCAGATGATGCAGGCGATGAAGGGCGCGACGATGGCGCTGGGCAGCATGAACCGCACAATGAACCTGCCGTCGCTGCAGCGGATTGCCATGGAGTTTGAGCGCGAGAACGACATCATGGAGCAGCGGCAGGAGATGATGGACGACGCCGTGGACGACGCCATGGACGTGGGCGAGGAGGAGGAGGGCGACGAGGTCGTGGAGCAGGTGCTCGAGGAGATTGGCGTCGACCTGACGCAGGCGGTGGGTTCCTCGCTTCCCGTGTCTGTCGTCTCTCTCCCGCTAACAAACAAAACAGCTCGGCGACGCCCCCCAGGGCCTGCAGTCGGCCGCGGTGCCCGAAGGAAGAGTCGCACAGGCCGTCGGCGGCGGCGGCGGCGGCGGCGGCGGCGACCCTGGCGACGACGACCTCCAGGCCCGTCTGGACAGTTTACGACGGTAGTCGGGGATTGCGGCTGTCGTTGTCGCTGTCGTTGTTGCTGTCGTTGTCGCTGTCGCTGTCGCTGTCGTCACTGCATTTTGCTCGCCCAAAGACGCTTTGCTCCGTGCTCTCCTTTTTCCGCTTTTTCCTCTACAGTACATCTAGCCGTCTGCCAGCTCCAGTGTCTTTACCTGAATGCCGCCGTCTTAATCCAGTTCGAGTCTCTGTCTCGTCGTCGTCTTCACTCTCTTTTCCTCCCTTTGTCTTTCTTCTCCCTCCCTCTCTTCCTCTCCCCCCCCGTCGTACCGTCCTTCTGTGCACCGCGTAACCTCGCACAGCCATCGTATGCCTCCTCTTCGCTTGCCATGTTCCGTCTCCTCAATCCTCCGCCTATGCCGGGCGCAGTGTCGTGTGCCGTTCTTCCGCTCGTGCCGCCCAGAGCTTTAGCGCCGTCGCGCTCGCCCGTACGGAGACCACAGACCCCCCCCACGCCCCCCTAAACGGCCCAGCCCCCCGGCGCCTACAGCACTCTTACAACACTAAAACATTCTGATACAGCACCAAAAAATTACATCATCCTCCCCCCCCGTCATAGCACCCCTCGCCCCTGCCAACGATCCGCCCTGGCCCCCCTTCCCCGCTGTCTTCCACAGCCGCCGAACGAGCCCGCCCAGACGGCCAAACGTATAACCCTCCTCTGCTCAATCCTTGCTCAGCAACCACCACGCCCACAAACACCACAACCGCCACCAAAAAAAAAACGACACATCATCATCCCGCGCACGCCTGCATTGCATCGCCCGCAATTCGAGCGAGGCCATTTCATCGGGCGCCGGCCATTCGAGTCCGACCGTCGATCTCGTTCGACGCCATTCTCCCTCGTCGCGACAGCTCGTTCTACCCCTAACTCTCTACCCCCTACCCATTCGTCTTTCGAGATCCCGGGTCCCGACTGCAACGATCCTTTGTTGTTCCTTTTCCACGTGTGCAGGTCACGCTCCTCTTCCGGACATCCGCAGCGTCCGCAATCCACCCTCCTCCACACCCCTGGACGACCACCCACCCCGTCAACCAAGCTGGCAGGCAACAAGCGCCGCAGCCTCTCCTCGCAGGGGGGCCTGCTGAACAGGATGTTTGGTGGGAGCTCGGCGCCGGCAGCCAGTCTGCGGCCCGAGAGCGCGATCGAGGACGAGGCAGAGAGCGGCGGCAGCAACAGCGGCGTGCTGCCCAGCGAGCCGGGAACTACAGGCAGCAGCAGCAGCAGTAGTAGCCACGCGCGGAAACCCAGCAAGAACACCAACGCGCCCGCCTCGCCGTCGACGTCGCCGCCCGACGCGAAAAAGAGCGGCGGGCCGTCGCTGTCGGCCGCCGTGCCGACCTTTGACCGGCGAAAGGGGTCGAGCAGTAGCGGCGGCGGCAGCGGCGGCGGCAGCGGCAGCCCGCCCACGTCGACGGCCACGACGACTGCCGACGCCGGCACCACAGAGAAGAAGCGCCGCAGCAGCGGCGTGGGCGGGCGGGCCAGCAGCCTGCTGGCGTCGGCCAAGAACTCGCTGAGCTTCGGGCAGGTCGGGCGCGCGCTCAGCGACGCGGCGTCGGCCAACCAGACGCCGCTGCAGAAGCTGGGCAAGCAGGACGCTGCGCTGGCCGTGCCGCAGGGCCAGCACAACAACTCGGCGGGCGAGTCGGTGCCGGGCCCGCGGTCGACGTTCCGCGTCGGCGTGTGGGAGGACCGCAACAAGAAGTGCCGCCGCACCATGGAGGACACGCACGCGTTCCTGTACAACTTTCTGTGCACGCCGTCGCCGGCCACGGCTGCTGCTGCTGCTGCTGCTGCTGCTGCCGCTGCTTCGAACAGCCGGAAAGACCGCAAAGACAGTGCCTCGCTGCCGTCGCCGACCAAGCTGTCGGCCAACAGCGCCGCCACGACGACGACGACGTCCAACAACGACGTGGCCGTGTCGGCGAGCAGCAGCAGCAGCAGCGTCGACGACCACACGGCCGTGGCCGACGGCCCGCCGCTCGAGACGGACAACGGCTACTTTGCCATTTTCGACGGGCACGCCGGCACGTTTGCCGCCGACTGGTGCGGCAAGAAGGTGCACCTGATCCTGGAGGACACGCTGCGCAAGAACCCGGGCACGCCCGTGCCGGAGCTGCTGGACCAGACGTTCACGTCGGTCGACGCGCAGCTGGAGAAGCTGCCGCTCAAGAACAGCGGGTGCACGGCGGCCATTGCCGTGCTGCGCTGGGAGGACCGCGTGCCGAGCAGCCAGTCGGCAACGGGATCGCAGAACCTGGCCGTGGACGCGGCCGCGGCAGCGACGGCGGCCGCGGCTGACGAGACAGCGGCAAAACCGGCCACAAAAACCGAAGCGGACAAGCCGGACGAGGCGGCGGAACGGAAACGCACGAGCGTCGCGAGCAGTGTTGCTGGTGGTGGTGGTGGTGCTGGTTCTGGCGCTGCTGCTGGTGGCGCTGGTGCTGCTGCTGCTGCTTCAGCCACCCACTCCCGACAGCGTGTGCTGTACACGGCCAACGTGGGCGACGCACGCATCATCCTGTGCCGGGCGGGCACGGCGCTGCGGCTGTCGTACGACCACAAAGGCAGCGACGAGAACGAGGGCCGGCGGGTGACGAGCGCGGGCGGGCTGATCCTCAACAACCGCGTCAACGGCGTGCTGGCGGTGACGCGGGCGCTCGGCGACACGTACATCAAGGGGCTGGTCACAGGGCGGCCGTACACGACCGAGACCGTGATCCAGCCGGAGACGGACGAGTTTATGATTGTGGCGTGCGACGGGGTGAGTTTTTTTGTCCCTTGTCCTTTCTCTTCGTGACGTTCTTTTCTGACCACCAGCTCTGGGACGTCTGCTCCGACCAGGAGGCCGTCGACCTCGTCCGCCACGTGCAGGACCCGGACACGGCGGCCAAGATGCTCGTCGACCACGCGCTCGACCACATGAGCACCGACAACCTGTCGTGCATGATTGTGCGCTTCGACCAGGCGGCCATGGCCGCCGTCCAGGCCGACAAGGCGCGCCAGCTGGGCGTCGAGGGCGACGGCGAGGCCGAGCCCGCCGCGGCCAGCACCGCCAGCATTGCCACCCGCACCCGCCGCCCCAGCGAGGCCGACGCCATTGTGCGCAGCGCCCGCCACAAGATTGCCACCGGCGCCGCCCCGGCCGTTGGCGTGTCGGCCAGCAACAGCGGCCGCGGCCACGACCCGGTGCCGTCGCCGACGACGGCCCGAGCGGCGGCCAGCACCAGTGCCAGTGCCAGCGCCAGCGCCAGTGCCAGTGCTCCTGCTCCTGCTGCTGCTGCTGCTGCTGCTGCTTCCCCTACCGAGGAGCCGTTCCAGCGCACGGCCATCAAGGGGTCGGTGCAGGAAGAAGCGACGGCCGGCGACAGCGTCACGAGCGACGACGACAGCGCGTCGGTGCAGACGGCCAGCACGGCGGCGTCCACCACGACAACGACCACGACCACGACCACGACCACGACATCGGCATCGGCATCGGTTGTGGAGGACGCGAAGCCATGATGGCTGCCGACGGCTTGCTGAACGGGACCGGCCGGATGTTTTCATGTGCTGCATTGCTTTCTGTCTTTCTTCTTTCGTCTGTATTTCTTGGCATCGACGTTCCGAATGCGTTCATAGGACAATGCAATCCTCTTGTGCAGCTGCTGTCCGTGCAAGTGTTGTCTTATTCTTCAAGTCACAACAGGCAGTCTGTCGCAAATGCCTTCCTGGAAAGGCAAACATCCAAAACACACGGCCAGAGCTCAAAGATGCAAAGGCTCTTGTTGACAGACATTGGTGGGCAGGAAACTATCACAAGAATAACAGCCAGGCGCCTTCTACAGCAGTTGGGCGGCAAGCGGCGATCTCTCCAAGACAAAGTAAAACACAAAATTATTTGCAGAGAAAAGAAAAAGAAGCTTGCTATAGACACGGTATGGTTCTGTTTACCCAGCCCCTATTTTTTTCGATTTGCACACTCTAAAGCAGAGACTCCACCCAGTAGATCAAACACCGAAAGTATCCTAGAGAGCGCGGGCCAAAACGCTGCCGTGAAGTAGTCGAACGGGAATAGAAGGAGAAAAAGGAAAAAGAAATAGTGTGTCGTCGAGACGAGCAACCCGCAAAGCTGCGGTGCCGGTGGGCCGTTGGGCCCGATGGTGGGTGGTGAGGGAAAAAAAGGGGGATGGGGTATACAAAGGAAAAGAAGACCTGTGTGAAGAGAGAAAGAAAGGAAGGAAATCGAGGCATTAGGCGGGCAGTAGGTTGTTGTCTACTGCCCAAAAGTGGTGTGGCTCTGGTGGGCTTCCTGGAGGACTGCAAGACACGGAGGGTGGTTAGCAAACACGACAACACACACATTAGAAGACAAAGACAAAGAAAACGACATACTCTGCAGAACATTCATCTGGCCGGCGCGGTCTTCGCAGGCAAGCTGCAGGCCGGGCCCTTCGACAAAGTCCAGACACACGCTGTTGGGCAGCTCCTGGACCTCCATCTCCGGGATGTACGGCAGCCGGAAGTCGCTGAGATGGTACCGCTTGACCGTGCCGGCGGCCCGGTCGCCGCTGGCCAGCGCGCTCGCCGCCGCCGCCGCCGACACCCCGTTGGCCGTGCTGAGGATCAGGAAGCCCTGCGAGTCCAGGAACATGGTCCGCCGCTTCCACAGCAGGTTGTCCGGGAACTGCACATTGACGTCGCCCAGGTACGACACCGTGCTCGCCTGCGCAGGCGCAAAGCTGTCGCGCGACGACGGCGGCAGCGCGCTGAAGCCGCCCTCCTCCTCCTCCGCCAGCGTCGGCGAGATCGTCGGCGCCGTCTTGCGCGTCGAGCTGAGCGAGCTCGACAGCCGCCGCATGAACCGCGACGTCCGGCTCTTGCTGCCCGACCCCGTCTTCATGTGGCCGAACTCGCTGCGCGTCGACTTGCTGTCGTCGCCCGACCCGCTCGTCTCCGTCATCAGCGACGGCGACAGTGGCGTGCTCGCGTCCCGGTCCTTGCTCATCGACGACCGCCGGCTCGAGATGCTCAGCCGCCGCGCCAGCCCCGAGTTGGTGTGCACCGACGGCGGCCGCGACTGGCCTTTCGAGGCCGCGCCACCACCACCAATCACCGACGGCGAGCTGATGCTGTTCACCAGCAGGCTGTCCTGCGACGGCGACCGACCTCCGCGGATCGACTCGCGCCGGTCCTTGATAAAGTCCTTAACAATCGACAAGGACGACCGCCGCCGCCGGGACCCGTCGTAGTCGTCGCCGATCGTCGACCGGTCCTGCGACTGCGACCGTCGCTTCTCCCTCGACATCCGCCGCTCCTGGATGCTCTCGCGCCGCGGCATCGGCTCCAGCGCCGCGTCCTGCGGGCTTGGCGCCGCTGCCGGCGACGACCGGATCGCCCGCCTGTGGTCCACGACCAGGGGCGACTGCCGGAAGTCGACCTGTCCGCCCTCGGAAGGGTCCATGCTGTGGTCGCGCGCCTTGGAAAAGGGCTGTGCCGGGTCGCGGATGATCCGCGCCCGCACCTGGATCGACTCGGGCCGGCCGCGGGGCAGTGCGCCGCCCTCAAACACCGACAGCCGGCTGGCCACCGAGCCAGAGCGGTCGCGTGGCAGCAGCATTCTGGCTTCTGGCGACGATTCCTGTGTCCCTGGCGGCGAGGGCGACTTGTCCCTGGACGAGGCGCGGTCGATCACAGACGGCGATTTGGACGCATCGCGCCCAGCGGTCCTCCGCACCGAGAAAAACGTAGAGGTCGGCCGTTCCGTGCGCGCTGGCGACTCGGGCGCTGCCGCGCCGGCTGTGTTTGCGGAAAGCTTCTCCAGGGCCTTGATCCGCTGGGAGATGCTGGAGCCAATGTTGGACTTTTTCTGGGTCAGCTGCGGTGGTGCCTGCTGGGCCATCTTATGCAGGAACACGGCGCCAGACGAGACCGACCGCGCCGAGCTGGTTGTGACATCCCCAGGGCCCAGCAGGTTGCCGCGGATCGGGTTCGAGACTGTGCGGACGCTGCGGCCAGAGCTCCCCGTCTTGACGGGCGACTTGGACACGGTGATCGGCTTTGCCTCTTGCACGGTCGCAGAGTGCAGCTCCTCCATGAGGCTCTCGTCGTCGGACAGATCCGCCTCGGAAGACGCGCCGTCCTTGGGCAATCCATTGTCTAGATCTGTGCGAATGGGATCCACCATTGCCCTTCGCCTCGCACGCTTCGCTTCGGCAGATGCAGCCTCGCCGGACTCCTGCACAATCGTGGACTGGCTGTCTCGTGAGCGGTCCGGCAATGCGATGGAAGGAACTGCTGCTGTCGGCGCCGCGGTGGGCTCTGAAGTGGCCTCGGCCTCGGCCTCGGCCTTGGCGGGTGTCTCCGTCTCCGGCGACGAAGGCGAATCCTCGTTCTTCTCATGCACGGCCGCAGCCTCGTGGTCGCCAGCAGCCTCTTCCGCATTGTGGCTTGGCGAATCTGTGTGCAGCTCCGGCACTGGTTGCGCTTCCGGATCCGACTGCGGCACAGAGCTGCCATCCAGCGTGGTTGGCTCTGTGGCAGGCGGCTGCTCAACGTCACCGCTGCTCTCGCCCGTTTCTTCTGTCGCCTCCTCAACGTCCTTCGAGTCGGCGGCTTCTGGCACCTCATGCGGCTTGTCTTCCACGGTCGATTCTGGCGCTTCGGGGCTGGCCGACGCAAGCGGCAGGTCTTTCGATTCGTCCGTCTCGGGGCCTGCTTTCGCCTCTTCCTCCAAGGGCTGGGCAGTCTCGTCGGTCGACTCTGAAAGGGACGAGGCCTTGGTCGAGTCTCCAATTTCCGAGGACATGGCCAAGGGAGAGGCGGGGTGCGAGTCTGTGTGGGTGTCCACGGAGGCCTCGTCAGCGGCACTGAGGCCAACATCAACGGCAGAATCGGTCGGGGCGGCATAGGGAGGGGTGAAGGTGCTGCTCTGCTCTGCACCATCACTTGTGCCGGGCCGGTCGTCCAAGCTGCCGACAACAGACACGTCGGCGGCAGAAGCGCTGTCGGACGGGTCCTCGGCTGGCTGATCGTCCGCCGCCTCCGAGGGGGGCTCAACCACGCCGACGGTGGGGACGGGGACCGGCGGTTGGTCATTGCCCTTCCTCCGCTTTTCTCGCAGCTTCATGGCTTTCAGGAGGCGGGCCTTCTCCATGCTCGTGCCCGACTTGGACGCGGCTGCCGTGGTCGTGGCAACCGATTTGGCAGAGAGACCAGAGCTGGACGCTGGTCTCCCCGAGCTCGTGTGTGGCCTCTTGAAATTCAACGCATTCGGAGGTGGGCTCGGCGGGACGGGGAACGCTCCGAGCTCGTCGCCGCGGGCAGTCGCAGAAGCCACGCTCGGGCCGGGCTCGGAGGGCTCGTCGGCTTTCTCTTCTTCTTCGATCGCCTGCGACGGGCGGTCGCCTGCCGGTTTGCCGCTGTCGTCGCGTCCGCGCCGGGAGCCCTTGGAAAAGAGCTTGAAGCCAGCCGGGATCGACGACACAGGCCGTTGGTTGCCAATGCTGCCAGACGTGCGCGGCCGGCCAGACACGTCTGTTGTCGTCGGGCGGGGCGCCAGCTTAACCTTGGGCTTTCCATACTGGTACGAGGAGTACACCTCGGAGCGCGACAGTTGGCCAGAGAGGCGGTGGCTGTCCCCATCGTACTGTGCCGAGGGAGACAAAGGCCGGTCCCCGCCGGTGAACGCCGGCACCTCGGCGGTGCCGGCAAACTGCGACGCGTCGGGCGCTGCGGCCAGTTTGGCGTCGAGTGTGACGGGCGGCGGAGCGGTGGTGGGATGGTCATCCTTTCCGACGGACTGGCGCTTGGAGGCACGCTCTTCCTCTTCCTCCTCCTCGGCAATTTCCATCAGACGTCTCCTCCGCAGCGAGCTGGTGGAGGACGATGTTGAGCTGGACGCCGTGTGCAACGAGCAGGCGGCAGACAGCTTGGTGTCCTTGAGGTCTTTTGCGGTCGCAATGGTGAAGGTGGTGTTGTACGGCGTGAACCGCTCGCAGACGGCATTGAAGTGAACAGTCACACGCGCTGGAAGAGGGGAGGGGGGACAGAAACGCAGGTTAGCGAGTGTGCCACATGCAGACAGACGAGTGCTCGGAAGCCACGGAAGAAGAAGAAGAAGAAAAAAAAAACATACCTTGGACCAGCCGAGAGCAGTTCTCGGGTAGATACTTGATAATGACGTTCCGCCGTCTGTAGCGCAGGAAGCCGTACAGCGGAGACGCCTCCTCGTACTGGGATATGTTGTTGCGCATCTCGACGATGCCGCCGCCACCGCGGCCGAGGAGGCTGATCTCATCACGGCTGGCGTACTGTAACAGAAACCTAGAGAAAGAAGAGTCAGCTTGTCGGTTCGTTCTACCGGTGCCCGGTCTGCTAGGCAGAGTGCCCGCCGCCCACGTACCATCCTCCGGGCTCCGAGACAGCGGCCGCGTGCGCTTCCTGGATGGCCGCGCTATCCAAGCCGTTGAGCGACATGGCTGCTGGGCGAGGGTCCTCTGCGACAGCCGCCGGCGAGGAGACGACAGGCCAACAACGACAGGTCGACGGCGCGCGAAGAAATCGACAAACAAAAAGCAATCAGGGGCGCGTGGTCCCAAGGCCGGTCCGCCGTGGCAGTGGGCGACAACAACACGCAAGACGAAGCAAAGCGCCAGGTGAGATGGGAGACTGTTGGCGTCCACGAGGGTGAGAAGTGCATGTCCTGACGGGCACAAGGGCCGACGCAAGGGGGGAAAATCGGAAAGCGGAGAGCGATGGTCGTTCCGGGGGGGGGCGCGCGCGTGGCCGCTGGCGTGCAACAAAAATAAAAAATTGGCCGTTCTCCCCGGGCCTTTACTTTTTTTTGTTCTGACTCTCGTCGATCAGCGGCTGCTGGAAGGCACCTCCAGGGGCAACAACACAATGACGCCTCAGTCACATTCCTGGGCGAGCTGACAGGCGGGCTGGATAAAGAATGCGAGTGGTCGATAGCTTTATAGAGCGAGGCACGCCCCAATCTAAGAAGAAAAGGAGGGAAAACAAAAACAACCAGTTGATGAGGAGGGGGGGGGGGAAGGCGCAAAGTCCCAGATCGAGAGCCAGGAGATCCGGAAAGGGCGAGACGCGTCTCAGAACCACGATAGACAGGAGGGGGACGATAAAGGAAAGAACGAAGAAGCAATTGCCTGGCAGGTTTCGGAAAGGGGTCGTCGGTTCTAGCGCAGGGTCAGGTACCCCTGAACGATTTTAGGGTGAATTCCCCTTCTGGTTTAGCCTGCTCCCGTCTGTATTTATGAACGCTAGTGCCGCGCACCGTGTGTCGGTACTGTGGTTCTTATACGAGACTCAGCTGCGATCATGCCTGGAGACAGGACGACGTGCTTCCTCAACCACACCATAAACCAATAGTGAAAAAGACTCTGCGGCCGAGGCTAGAATGGTTTGAAACGTTCTTTTTTTCTTTCTGCCCAGAGTCCTGCGCCCGTCAATCTTGATCTCAGTAAGGCCCGCCTGTCTGAACACGAGAAAATCCACAGCAGAGATAACAAAACTCTAATGAGAGAGAGAAGCGAAAAAGGAAACAAAGCACAATCGTCGGAACGTAACGTAATATCAAAGAACCGCCCCCCCTCCCCCTAATATCAGTACCCAGTATTATCCATCGTCATGAAATCAAGAAGATCCAGGCCGGCCACATTGACGCCCTCGGCCGTCATCGCTACCGTGTTCGAGTCGCCAACGTTCTGGAAAAACGCCGCCCCGGCCGGGAGATACCACATCTCCCGGTCGTCCCAGTCCATACCGTCCGCCGCAAACATGCCGCTGCCGTCTGCACCGCTGCCACCACCACCGAGCGCAGTGCCGCCATGGTCAATGCCCCCCACCCCAGCGGCCAGCGGCGTTGACGGATTCAGCGCCGACGGCAGCCCCGGCGTATACGGAAAGCTGCCGGCCGCCTGGTCAAAGGCGGTCGCCGAGATATTGGCTGATGGCGTGCCAGCAGTTTCAAAGCCTGAAAAGAAAAAGAAAAAAAAAACCCCGTTAGCTGAGAAACGTAACAAGATACCTGGTAGCGTGGAAAAAGAGAAAAACTCACCAGGGATGCCCCCCATCTTGCCCCAACTCGGCTCGCCCGAATTGAAAGCCGGCGCTGCCGACGATGCTGCTGCTACATGCGCCCCCCCGCGCCCGTTCTCCATGTGCCCAACTCTGTGCCGGGTTGCGGACAACGGCGCCTGCCCATTGACGGCGCCGGCCTCCGCGTGCACGCCCGGGCTCTGGCCCTCGGCCGACGGGAGCGTGTTGGTGGAGCCGGGCGGCGCGTGGATGAAGCGGTTGCGCAGCCGGCTCGTCAACGACTCGAGCAGATCGGCAAAGCGGATGCCCAGGTGCACGTCGTCGACAATGCAGTTGCGCAGGGCATCGACGGTCCGGTCCATCAGCGAGATGGACATCTCCACGTCGGCCTTGGGGGCGCCCAGCGCAAAGGTCTTGAGCAGGAACAGGGCGCCGCTGATGATGCGGAAGTACGTCCGCACCGGCGCGTGCTTGAGGTAGCCGCCCGGCAGAAGCCCGTCCACCACGGTCCGCAGCAGATTGCGGCAGCCGTCGACAACTTCCTTGATACTCTCGCGGTCGGCCGCGCCGAAGCCTCCGAGCTGGCCCAGCGGCAGCTTGCCATAGTAGTTCTGCGTCTGCGGCGACAGCTGCGGTGCGTTGCCCGACGAGTTGCTGCCGGCCGACGCGGTGTTTCCCGCATTGCTTGTGCACCGCTCCACCACGGCTTGCAGGGACAGCGAGTTGATGTAGATGCGCACGTACTCGTACTCGATGGTGAGGATGTGGCGGGTGAAGGTCGGCAGCTTGAAGCGCTCAAACTCCTTGTACCAGTCGCGCAGAAGCGGCTGGAAGTCCCGCAGAAGCTCAATGTACTTGCCGCTCTGGATGATGTCCGACGTGTGCTGCCGCGAGCGGAAGATGCGCTCGTTGCCGGCGTTCATGGCATTGCTGATGCCGGCCCAGCAATGGATGATCTGGTCGTCCAGTTCCAGGTCGGGAATGTAGTTGAACGAGCCCGAGGTGGCCGAGAGGTTCGTGCCGGGTGTCTGGCCGTCGCCAAAGGAAGAGGGCCGCTTCCGCGAGGTGGCCGCGTCCTTTTTCCGCAGTTGGTCCGAGACCATATTGGTCCACCCGAGGCGGCCAGCCAGCTGGGACAGGTAGATGAGGAGCAGGCGCTTGATGCGCGAGGCCCGCAGACGGTACGCCTCGTCTTCATACTCGGGGCGTGTGATCGCATCGGAGGCCAACAGCTCGTCCACATCGTCAAAGACGCCAAGCTCGTACGCCAGTCCCATGGCTGTGCTCAGGAGCATCCAGCACATGCGGTCGCTTCGCCAGGCCGGCTCCAGCCAGCCGTCAATCCGCTTCCCGCCAACGCCGAGCGGGCGCGGCATGTCATCGTCGGCCGCGCCGGCTGCGGACGGCTGGTCGTTGTCGGCGGCGGGAAGCAACAGCTCGTCCGTGACCTCGGCGGGAGGGAAGTGGAGCGCACGCGGGTGCCATTCGGTCAGGATCATAAACGATTCAATGGTGCCCAGCGTGCGCAGACTGCCCTTGCGGAGGCCGCGCCAGGGCGCGGTGCTTGACGTCTGCGACTCGTCGGCGCCCGAGCCGCAGAAGCCGCCGCCGAACGCTTCTTGGCCCCAGACCACGCGCTCGATCATGCCCCGCAGGTAGGTCCAGAGCTGCTCGTGGATGGCATGTGCGCGGCACGTGGCGCCGGTGCCCGACAGAGTCTTGTAGCGCGATGCAATGGTCAGCAGGGTGACGGCCAGGATTGGCTCCTCGGTCAGCAGCGTGTGGTGGGACGCGGGAGTGTTGAAGGTGGGCGGCGAGATGGGCGTCAAGGGCGACAGGTATGTGTAGTAGTAGTCAATGTACTCGATTGCCTCCTGGGCCGTGAACCAGCCAGCCCGCACAAAGCGGAACCGGGTCCAGAGCTTGAGCGCATCGGCGTAGCCCGGCAGCGTCGCCGGGTCTGGGTGGTCGACGCTGGGGTCGACCGGCTGGTGAGCGTTCGCGGCGGCAGGACGCGCAGGCTGCGCGGTGCTGTAGGTGCTGGAGGCTGGGGGGATGCGAGCAGTGTTCAGGGTGGTCCGCTCGTGCGAAGAGGCAAATCGACTCTGTGATGGGTCGCTGGCGGATGCGCCATTGCTCAACTCGTCGTGTTTCGTGTGCCGGCTGTATGCCATGTTAGGAAAAAGGGAAAACGAAAACAGAAGAACAGAGAGACAAAGCCAACGCACCCGTCAGTAGCGGCCTTGTAGAGCAGGTCCAGCGCATCGTGCGGTCCATACACCTCGCGGCGCATGACCGACTGTGCCTCCAGGTTCTCGAGGGGCGTGTTCGCCTCGTCCGAGTTGGCGGCCGTTCCGCTGTCGCCCGCCTTCCGCGGCGCAACGCTGCTAGAGCGCGACCCGTCGTGGGGGTGGTCATCGGACCGGGGGCGCCGGAGGGGGTGCGTCCGCACATGTCCAGGGGCGACGGCGGCGGCGGTGCCCGAGTCACTGTAGTGGTGGCTCCGGTCAAGCGAGGCGGCCAGCGACGAGTCGTCGGACTGCAGTTTCCGACGGCCGTTGCGCAGAACGTAGTCATCGATCTCGAGCTCGGGGTCGTCTTCGTCGGCCTTGCGCTTGCGCCGTGTCGCGCTGAAGTAGCACTCCTTGCTCTCGCGCCGGCAGCGATCGCAGGGCGGGTCGTGGGGGTTGTCTACGGGGCCCAGAATGCAGCGCACCTTGCGGCGCCGGCACGGGATGCATGCCTGGTACACCCGCTTATGGCCTTGGCCGTTAGGCTGCTGCTGCTGCGCTTGCGCCTGCTGCGATGCCTGCGCCTGCGCCTGCGCCTGCGTCGGATGGGATGGGGACCGGACCGAGGGCGATGGCGGCAGGTGGGTGCCGCTGCTGGCAAAGCCGCCGCCGAAATTGGCCATGGCCGCCCCAACCAGCACAGCCAAACCAGAGGTCGTCGTGTTGCGAGGGCGGGGGGTGGCGCGCTGTCGCTGGGCAACGGAGACGGGGGATTGTGCGTTGGATGGGCGGCGTGGCGACTGGGTTCTGCCGGGATTGGCGATGGTTTCTGTCGGTTTGCGACGGGTTTGGCGAGAAAAGCGGTCGGTTGGGGGGACTGAAGGCGAGAAAAAAGGGGGCAAAAGTGGGAGTTAGGACGGCGCAAAAGCCGGTGGGTCAAGGGAGCTGGGCGGAAAACGACGGGCGCTGGCAGGACGGGAGAGGAGGGATGGCTGGGAGAAGACTGGGGCGGTCTGCGCTAGGCATTGGGCGCCCAGCGAAGCTCGACGATGCGTGGGATTTGGGTGAAGAAGAGAAAATCGCGAAGAAAAAAAGAACGATGCGGAGGCAGCAGCAGCAGAATGCCGTCTGTGCTGGGGAATACTGGGCCGCGCGTTATCTAGGAAGGAGGAGACGGTCGCAGCTGGCCTGGAAGAAAAAAAGAAAAAAAAATCGATCGCGGGCACGCTCCTTCCTAACAGAGCACGCAGGGCATCTGGATCTGGGGCAGCAGCGACCCCGTCCGCTGCTGCTGCGGGACACGTCACAAGACCTGTTCCCTGTAGCACAAGCACCAAGCTGCAGACTCGGATGCCCGGGTCTCAAACGACGGTTATTTGGTTCCCTAATCCCTAAATCATCAAATAAAACGCAAAAGCCTGGCCTGACAAAAACACTGAGAACGCGGGACCAGCAACCACGGCGGCCACCCACGCGGAGGGCACATAGCTCTGCTTGCTAGTCCTGTCGCGAAGGAAAGGAAACAGCAACGGCCCAAAGACACCAGAAGACAGAAAAGCAGGAAACGTAAAGCAAAGGCCCCCCTGGGCCACACCTTGGCCATATGTAGTTTGCATGCAAAGAGCCCTCTCTACTTCAGACGGTGTCCTTCGGGTGTTTGGAGCTGTTGGCGGTTGGCGGTTAGCAAAGCCACAAACGCGTGGTCTTGGGCAGCACACAGGGGACTCACCAGGAAATCCCACATGAGGCGGCACAGGTTGTCCGGCATCGTGTAGAGATCGATCGAGAACTCGCCCGCTTTGAATGTCAGCTGCGTCAGAAGGGAAAGATAGAAAAAAAAAGAAAAGAAAAAAGAAAAACTTACCATCCGGGTTGTTCACAATGTACGTGTCGTCGCTCTTGTTGTCGTGGATGAGCTGGATGATGTGCAGCAGATCGTCCTCGCCGAGCTTGTGGATGGCGTCGGCCATCTTCTCGAGGTCAAAGGCCTTGCGCTTCTTGACGACCTGGTCGTGGCCCCCCTTGCGGGCGCGGCGGTCGTCGTCGGTGGGCACGGGCCCGGTCTCGCGCAGGATGGCCTGCAGGGCCTGGGACGGGTTCTTGAACTGCACGGTGTGGATGTTCTCGTAGCTGGCCTTGAGGAAGTTGAGGTCGTGGGCGATGGTCTGCTTGCCGCCCTTTTCGGTGGTGAAGCAGTCAATCGTCATCTCGAACTCGCCCCAGCCCTCGTTCCGGCAGGTAAAGGGGGGTTCGTGGAAGGCTGTTTGGTTATTTGGTTAGATGCCATTCTGCTGCACAGCGCATATGTGAGGGACGATGACGCACTCTGGACCGGGTTCTCAAACGACGGGTGCAGGTTGTAGACAACCTTTTGGAAGCACCGCGCCGGACGCTCCTTGCCGGCCTCGTCGAGGATGTAGACCTCAACGGTCCATTCCTTCATAGGGAATCCCTCCATCTGAGGCGGCTTGTTGCTGCAGAGAGCTGGTTAGCAAGCGCGCCTTCTCTCGTCATTGGGCAGGAAGAGGGACCAACATGTTGTGCTGCTCGGTGACGAGCTTGATTTTGCGCTGTTGAAGCAACCATCGTCAGCACTCTCCCTCTCTCTCTCTCTATCTCTCTCTCTCGTCCAGTCCAGCGGGCATTCTCACTTCGATAATCATGGTGTGCGGTTGAGAGGCAGACGCGAGGCGATTGTTTGTGTCGGTGTCTGGCAGAGCGAGTCAGTAAAAACGGTCCAATGCAAAGCTGCCGGCTGCTGCTGTCTCTCTCGTCGTCCTTGCCCGAGCGCGATCTTGCTCCTGTGCCTCCCTCGCCAGACGAGACGACAGACGCGACAGCGTGCACGGCCAATGACAAGCCAACAGAAAGAGCAGGCAGAGCATGCGTGCGAAACCGAACCCAATTCCCCGAAAATACGCACCGCAATGAAGATCGCCAAGATGCGGCGCGATGGACTTCTTGAGGCGCAGCGACTGCTTTGTCGGCGTGGCCGTCGACTTTTGGGGCTTCTGCTTGGTTCTGGTGTTGCCGGAGTACGAGCGGCCGGTGCAATTGTGCGCGGCAAGTTCGTCGAGGCGGTGGTGATCGTCGTCGTTGTCGTCGTCGTCGTGGGCCGCGTCGTGCTGCGCGAGAGGGCGGGTGCGAGTCGACTTGCGCGCGCCCATGCCCACACCCACGCCCACAGTGCCTGCGCGGCCGCCACTGGCGCTGCTGCTGCTGCTGCTGCTGCCGCCGCCAGGCGCGCCCCCCCTGGAAGAGACCCGCTGGGGTGGCAGCCCTAGCAGGCCCTTGGCGCGGTGCTGTCTGCCGAGACCCATGGCTCGGTTTTTTTTTGCCGCTGGGTTTTAGTGCTGTGGTGCTGTAATATAGGCGCTATTTCTTTCCTTAGGACGCTCTCTCGTTCCAGGCGCCGTCGTTCACGACGGTTGTTTGTGAGCGTTTGCAGAAAGAACAAATTCTGCAGACAAGAGACGACTTTGACGGGGAAACAAACGTCCGATCTCTGCCATTGTTTGTCCTTCTCTCCATTGTTCTCGGGCCTACTTCGGTACCGGCAGCCAGGACTCACGTCACGTCCGTTGCTGTATAACTACTATTGACAGCTACAGTCCAGTGCTGAGAGTAGTGATAGAACAGTAGTTTTGGGGGGGGGTCTTTTTTTCTTTATTTCGTATCCTTCTTGATCTTCTTTGTTTTTACGGTTGGGAACATGCTCGTAGGCAGGGGGAGTGACCAAAAGCAACGCAGAATACTATCAAAAAAAGAAAGGGGAGGGGAACGGCGTGAAGCTGTGCAGAACTGTTCTCAACAACCCAAAGAAGACGAGCGGTAGGAAGGGGGAGGGGGAAGAGGGCAGCACACGTCTATGCCTCCTCCTTCTTCTCCTCCTTGGCCTCCTCCTCCTTCTTCTCCTCCTTCGTCTCCTCCTTCGTCTCCTCCTTCTTCTCCTCCGCCTTGGCCGACTTCAGCAGCGCGGCGTTGGTTTCTTGCGCCTTCTCAAAGGCCTCCTTGAACTGGCCGGCGTCTGTAGAGAGGGAGATACGTTAGCTATATGCGCACAAAAAGAAGAAAAAGAGACAAAAGCAACCAAGGTTCACGTACTGTCCGCGTTGGCAAACCGGATGGCCAGCGTCTCGGCCGTCGGCGGCGCCTCGCTGTAGTCGGCAGCCACCTTCCAGACCCAGCTGCGGTCGGAGCCGATGTTGGGCTGCAGCTTCAGGTCCGCCGAGACTGCAGAGTTACAGGGTTAGCAAGCTTCGCGTGAGAGGCTGAGGGGCAGGTGACAAGGTACGTACTGTAGTGGTTCGCGCAAACCTTGAGCGTCTTGTCGCGGCGCATCACCAGCCGCACCCGCTTCGTGTCCTTGTGCTGCAGCAGCCGCACGTCGCCCGTGCCGCGCTCCCGCCACTCGTTGCCGCCCGCGTCGAAGCGGAACAGCTTGGCCCGCATCTTGAACAGCATGTTCTCGTCCTCCTCGTTCGTCTTGGTCTCGACCTTCTCCGTGAGCTTGATCACCGGCTCAAAGTGCGGGTCGTACTCCTCTTCCGCCTCGGCCTAGACAAAAGTTAGCAAAAGACGCACGTCACCATCGACCCCTGGGGAAAAAGAGAAAAACCAACCCCGTCCTCGTCGGCCGCCGCTGCTGCCGCCGCCGCCTCCCGCTGCGCCTTGTTGCTGCCCGAGTTGTCGCCGCGGTCCTCGTCCTCCTCCTTCTTCTCCTTCTTGGCGCCGCCGCCAAACATGGAGAACACGGCCGATGCGGTCACCGGCTTCTCCTCGGCCGCGCCGGTGGCCTCCTTTGCGTCTGCGCTCGACATGGTGGACAGTGTTGTACAGGGGATTGGATACAAAAAAAAAAGTGTCAGCTCGAAGCGTCGGTGGCGCGATGCGGCGTGCTGGTTCTGCCCGGAGTGGTATATGTTGTGTATGTCGGGACGTTGGTTTTGTCCTTTTTCGCAAGCTCCTTTTTTTCTGGCTGCCGGGAGTTGTTGTCGTTGGTGGTTGTCTGGGGCAAAAATTAGAGGAACAAATTTGACCCCTCTTCAGCCCCTCCCTAACGGTAGAAGCCCATAGAAGTCACTGCCAGCAGCCTGTCTGGATTTACGGGGAGGGCGGCGGCCTAACGGTATTACGGAGTAAGATACATAGTGACGCCATTAGCCAATAACAGGCTCTCGTTGCCAGCCTCCACCAACTCTTACACCGCTGAAGCTTGAGCTTTGAATTCGTTTTCAATTTTGACTGGATATATGGAACAGCGAAACTGGAACGACCTCGACAAATCCGATAAACGCCGCTTTCCATCCAAAAAGAAGAGTTCGTGTCTTGAGCAGACGTGACAAATAGAGCCGCGAGAAACATACATACCGTAGAAAGCAAAAGATCAACAAACGACAAAACAGCATGGCAATAACACCCAGCGATGCATGGGCGCACGTAGTAGAAAGCAACGTGCACGCGGCGGCTGTTCCCGGAAAAGAAAAAGAAAAAAAAGGGGGTGGTAGGGGGGTGGGAACGGGACGGAGACAAAGAACAGACAGACAAGAGGCTTGCTCACTTCGCATGCTTCTTGAAAGCCAGCAGCTCGGACAAGCTGCCCAGCGGGCAGCCGTGCTTCAAGAAGTCGTGCTCCAGCAGCTCCAGCGCCGAGGCGCGGCTCTTGACGTCCACACACAGACACACGGACAGGAACGCCTTGAGCTCCTTGCTGAGCTTCTCCGGCTTCTTCAGCCGCGGCGTCCCGTTCGTCGCAATCAGGTACAGCGCCTTCAGCGGCTCTTCGTTCAGGTACGGCGGCTCCGACTCGATCATCTCGATCGCCATAATGCCCAGCGACCAGATGTCCACCTTGGGCCCGTACTCCTTCTGCTTCACCACCTCCGGCGCCATCCAGTACGGCGTGCCCACCATCGTGGCACGCTTGGACTTGGCATCCGTGAGCTTGGCGCAGAAACCAAAATCGGCTGGGTTAAGGGTTAGCTGTGTACTCGGGTGAGAAATCATTCAGAGCTCCACTTACTGATCTTGACGTTGCCCCGAGCATCCAGAAGCACGTTGTCGCTCTTGATATCACGGTGGATGATCTTCTGCGAGTGCAGGTGTTGCAGACCGCGGCAGGTCTGTTGCATGTTGTTAGCCACTCATGTTCAAAATCCTCCAGCGTCAAAGCACAACACAACATACCTCGAGGCAAATGGTCGAGATCTGGTCTTCCGTGATGACTTGGTTGTTGTCAATCACATCCGTCAGGGCACCACCCTCCATGTACTCCATGACGACCCAGAGCTCCGAGAAGTTGTTCCGAAGGAAGGCATCCAGGAAGTTGACTATGTTCGGATGCTTGCTGTCCTTCATAACCATAATCTCGTTAACAATCAGCTCCTTCCGGGGCTGGTGGGCCAGGTCCATTTGCTTGATTGCAACCTGTGCCCGGCTTCCCTGCTCCCGAAGGAGCGTGCGCGCAATCGGCGACACGGCAGTCTCCCGCACCTTGGCCACGTACACGGAGCCAGATGCGCCCTGGCCGATCTTCTTCTGCTTGGAGTACGACAGGTTCGGGTCATCCTTGGAGACGGCCTCGCGCAGCTTGGCCATGACCTCGCTTTCGGTCATCGTGGACATGCGCACATCCTGCTTGCGCTCCGAGGGAGGCGGCTTGGCCACCAGGGCAGCCTCCGCCGCCTTGACGCCGTCATTTGGCCGCGTCGCCTTGGGCCCGACGTTCAGGGGCTTCACCGGCGCCGGCAGGCGAGACGGTGGCTGACCCTGCGACTGGCCGTTGGCACGGGAGGCGCTGGAAGCCGACTGGCTGCCGTTCTGGTAGCGCTGTGCAGAGGAGGCGCTCTGCTGCTGATCCGCCCGGGTCTGCATGCGAGCAGCCTGGGCCGCCGCCGCATCTCTCGACGCCGACGCGCTCGACTGTCCTGGGCGCGGTGCACCAGAAGCGCCATTGGCACTCGACGGCGGCGCCGGAGCTGGGCGCTGGGCCCGGAGGCTTGTGGCCGCCCCAGATTTGGGCGCAGGGGGCGCTGCGCGGCTGGGGTTGTAGCGATCGGGTTGGGTGGAGTATCCGCCGCCAATCTCTTGCTGGGCCAGGGGCGTCTTGGTCTTTGGCAGGGAAGCGTTGTACGCCTCCAGCTCACGGCGGTTCTGCTCTTCCATCTCCGCCATACGTTGCCGCTGTGCGGCCTCGTACTGCTGTTGCTGCTGTTGCTGCTGCTGTTGTTGCTGCATCTGCTGCTGCTGCTGCTGCTGCTGCTGCTGAAGTTGCTTCTGGCGAAGAACGTCGTCTTGGGATGCCCCGTTGCTGCTCACGTAGTTGGGGGCCATGCCCTGCATCTGCTGGCGCTGTTGCTGCGCCTCCGTCGGCGACGGTCGGCGGGGTGCGCCAGCAAGAGAAGAAGCCGATGGTGACGGCGATGGGAAGTTGTTGTTGCTGGGCTGGCGCGCCTGCTGCAGAGGCGGCGCCATGGCAGGGCGGGGCGGTGCGACCGATGCACCACCCGAGTAGCCCAGCTGTTTGCTCTGTGCGTTGCTCCCGGGCGGCGTGGGCGTCATGCCGGAGTACTGGTTGGGGTTCTCGGCGCGCTTGGTAAGGTCCGAGTAGAAGTCTAGGACCTCGAAGACGGCCTGCGGATCGCGCTCGTAGTCCTCCTTGGTAATGGCAGAGGAGTTGAGCAGCTTGGACCACTCGGGCGGCAGGCCGACAAACTCGCCAGTCTTGGGATCAAAGCCGACGTGAACAGCGTGGGAGAAGTTGGTCGGGTTGCTGACGCCGCCCATGCCGGGGCAGCGAGCATAAATGTAGTCGATCCATTCGTAGAGGTCGTCGTCGCCCTTGACGCGAATCTGCAGCGTGCGGACCGAGCCATCGTCATCGCCAGGGCTTGTGGAGGAGCCGTTGGAGTGGCGCTTGATCTCGAAAATGGTGCCAGCGGCCTCAACACGGCCGACATTAACAACATCTTTGAGGTAGAGGGTGTAAGACAGCTTACCGCCCTCCACCTTGTGGAAGTCGAGGGCCTCCTTTCTCAGCACCAGGTACTTCTGCTTCCAAGGCTGGATGAAGTTCTTGCTCTCCTTAACGGAGGCAGAGCCCTCCTTGATGATGGCCAGACCGCCCTGGCCATCGACTTCGGAGTTCTGGCGGTTCACCGGCAGAGCAATGGTAGAGCCGGAGTAGGTGGAGGATGCAGTGCGCTGGATGGGGGAGCTGATGGTAAGGTTCGAGATATCGTTGCGCAGGCTCGCGGTGGGGGTCAGATTGAGGCGGGGCCGGTCCGTCGGCGGCCGGGGGGCAGGCCCCGGGTTCATGAACTGCTCCGAGGTATAGAGGCTGGGAGGGAAGGGTCAGTCAGGCGAAGGCGGAGGAAGAGGGGTCCGCTCTGAGGCCTTTGCTGGGAAAACGTACTTTTTGGTCGCCATGGTAAAAGATGACGCGCAAGAATACGGTGAGTTTCAAGAAAGAAGACCACAGATCCTTGAGCTTTCAGCTTTCGGCGAGCAGGCGCAGAAAACGCCGAGAAGAAGGCGAGAGGCTGTATCAAGGGGAAAAGGCGAGGGTTAGTTGACTAGGAAGATAAAGGGGGCGGGGAGTCGAAAGACAGGGATGGGCGAGGCAGACCTCGTGCTGTCTGTCCGATGCGGTGTCGGCAGAGAGTACTATGCAAGGGCGGCTCGTCAAAGAAGGCCGGGAAGAAAGAACAAAGACGCAGAAAGACGCAAGCAAACTGGGCGTCTCTTTTCTTTTCTTTCTTTTCCTTTCTTTTTCTTTCCTCTCTAGTTGGGGAACCAACAACCAGTGCGGGGGGGAGGGCGACCGTTCGACTGTTGGCGACAATCGGGCGGCTCTTGACAGAGGGCTGCGGTGGGTATTGAGAGTCCTGCTGCTATTCAGCGGGTTTTCGGCTGCAGCATCAAGGCGCGTGTGAGGCCAGCAGCATTGGAGAAGACGGGGTCGGCAAAGGCGGTCAAGGACGCAGCGGGAAAACGACCACAGCACGCGTGGGAATGAAACAACAGACGCACGGCAGAAGACGGGCGTTTTTTTGAGAGGAACGGGGGGGGGATAGAAACGGCAAACCGACGGAGGGGGAGGTTTGAAAAAGGAAAGGAGGAAATGAAGGAGAGCAGAAGCAAGGCAGAGAGAGATAGGCGGCGGGCGGACGTGTAGGGGAAAGGGCGAAATAGGTCTGTGCGAGGGGGGAGACCTAACGCCGCGCCTACGCAGGGGGGGGTTGGAAGGGAAGGGGGGGGTTAAGCCGGCGATCAAGTTCAGCAGCGAGGGTCGTGCACGAATATTGTTGGGGAAGAGAAAAACTCTAGAAATAGGATCGTGAGATGCAGAAGGGGGGGGAAAAAATAAAGAAAATAAAAAGAACGAGCAGGAGGGAACGAGGAAAAAAAGGCAGCAAATGAGGAAGGGACCAAAAGGAGAAGGGACCAAGGACAGGAACAGGAACGGCGGCCGGCTGGGGAAGGCTCGTTTCGTTTTACGCCTACGGGGCGGTTTTGTACCGTGTGAGAGCACTGTTGCAGAGCACCGGGCGTTCTTCCAAACGACATTGCGCCGTGTTGTTGGCGGTGGAGGGAGGGCCGTGGTGGTGCGGGAGCGACAGGGGTTGGTGTGGGCTAGTGGGCTGTGAGGCACAACGGCGGCGACAGGGGCAGGCGACAGAGCAGGAAAACGTGCGGTGGGCGGTGGGCGCGGTGGGCGGGTGGTACTCCGTACGCATACGGAGTACATGGCGCTGGCGCGGATGGGCGATGGCGATACGGCAGGCGGGCAAAGTAACCCCGCCATAGCGCGTCCAAAAGGCTACAGAAAGGGGAGGTGGGGCAGCGAGCTAGCCCGGCCGGCGTTCGTTCCTTTCGTTTTTCGCAGGGACCAAAAGTACCCTTTTTTATCGCTTTCGACAACGCCTATTGACGACGGCCCGCGATTGACATTTCTCAGTGCTTTGTTCGTGCAGCAGCATTGCTTGTTTGTTGGCTCCCTTGCAGCCCACCACACACCCTTCCCACGCCCTGGCTGCCCATTGCTTGGCGCCTCGCCCACCACAGCGGCGTGCCTCGGCCATAAGCAAGCCCACCACCCCCCCCCTGCCCGGGTTTGTGTTGAACGTGTTTCATCTCCACCGTTGCCGCTGCCAGAGCCCGCCACGGCGAGACGAGCACACAGCCGGCGGGCAATCATCCGCTCGCCTGGGAAAGGGGAAAGAAAGGGAAGGCTTTGTTCTGCGTGCCGGGTGCGGGACCGCGCTGGCTCCGTAGCGCCTAGCTGTCCCGGCGGGCGGCGGCCCAGCGCTTTTGCTTCCGGCATGGGAAGGGCCATGCTAGCAGGGGTCGAGATCGACGCTCAGCGTCTAAAAAAGACACTCTTTCGGCCGACGTGTCAAGGAACACAAGGCATGCAACAACAAGCGGTGGCAGGGGGGGCGGTCTGATGCCGCTCGTAGAGCGCACATGCCAGGCGGTCCTCGGCCGCGTGCCAGCCGCGCGGCAGAGAACAGGCAAAGCCCTGGCTCGCCATGCGAACTCTAATGAAGAAAGACGACAGGGGAAACAGGAAAGAAAAACGAGAAAAACGAGAAAAAGGGAAAAAATGTAAGATATATTCCGAAATTCTGGCCTAACGCCCCCTACCGGACCGCCACCTCCGTCTCCTGCTGCTCAAACGCCGGCAGCTCGGCCTGGACGTCCTTCCAGGTCTTGGTGCCGTCGACCAGGGCGCGGATGGCGGCCAGGATGGTGGCCTCGTCGGCGCGCACCTGGCGCGTGGAGTCGCGCTCGCGCAGCGTCACGCTCTTGTCGGCAATGGTCTGGAAGTCGACGGTGACGCCAAAGGGCGTGCCCAGCTCGTCGTTGCGGCTGTAGCGCTTGCCAATGCTGGCGGTCGAGTCGTCGATGCGGCTGGCAATGCCGAGCGCGCGCAGCTTCTGCGACAGCCCGCGCACCAGCGGCTTGAACTCCTCCTTGGACGAGATGGGCACGATCAGCACCTTGGTGGGTGCCAGGGCCGGCACAAACGAGATGACCTGTTTGTTAGTACTTGAAAAAGGGCCAAAAAGGGGGGGGAAGGGGAAAAACGTACACCGCGCGCCTCGTCGCCGCCCTCGGCCCCCCGCGACCAGTAGTTGTGTTCGAGCAGCGCATACAGGATGCGGCCAATGCCAAAGGACGGCTCGATCACGTTGGGCGTGAACTCGCGCATGTTCTCGGTGCGCTTGGTCCAGGCAATCTTGACCAGGTCGGCCGCCAGCTCGACGGTCGGCGCGGCCAGCCCCGGCACGGCCAGCGCGACGGCGCCGCCGTCGGCCAGCTGCTTGGCCATGGCGGCCAGGCTGTCCTGGTCCTGGGCCAGCAGCGCGGCCTCGACGGCCTTGGCGTCCTTCTTGAAGCGCGGGCCGAACTTCTTCTTGTCGATCTCGACCTCCCACGCCTCGACGATCTTGGGCGTGTCCAGGCGCTGGCGCACCAGCAGCGGCGCGCCCGTCTTGGCCGCGTGCACCGACAGGTCGTAGGCGCTGCGGTCGGCGCAGCCCACGCACTCGACCCAGCCCGACGACGTCAGCAGCTCCGCGTCCCAGCAGTCGGCCGCGTAGTGCGCCATCTCGTTGGCCATGTGCTGGCGGAAGCGCACCTTGGTCATGTCGACGCCGATGCGCGCCAGGAACAGGTGGATGCGCGCCAGGAAATAGCCGAGCGTCTCGTTGTCGACGACGCCGTCGCGCACCGCCGCGCCAATGGCCAGCGTGCGCGGCGTCGTCTTGCCGGCCAGCTGCGTGTGGCGGTCGAGCAGCACCAGCTCAATGTGCTCGACCTCGCCGAAGCGGTGGTGCTTCTTGCCGCCCTCCGGGTCGACAAAGTGCTCAATCTCGGCCATGAGGAACTCGCGCACGCGCAGCAGGCCCGCGCGCGGCGAGATCTCGTTGCGGTACGACTTGCCAATCGACGCCGACGCAAACGGCATCGACTGCATGTTGAACTCGAGCAGCTTGGCAAAGTTGAGGAACTGGCCCTGCGCCGTCTCGGGCCGCAGGAAGCCCTGCAGGCCGCCGCTGGGGCCGATCTGCGTCGCGAACATCAGGTTGAACGCCACCGGCGGCTCCGGCTGCACGCCCGTCGCCGGGTTGCGCAGGTCGTACTTCTTGATCAGCTCGCCCAGCTCGGCGCCGTTGTAGTTGTCGATCTGCGCCAGCACCGACTCGTACTCGGCCACGACGGCGTCGTCCAGCTTGACGGCCGCCTCGCCGCCCTTGCCCTTGAGCTTCTTCTTCTTCTTGGCGTCCTCTTCTGCCGGGGCGGCCGCCGTGGCCAGGCCGCGCGCCGCCTTGTTGCCGTCCAGCCGCTGCTCGAGCACCTCCTCGACAAAGTGGTCGGCGCGCATGATCTGGCCGTTCTTGGGGTCCTTGCACATCCAGTCGGCAAACTTGTCGACGTGGCCGCTCGTCTTGAGCACGTCGTGCGGCGTCAGCACGGTGCAGTCGACCTCGAGCATGTCCTCCTCGAGGATGAAGTGCTTGCGCCACGTGTCGATGATGTTGGCCTGCAGCGCACAGCCGGGCGGGCCGTAGTCGTACAGGCCGGCCACGCCGCCGTAGATCTCAAACGACGGCGTGTAGAACAGGCGGCGCCGCAGCAGCGACTCGAGCGCCTGCTTGTCGAGGGGCTGGCCCTTGAGGGTGGTGGCCGTGCTCGACATGGTGTTTGGGTTTTTTGTTTTGTGGTAGGCAGCGTATGCGTACGAGCGAAGCTGGTGCCGTTGGTGCTGTTGCTGCTGCTGTTGCTGCTGCTGTTGATGTCTATGCTGCTGATATTGATGCTGGTGCTGTCGCTGCAATACAAGCACTGGATTTGCCCGAAAGAAACTCGAAATGCCGAGACCAGCCTGTGGTACGCGTAGTCGTCGGATCGCAATAGGCGGCATCAATTGCTCGTGAGTCACAGCGGTGTTGGGCCAGAGTAGTTTTTTTGAAGCCGTTTGCGTCCCCTCCAAAATTATCGCGGCTGCCAAACTCTAGCGCTTCAGCAGGAGCTCTGGCGTGGAGGGGCAAGTACGGAAGAATAATGCTCCGAGCACTTAGACAGTACAAAGACTGGCAGATCAAGAGAGGGCATCTATAAAGGAAAAGAAAGACGTGGAATGGTATGAAAATATGAATGGTTATAGGGAAAGATTAAAGGAAGGAAAGGAAGATTGAGGGAAAACAAAGAACAACTGAAAAGAAAAAGAAAGAAAAAAAGAAAGAAAAAAGAAAAAAAAAAGGAATAGTAAAAAAGAAAAAGAAAAAAAAAAAAGAAACACAAATTCCAATAAATAAATGAATATATTTCCAATGCTCAACACCTCAAGATAAAACGCCCGCAACACAAAAACAAACCCCGACACCTCACAGAACAGCCCGCTTGCCCTTGTCCTTTGCCCGCCCCTTGCCCTTGGCCTTGGCCTTGTCCTCCCCCGGCAGCGGCTTGCGCGCCGTCAGCACGCGCAGCGGCACCTGCGCCGGCTCGACGTGGGCCGGGTCGAGCGCGCGCGTCTTGATTTCGTCGCAGACGGCGTCGCACAGGGCCAGCACGCGCGCGGGCGCCCAGCCCAGCTGGCGGGTCAGCAGGCGCAGCGCGGTGGCCTCGACGGCGTGCAGGACGACGACGAGCCAGAGGCGCGCGGTGGCGTCGTCGCGGGCGTTGAGGGGCAGGGCGCGCTCGGCGATGCGCACGTCGACGAAGCCGGCGCGCTGCAGGCGCGTGGGCAGCAGGTGGTGGGCGCCGCGGCGGCGGCCGGCCTTGCGCGCGGCCTCGTCGACGAGGCGGGCGTAGCGGTGGATGGCGGCGTGCGGCGGGAAGAAGCGCAGGAACGAGACGCCGCCGCCGCCGGCGCTGGCGTTGACGCCCGCGCCGCTGGTGCTGTCGTGGAAGTCGAGCACCTCGAGGTGGCCGCCCGGCTTGAGCAGCGCAAACGCCGCGCCGTACACGGCGTCCCAGTCGGCAAAGGCGCCGGCCATGTCGCGCAGGTGCACCAGGTCGGCCGTGCCGGGCGGCCGCATCCAGTCGATGGCGCAGTCGTCCAGCTCGAAGAAGGCGTTGGGCGGCACCGCCGTCGGCTGCAGCGGCGCCTGGTCGACGCCGACGACCTCGCAGCCCGGGTACGCCTCGGCCATGGCAATCGCCCAGTCGCCCGTGCCCGTGCCGACGTCCAGGATGTACGTCGGGCTCTCGAGCCGCACCGACGTCAGCCGGAAGCCCGACGCGTGCAGCAGCACCTGGTGCAGCAGCCGCTGGCGGTCCAGCTCCGTCTCGTCGTTGGGGAACATGTAGTCGCCGCTGTACCGGCGGCCGTTCTCGACGACAAAGTCAAAGTCGTCGGCGTACAGCGAGCGCGACGAGCCGTTCCTGGAGGTCAGCTTTCACAAAGGTCTGAGACGCACGATTCTCCCGCACTCACAAAGTGGCCGTGTCGTAGTACGGCTCCGGCACGTAGCACACCGTCATGGCCGGCAGCGCGGCAGACACGGCATCGCCCGCATGGCCGGGATCGTCGTCGACCTCGAGGGGCCCGACGGCCGTCACGTCATAGTCTGGCCGGGGCGGTGTGGCGTCCTGGCCCTGGTCGGACGGGCCGCTGCCGCCGGAAGGCCCCGAGCCCGTAGCCGTCTGCGTGTCTCGCATTTTGTGCACGCTGGGCGCTCTGTGCGCTCTGTGCAGCGTGGCGGCAAAGGCACGGCGCATAAGAAAAAACGACACAAACGACGCAAGCGATGCAATGTGCACAAGGATGCAAAGCAACAGAGAGACAGAGACAAGAGGAGCGTTGAAAGACCGACGGATGGTGGAAGCGTGTGATGTGTTGTGATGATGGGAGAGAAAGCGGCAGAAGAGGGGGCCCGGGACGTATCTATGTACAGGGCGTCTTAACCCCAGGCCGGATACCACGCCCACTGGTTCGTGGCCTCCGCCCACGGCCAGGCCGTTCGTCCTCGCGGAGCAGCGTCGCAAGGAGTGGAGAGAGAGAAAGCGAGACAGGGCCTGCCCTGCCCGCTCCGGCCCGCCCGTCCTGTTGGCCCAGCACGCGTCTCATGTGCCCCGACCAGCGCAGTTGTGCTGCGTGGGACTGCGGGCTGCGCATTCCTGAGTCGTACTGCGTGCGTGCCATGCGCAATATCACATCCCCCCCCCCCCCGGTTCTTTGACTCTCGCAACGGTCCGTTGCCAGAAACAGGCAAGCGTCTGTTGACCCTGGAGAGGGGGCAGGCAATGAAAAAAAAGGGGCAGGGCCGCAGAGCCAGCGAAACAAGCGAGCGCGGGCTCTTCCCCAGGGCGACGCCGGCGGTCCGGATAGATACGGCCCCCAACGCAGGGTCTTCGTTCTCGCGTACTTGTACGGAGACAGAGGGGGGGGAAGGGAAATGGGGCTCGTGCTCCGCATGGCCGTCCCTATCTCGCGACAGGGAAGGAAGGCGAGTGAGCAGCAGCTTGTACGAGTACCCCCTTGGGGCCGCTGAATATGACCAAAAATAGACAAGAGCGGGGAGGGCGGAGAGCAGGAGGGCCGGCGGCAAGAGCGAGAGAGAGCAGGCGCGTGGCGTGTAGATTGCGCGTTTTCGTTTACGGAACCGTTCCGCGAGAGGTGATCCGGAAGGGGGAAGAGCAGCCGGGGGGGGGGGGGGAGGGCAGGCGGCACGGACAAACAGGGCAGGAGCGAGCAAGGCGAGCAGGGCAGACAGGGCAGACAGGGGGGTTGGACAGCAGACCGTTATCCATCACTGCCGTGACCAGGAGCAGCACTCTATCTGACGATGGCCGGGAAATGGCCGAAAACGGAAACCTCCGGAGTAGGACAACGCTCGCGCTCTGCCAACGTGGATTCTCCACGCAACCCGGCACGCAAACACTCGACACCCGACACCCGACACACGCGACACGACCATTTACACAACTTTCTATTGATATGGAGCATGAACAACTCGCAAAAAGATCCAAGAGCACTCTACCGCGTCCCCTTTGCTTTCCCGCAAGCCCGGAACAGAAAACCAAACGAAAAAAAAAGTCAAAAAAAGCTCGGCTCTTTTACCCAAACTTGAAAAGAAAAACGTGCTGCCTGTCCCTGCACGTACGTATCTTACGCCCGAAACCAGGTCGTAGCGCATCCGCGCGTCCACACGGCCCCGTGTCGTGCCGTTGTCTCTGACCCCCCTCCCCCCCTTCTGCTGCTCGCCACAGTCTCGCGCCCTTCCACCCTCTAGGCCTTCGGGTTGGCCGCGCCGTCCTCGGCCGGCTGCGGCGTGTCGCTGACGGGCTCCTTGTCCGACACGACCAGGCGGTCGACCACCATGGGGAACGGGCTGAGCACCTTGCTGATGTTGCCCCACCACTGCTCGCCAAACTTCTTGTACCAGTCGACCGTCAGCTTCAGGCCGTCGGCAAAGCTCGTCTTCTGCTCCCAGCCCAGGTTGCGCAGCTTGGTGCCGTCGACGGCGTAGCGGTGGTCGTTGAACGGCCGGTCGTGCGTGTACTTGACCCATTTCTGGAACTCCTCGGGCGTGTCGTGCTTGATGCCGACCTCCTTGAGCAGGTAGCTGCACAGCTGCAGGTTCGAGATCTCATCGTACGAGCCCACGTTGTAGATCTGGCCAATCTCGCCGCGGTGCAGGATCGTGTCGAACGCGTCCGCCGCGTCGCCCGCAAACAGGTACCGCCGCGTCGGGCTGCCGTTGCCGTGCAGCACCACCGGCTCGCCGCGGTTGAGCAGGCACGTGAACTTGGGGATGACCTCTGGGCGTTGTCAGTATCTGGGCGGGCATTGGTGCTTTCAGGGAGTGTACACAAAAAAACTCACTCTCCGGGTACTGGTGCGGCCCGTAGACGTTGTTGCTGCGCACAATGATGACCGGCAGCTTGAAGCTCTTCATGTACGAGTGCACCAGCATCTCGGCGGCGGCCTTGCTGGCCGCGTACGGGTTGGTGGGCGCCAGGATGCTCGTCTCCAGCAGGTCGTCGTCCTCGTCCTTGACCTCGCCGTACACCTCGTCGGTCGAGATGTGGATGAAGCGCTTGATGCCCACCTTCTTGGCGCCCTCCAGCAGCACGTGCGTGCCGTAGACGTTGGTGTGCGTGAAGCCGTACGAGTTGCCAAAGCTCAGGTCGACGTGCGACTGCGCGGCAAAGTGGAACACGGTGTCGATGTTGTAGCGCTCCATGCAGTCCACCACCTCGGACGGGTTGGTGATGTCGCCATGGTAGAAGGTGAAGTTGCGCTTGTCGTTGAGCGCACGCGTGTTGTTGAGCGACGAGCAGTAGTCCAGCTTGTCAAACGACACAATGTTGTAGGCGTTGGGGTACGTGAGGGTGAGATGGCGGACGAGCCAGCAGGCACTGGGGGAGGGGGGGAAGGTTAGCGGGGGAGGACAGGGCAGGGTAAATAGAGAAAGACAGGGAGGGGGGAATCTGAAGGGAAAGGAGGGGGGAAGGAGGGGAAAGGAGCAAGGATGCGGTGCAGAGAGAGGGATTGCAGAGGCAGCAACAGGAGAAAAGCCTACATGAAACCCGCACCGCCCGTGATCATGATGTTCTTCACATCGGGAAGCGGCTCGAACTTGGTGCTGCCGGTCAGGACGGGAGCGTCCTTCCAGACGCCAAACTCCTCAAAGAAGTTGACACGACGGCCAGCTGCACGAATTGGCGAGTTAGTATACTGATTGCGGGACGTGCGAGGACAATGGGGGGCGTCGCAGCACCGCCGGGGCCGCCTGGGGGGGGGGGGAAGGGGAGCGGAGGGGCGGCGGCCGGCCGAGCAGAGCAGCGGTGTAGAGAGCCCAGGAACCAAACAAAAACTCACCGTCCTGGCCATTGGGGTACAGAGAAGCCATGTTGTGTGAGGAGGAACTGCAGCGGGAAGCGGGGAAGCCGAGAGGATGCGCAGAGAACGGGCTGGGGGAGAAGCAGAGGAGTACAGACGGGCGATTTATGAGGGCGTGGTGGAAGAGAGAAAAGGAGGGAGGGGGGGACCGCGCGGCGATGCGCCTGTCGAAGACACAGAGGTAGGGCGGGGTGGGGGGGGGGGGGGGGGGCGTGTGTGAAGAGAGGGACGCGCTGAAATTTGTCGGCGTGGATTTGTGGGGGGGTTGCTTTATACGCTGTGCCCCGAAGGCACAGAAGGGAGGATTGTGAAATGAGATGGGCCACAGTGTCATGTACAAACTGGATTACGGTGCTATTCGGGACGAAAGCACTGCCATCACGTCACGGCCATCGTCATGTGAGGGCCAGAATATTCACACGGTGCCGGACACGGCGTTGTGCGTTGCTTTGGGAAGGAAAAAGGAAAAGAGGGCAGCAGTTTCAAACCAGGCAGGCACGCAGGCTCTGGGTGGGGGGAAGGAGGAGACGAAAAAAGGGGGCTCTCTCTCGCTCCTGCACGACGGACGACTTGCAGATAGCAAGACATGCTAAGATACGAAGCTCCTCTCTCGTATACTCGCACGCAAGCAGAGCCCGTCCTGCACCAGGAGCATGTCAGCGTGCCCCTTTTTTTCGTTTCCGGTAGTGGAATGGGACGAATCCACATGGTATGAGCTTAGTATAAGAACACGTATAACACTGATAAGATGCAGCCGTCTTGATTCGCGTTTGAAAAGACCAAGGCGAAAAAGGAAGCAAAAAAAGAAAAAGAAAAAAAACAGACCAGACGAAACGCACATTTGGCCGAGTGTGGACAAAAAACCTGGCCACGTTCTTTGCGTTTCATTACAGGCGACTGAGACGTGCCATGCATTCCTGCCGATCCGAGTATCTCTGTTTGTCGGAGACTGTCTTTCTCCTCCTTCCATCTCCATCTCCCCTCTCTCCTCCTCCTCCCCACTGTCTCCTCCTCGTATGGTTTGGTCTGCCTTGTTTTTTTTTCTGCGCCGATCGAGCCGTCACCACTCCGGTACTACGTATCTGACTCCGTTCCTGCAAGGGTGGTGCAAAGGGATACGAGCCGACGACCGTCCTACGGTTGCGGCCGCCACAACGTCGAGATTTTTTTTTTTTTGACGAATACGACATCTTCGTGTTCACCTTTGTATTGCTCGTGTCTGTCGCTGACGAAGAGAAAGGGGGGGTAATTGTGGTGGTGGCGTGGGGCCGTGTCGAAAGCAGCCGTTCAATGACTGTGTGTGCAAGTCTTTTTACGAGCATTATTACGAGCCACACGCCCCGTGGCGCGGCCGGCCACAAACAAAGCCCCGATCGTCGTAGACAGGCGGACGCTAGCACCAACGCAGCCTAGAGCTGAGAGCCTGCAACCGGCACTGGCAAGTGCCCTGTAACGGCCCTGCGTAAGCCGCTGTAGTGCGCAAGTCATACTGAGCAGAGCGCAGTAGAGCGCCAGAGCCCCCCCCCCCCATGGGACGCGCAGCGCCGCCGACGCGCTCTCCATCCCTTTTCCCCCCATCCCTGTTCAGTGCCATAGAGTACACGTATGCCCCGGACGTACCCGTCGAGATCCTTCCTCCCTCCCATCGCCTCCTTTTCGCATTCTTCGCCCTTTGTTCTCGTGTGCGATCTTCTTGTCTGGTCTCGGCTTTTATCTTCTTTTTTTTTTTTACCCCTTCCCTTCTTCCCCTCCTGATCCTTCGTCCAACTCGGAGGTGCAAGGCCAGCCAGTTGTTCGTTTCTCCGGTTTCTTAGTATTTTGCCTACATTTGTTTGTACCTTTGGTCTTTCTTCTTTTCGCCTCTTTTCTTTCGTTCACACGTCTCCATTTCCATCCGCATCTCTCATCCTCACCCACCCTCGTGCACGACCACCACCCCCTCTACACCCTCACTCCGTCCCGATGGCCGACCACGATCGCGGCGAGGGCTCGGCTTCGGCCTCGTCCTCCGTCACCGAGGTCGAGAAGCGCGAGGAGACCGAGAAGCTGGCGCGCCTCGACCATGCCCACGCCGACAACGGCGACGAGTCGCTGCCCAAGATCACGGAGCCGCTGGAGATTGCCGACGAGGAGAGCGCCGAGCTGCTGCCCCAGGCGCCGCCCAAGGCCGAGCCGGCCAAGTCGTCGTGGTTCGGCACCATCCTCTGGACCAGCATCAACACGCTGGCCACCATTGGCATTGTATGTTGTGTCCCCTTTGTGTCCCTGCACCCACCCCTCCGCCTTCTAACCATCCAGGTCTTCACCAACAAAGCCATCTTCTCCGAACCGTCCCTCAAGCTCGCCCAGCTCACCTTTGCCGCCTTCCACTTCACCATCACCTGGTTCACGCTCTACGTGCTCTCGCGCCAGCGCTTCGCCTTCTTCGTCCCGCGCCGCGCCACCATCCGCGAGATCTTCCCCCTGTCCATCGCCATGGCCCTCAACGTCATCCTGCCCAACCTGTCGCTGGCCTTCTCCTCCGTCACCTTCTACCAGGTCGCCCGCATCCTGCTGACGCCCACCGTGGCCGCCATGAACTACATCCTCTACCGCGCCACCCTGCCGCGCGCCGCCCTGGCCGCGCTCGTGCCCGCTTGCGCCGGCGTCGGCATCGTCTCCTACTACGACTCGCTGCCGGCGGCCGACGCCAACGTCAAGACCACGTCGACGCTCGGCATCTTCTTTGCCTTTAGCGGCATCTTTGCCTCGTCGCTGTACACCGTCTGGATTGCCAGCTACCACCGCAAGCTGCAGATGTCCAGCATGCAGCTGCTCTTCAACCAGGCGCCCGTCTCGGCCTTTTTGCTGCTCTACGTCATTCCCTTTGTCGACACCTTCCCGACGTGGAGCGATGTGGCCTTTAGCCGCTGGATGCTGATTCTGATGGTGCGTTTTTCTCTGCCGTAGTGCGGTGCGGTGCGGTGCGGTGCCGTGTTTTCTTGACCTCTGCTAACACGTCCAGTCGGGCGGCTTTGCTTCGCTCATCAACATCTCGCAGTTCTTCATCATTGCCCAGACCGGCCCCGTGTCGAGCACGGTCGTCGGCCACCTCAAGACCTGCACGATCATTGCCCTGGGCTGGGCGACGTCGGGCCGGTCGGTGGGCGACAAGTCGGTGCTGGGTGTTTTCATTGCCGTCGGCGGCATCATGGCGTACGTTCTCTCCCCCCCCCTCTTCGTCTTTACAAACTTTCTCTAACCGAACAGGTACTCGTATGTCATGATCAAGGAGAAGCAAAAGGCTGCTGCTAGAGGGTAAGCCGGCACGATGCCGTCTTGTGGCTTCATGTGACGACTTGGTCCTATGCGAGCAATGGCTCTATATTCTACCTGATTTGGGTTCTTCTTCTATTATCTTTGTCTTTATTTCTTTTTTTTCTCTGTTTTATTCTGGTTCTCTTCTTTCCTTTCTGTTGGCTTTTTGTTTCCCTCCCGTTTTGGTTACCGGGACTGTCATTAGATTATGGAGTTGGGTTTAGGGCTCGCAACAGAGCAATGGTCTTTGGTCTATAAAATCACACATCAAAGCAAGCAGTCAAACGTGAAATGTTCTCTAAGAAATGTAAGGCTTGTCCTCGCTCGTAAGATGTTCCGTACGGGGTAGTGTGATCTGGTCAGGGAGAGGCCCCACAGTTGAACTGCCGCTGCTCACCGCCTATGAGCGAATAGCTCCAGCCATCGGCGGCCTTAGCTGGCAGGCCAAGCCAACCTCCCTGGACGGACGGCGATGCGAAGCACAGCACCGCAGCATCCTTTGCAATGGCCCCGGACGCGTCCACGGGCTTTTCGGCGTCGGCCGGACTCGATAACGACAATGGCCTTCCGATCTTCGACGTGCAGCGGGTGCAGCTGCAGTTCTCGATTGCGGCGAGTTTCGTGGCAGCCCAGGTCGCCAACAACGTGCTGGTGCTGGCGCTGTCGAACGGGCGCATTCTGCGGATTGACCTGAACCGGCCGGAGGACATTGATGGTGGGTGTTTTTTTTTTTTTATTGTCAGTGAACGCTGCTGACTGTCCAGACATCGACCTGCCCAAGCGCCCGTCCGAGGTGGGCGTGATCCAGCGCATGTTCCTGGACCCGACGGCGTCGCACCTGCTGGTGTGCACGGCGCTGGGCGAGACGTACTACCTGCACTCGCAGTCGCGGCAGCCGCGGGCGCTGCCGCGGCTGCGCGGCGTGGCGGTGCAGAGCGTGGCGTGGAACCCGGCGCTGCCGACGGCGTCGACGCGCGAGATCCTGGTCGGCGCGGCCGACGGGCACCTGTACGAGACGTTTGTCGAGCCGGCGACCGAGTTCTACCGCAAGGAGGAGAAGTACGTCAAGACGCTGCTGCGCGTGCCCGACGGCGCCGTCACGGGGCTGTGGGTGGACGCGTTGCCGGGGGGCGGCGGCGGGAGCGGCGGCGGCGGAGGCAACCGGTCGGAGAGCGTCCGCCGCGTGCTCGTCAGCACGCCCACGCGGCTGCTGCACTGGGTCGGGCGCGTGGGCCGGGCCCAGGACGGCGGCTCCGTGTACGCGCGGCTGTTCGACACGGAGCAGCCGGTCGTGCACGACCTGGCGCCGACGTCGGGAGCCGCTGCGGCGGCGGCGGCGGCGGCGGCGCCACCGACGTGCTCGTCGGCGCTCGTGGTGTCGCCCGACCCGGACGACGGCGCATCGGCGTCGGCGTCGGCGTCGTCGTCGCCACAGAACGAAGCCGCCGGCCGGCCCGACCGCGCGTTTGCCTGGCTGTCGCCGCAGGGCGTGTACCACGGGCGGCTGCTGGTGGCGCCGCCGCGGCCGGAGCTGGGCACCAAGGTGTTTGCCGAGGCGAAGCTGCTGACGCGGGCGCAGCTGGCGGCGGGACCGGCGGCGGCGGCGGCGGCGTCGGCGTTGTCGTCGTCGTCGTTGGCTGCTGCTGCTGCGGCGTCGTCGTCGTCGGCATCATCGTCGTCCGTGGCGGCGGCAGCGGCGGCGGCGGCCGCTGCTGCAGCCGCCGCAGCAGCACGGCCGCGCACGGCGACGTCCGCCGAGCCGCCGCTCGAGGGCGTGGCGTTGACGCAGTGGCACGTGGTGGGCCTGATGGGCGGGCGGGTGGTGGCGGCGAACCGGCTGACGGGGGCGGTGGTGTTTGACCAGGCGATCCTGGAGGACGAGGAGGCGGCGGCGGCGGCGGCGGATGCATACGGCAACCGGCGGGACACGACGACAACGGCAGCAGCAGCAGCAGCAAAGGCGGTGGGCCTGTGCGTGGACCAGCAGAAGGCGACGTTCTGGCTGTTTACGGCGGACGAGATCTACGAGGTGGTGGTGCGGGACGAGGCGCGGGACGTGTGGCGGGTGATGCTGCAGCTGCAGCAGTTTGACGCGGCGATGCAGTACGCGCGGACGGCGGCGCAGCGGGACGCGGTGGCGACGGCGTCAGGCGACTACCTGATGGCGCAGGGGCTGTACGACGAGGCGGCGGGGATCTACGGGCGCAGCAGCAGCAAGCCGTTTGAGGAGGTGGCGCTGGCGCTGCTGGACCGGCAGCAGGCGGACGCGCTGCGCAAGTACCTGCTGGCGAAGCTGGGGACGTACCGCAAGCCGGGGACGATGCAGCGGACGATGCTGGCGAGCTGGCTGGTGGAGCTGTTTATGGCGAAGCTGAACGCGCTGGAGGACACGATTGCGACGAGGGTGGGGGGGGGAGGAGGAGACGAGACAACGACGACGACGACGACGGCGACAACAGCAGCAGGCACGCCGCCGACAACAGCAGCAGGCACACCCCGGACAACAGCAGACACGACACCGCCAGACGACGCCCTGACGGCCGTGCGCGAAGAGTTCCAGGCGTTCGTGGTCAAGCACAAGGCAGACCTGGACCGCAAGACGGTGTACGAGACGATCAGCAGCCACGGGCGCGAGGCGGAGCTGCTGTTCTTTGCGGACGCGGTGGGCGACAGCGCATACGTGCTGTCGTACTGGGTGCAGCGCGAGCAGTGGGCGGCGGCGCTGGCGGTGCTGCAGCGGCAGACGGAGCCGGAGGTGTTCTACCGGTACAGCAGCGTGCTGATGGCGCACGCGGCGCCGGCGCTGGTGGACGTGCTGATGCGGCAGGGCGCGCGGCTGCAGGCGCGGCAGCTGGTGCCGGCGCTGCTGGCGTACGCGGAGCAGTACGGCGACGGGCCGCTGGCGGGCCACCAGGCGGTGCGGTACCTGCAGTTTGCCGTGGACCGGCTGGGCGCGACGGACGCGGCCGTGCACAACACGCTGGTGGCGCTGTACGCGGCGCACGCGCCGGCGCGGCGCGACGAGACGGCGCTGCTGGCGTACCTGGAGGCGCAGGGCGACGCGCCGCGCTACGACCCGGACTTTGCCCTGCGCCTGTGCATCCAGCACCGCCGCGTGCTGGCCTGCGTGCACATCTACTCGAGCATGGGCCAGTACGCGCAGGCGGTCGACCTGGCGCTGGCGCACGACGCCGTCGACCTGGCCGCCGTCGTTGCCGACCGCCCGGCGGGGCCGGGGCCGGGGCCGGCGGCGCTGCGCAAGCGGCTGTGGCTGGCCGTGGCGCGCAAGGTCATTGCGCAGCAGGGCAGCGGCGGCATCCGCACGGCCATTGCCTTTCTCAAGCGCTGCGAGCTGCTGCGCATCGAGGACCTGATCCCCTTCTTCCCGGACTTTGTCGTCATCGACGACTTCAAGGACGACATCTGCGCCGCCCTCGAGGACTACAGCCGCGCCATCGACGGCCTGCGCCGCGAGATGGACGACAGCGCCCAGACCGCCGCCCACATGGCCCGCGCCGTCGCCGCCCTCGACCACCGCTTCGCCATTGTCGAGCCGGGCGAGGCCTGCGCCGCCTGCGCCCTGCCGCTGCTCAGCCGCCAGTTCTTTGTCTTTCCCTGCCAGCACGCCTTCCACTCGGACTGCCTGGGCCGCGCCGTGCTCGAGCATGCCGGCGCCGCCCAGGCCCGCCGCATCCGCGACCTGCAGGTGCAGATCACGCGCGGGCTGGCCGGCCGCGGCGCGCACAAGGACCGCCTGGTGGCCGAGCTGGACGCCCTGGTGGCGTCGGCGTGCATTCTGTGCAGCGACATGGCCATCCGCAAGATTGACGAGCCGTTTGTGCGGCCGGGCGAGGACACGAGCGCGTGGGCGGTGTGATTGCACGGGGAAGTCATTATATTCATAATTACGTTGCGCCAGAAAGACAAACAGCACCAAAGAACCAGAGAACCAGACAGCATTACACACCTCACGTAATCGGCGCCAGAAACGCACTCGCCAGCAGCTCGTCCGCGCTCGGCCGCTTCGTGTGGTCCATCTCAAACGTCTGGCTCAGAAACAGCTTCGCCTCCGCGCTCGCCGTCTCCGGGATCGTCGGCGCCGCCTTGCCGCCGCCAATCTTAAAGATCGCCTGCAGCTGCGAGCAGTCCGGGTACGGGTGCGTGCCCGTCATCATCTCCACCACCAGGCACCCCAGCGACCAGATGTCCGCCTTGCGCGTGTAGCTCGTCTGCTTGACCACCTCGGGCGCCATCCAGAACACCGACCCCTGCAGCGACGGCCGGTTCTTGCTGTTGTTGCTGCCGCTCAGGATGTTGGTCGCCTCCACCTTCTTGCTGATGCCAAAGTCCGAGATCTTGATCGTGCCCTTGTTGTCCACCAGGATGTTGGCGCCCTTGATGTCCCGGTGGATGATGTCGCGGTTGTGCAGGTACGACAGCCCGTGCAGGATCTGCCGCACAAAGCTGCGCACCAGCGGCTCCGGCAGCGCCCCGTACGAGTTGAGCATCGTCTGCACCGACCCGCCCGGCACGTACTCCAGGAAAATGTTGAGGTACTCCGCCGACGTCCCGCACCCCAGGTACTGCACAATGTTCGGGTGCCGCAGGTCGCGCAGCAGGCTGATCTCCCGCTTCAGCGCGTCGATCATGCTCTTCTTGCGCGCGTCCGTCTGGCTGTTGGCGCTCTCCACCTGCTTCACCGCCAGCAGCTCCCCCGTCACCGCGTGCAGCGCCAGGTACACGCACCCAAACGACCCCTGCCCGATCAGCGCCCCCTTCATCCACTTGCTCTCGTCCCACGACTCGCCCGCCAGGAAGCTCTGCAGCTCCTCGTCCGCGCCCTCGCCGTCCGCGTCCAGCGCCTCGCCGATCTCCTTGAGCGAGCTCGACCCGGACTCCGGGCCCGTCTCGTCGAAAAAGCTGCTGCGCACCGTGCTCCGCAGCGTGCTGCGCAGCATCGTGCTGGCTCCCGTGCTGTCGCCCGACGAAGAAGAGGAGTTGATCGTGTTGGTGGTGGCGCTGCCGCCGCCGCCGCCGCCGCCGCCGCCGCCGGTCGTGCTATCCCCCGCGCCGCCAGCACCCCCTCCCCCAACACTCGTCCCCGCCTCGTCCGTCTCCGACAGGTTCGGCGTCGCCGTGTCCGACCCGCTGTCCGCGTACGACACGTACGACTTGCGGTTCGGCTCCTCCTCCGGCAGCGTGCCCAGCATCGACGACGCCACCGAGTCGCGGAAGCTGCGCGGCACCCGGATGCTGCGCTGGTCCCGCGGCAGCGGCAGCGCCAGCTTGCCCGGCTGCGCCCCCGCCGCGCTCAGCCAGCTGTCCGCAATCGTCGGGATCGGCGGCGCGTCCTGGATCGTCGACGCAAAGCTCAGCGTGCTCGCCACGCTCAGCCGGCTGTTGACCCGGCTCAGCCGCATCGACCGCCGCATCGACAGCCGCGCCGTCCGGTCAATGTCCTCGCGCCGGTGGTCCGGGAAGTAAGTCGTCAGGTCCGACGCAATCAGCTCGCTCGGCGGCCGCAGCCCGCCAAACTGCCGCAGCACCCCCTTGCGCCGCACCGGCGGCCGCAGCGTGCTGTCCGTCGGCCGCTCCAGGTCCCGCGCCGCGTTGTTGATGTTGCGCTCCCGGTCCTGGTACGTCGCCGGCGACAGCGGCGCCTGGTGCTGCTGCAGGCTGTCCCACGACTCGCCCAGCACCTTTTGCACTTTCAGTTGGCTGCGCTTGTCGATCCCACCCATCTGCTGCTGCTGCTGCTGCTGCTGCTTCTCCTCGAGCGCAATCGTCGCCGACCGCTCCAGCTCGGGCAGCCCCGGCTTGCCGGCCGGCACGCGCCGCAGAATCAGGCGGTTGCGCTCGGGCCGCGCCTGGTCCTTGATGATGCGCCACAGCTCCGTGTCGCCCAGCCGGATGCACTGGCTGGGCTCCGGCTCGGTGCCCGTGAGCACCCAGAAGCAGTAGTTGCGGTCGTGGTCCTCGCGCAGGGCAAACTTGCGCAGCGTGACGCGCATCACCTCTTCGCACGTCTTGCAGTCGGCAATCTTGACGACCTTGGTCACGCCGCCGGTCGAGATGACGCGGATGACGTCCTGGTTCTGCGGCAGCGCCGCCATCATGGACCCGTCCATGCTCGAGTTGTTGCGCGTGTGGGCGGCCGCGGCCAGCCGGGCCGGCTGCTGGGGCGGATACGCCGGGCTGGGCGTCGGGTAGCGGCTGGGGCGGGCGGACCGCAGCGGCTCGGCGCCGGACTGGGGCGAGCTGGGGCGCGACGTCTTGGCAATGTTCTCGAGGGCAAACGACGACAGGTCGACCTGGCGCGAGTAGCGCTTGTTGGAGGGCGACGGCATGGCGCGGGCGGTGCTGGGCAGCCGCGGCGAGGCGGCGTAGGGCGCATACTGGACGCCCAAACCACCAAAGGATTCCTGGAGGTCAGCGGACAGGACAGACAAGAGATAGTAGAGAAATGGAAGAAACCAACCCTATGCCGCTTCTTCTGGTTTGCAAACGTCTTGGTGCGCAGCTTCTTGATGCTGAGAAAGAGCCGCACGCGGTCGCCGACCTTCTCAACGCCCATCTCGCGCAGCACGTCCTTGTCGAGCTCGAGCAGGTTCTCGCCGGTGATGTTGTTTTTGCGGAACATCTTCTCGTACTCGCCGCACTTGACCGAGCGCAGGTACTCGCACACGCGGTCCTCGTCCCAGTTCTTGACGGCGTCCGGGCTGTCGGTGTCGGAGAACTCGGAGTCGGTCGGGCTGGCGAACGACTGGCCAGGCGCGGCTGCCGAGGCCACGAGGGCGCGGCGGGCCGACGGCGTGTGTGCGGTTGGAGGCGAGGGCATGTTGGAGCCGACGCCGGTCGACGACTGCACGCCGAGCGAGGGCGGAAAGGGTGATTTTGCAGCAAGCATGGCCATGGTGGGGGGGATGTGCAGGCCGTCCACGGCCGGATCGTGTGTTGTAGTCTGTGAATGAACTACCGAGGAGAGTATGCTGGCCAGAGGCGTGGACGCAGCAGGGATCAAATAAGGCGAACAGAGGGATGAAGAGAAACGAAGAGAAAACAGAGAAGCGACGAAACGAAGAAACAAACAGGAGACGAGGCAAAAAAAAAAAGAGAAACGCGAAGCGAGAATTAAGGAGCAAGGCTCCCTGCGGCTGGCGGCAACAGCAAAGACGGGACAGCGCGTCCTGTGGACAACAACGCCTTGGTCTTTTGGCGGGGGGAGAGGCAAAAGGGAGAGGGGAGGCAAAGGGCCAAATGTGAGCTTTCTTCTTCTCGTGAGCGTGAGAGCGGGCGTGGGAGGAAGTGGGGACCGTTTTCCCCTGAGACGTAGCGCGCCTTCCCCTTGTGTCCGGAGTTGGAACACGCAAAAACGGGTCCAGTTGTACTGGGTACGAGGCAGTGCGGCGCCTGGCAGGCGGCTCCAGGGCGTGCTGGCCAAGCGTCAGCGGGGTACTGGGTACTTATCCGTGCGCGGCTTTCCATTGGCCAGTGCAGGGTGAAACGAGCCGGGCACGGGCCATAATGTGCTGCTGGAGTATTTTTAGGCTCCAAGAGCCCCCTTCTGCCTTCTGTGGCTGCAAAGCCGTCCAGCACGGTCCAGCAGAGCCCAGGGGGGAGCACGTCATTGGCGCGCACATGAAACACGGTGGTTCTGGGTGACCGACGGGCAGCAGTGGCGCATCCAGGACGGCGAGGTGGACGGCGGAGAAGAGAACGGCGTCATGCGAATACCACCAACGCGAGGAATACGAGATACGACGGCAGGGTTGCAGGCAGAGGACAGAGGAGCAGGCAGAGAAGCAGAGTGGCTCGCAGTCCGTGGTTGTGTTGGCCATGCGTGTGCGAGAGAGTCTTGCCTGGCCATTCATTGGTCGGACAGAGCCTCTGTTTACGAACCAAATGCCGTGGCTGACGCCCGGCAGCCGCGTCAGGGGGGGGGGGGAACACCCGAAACTCGCTCTGTTTCGACAGCGCCATCGCCGTGCCTCTGCAAGAGCGGCAAACATAAGCCTTGTGCCCGTGCTGCTCCTTTGATCTCCATGCGTTTCAACACGGGGGCCATAGCTTGTCCAGAGCAGTGGCGGTCGGATGACAGCGCGGGCGGGTGCTTCCCTCCGTCTGGGCACTCGGCAGTCTGGCCATTGGCCACTGGCCCGGGCCAGGCCCTGTCATCATGGGTAAGAGTTTTTCCTTGGTTTTGTGCTTGCGTGTTCTTTGGCATGGACGGGCCGTTTTCTTGTTGTGCCTTGGATTTGCTTGGCTGGGCGACTCCATACTTTTAATAAAGCTTGGTTCTGCCCCGGCGCTTGGACAACAATTCTCTGTGTCGACAAAACGACAAACACCCTCACACGCGCTGCAAAGAGGCCGCCGAGGTCCCCAGCCGAAAGACGCGCCGGCGCGGCGGTGGCGCGTAGAAGAAAAAAAAAAACGCGGCAGACCAAGCTCTGGGGCCTTTTCTCGGGCTTTTTGCGCCGCAAAAATTCTCCACTTGGAATCGTGCACGCCGAAGCAGCGCAAAGCATGCGGAGACAATCGACTTGCAACGACAGAGGTGGCAGAATCGAAACCCGGAGAAGCGTTGTGCCTGAGCGGATGGCGCAGGGTGCAGGGTCCTGCCGCAGGGCTGTGCTCTTTCATCATGCAGGCATCGCACGCAATGCGCTGCACCATCCGAACTGCTTCAGGTCGATCTCGGGCACAACCAGATGGTCTTCCCGGAAAGTTGGGCATCCGATGGAGCAGATGCGCAAGGCCCTCTCGCAGTGGCCCTCTCGCCCTCGCCACCACGAATCTGGCTGGGTCTCTTTTCGACCTGCTGGCGTCAGCATATGGTTGCCGGATCGGGCCCACGCACTGTTGATGATCTGCACACAGCCAGCTCCATCACCGCCGTGACGTGCATGTGCTGCCGCTGCTAGAGCCGGATGTGCTCTGCTCGTCGTCGCTGGGAAGGCCTCGGTCAGAAGCACGATTGCACGTCCTACCCGGATGCAAGGACGACAGGACTCGGAGAAGCCCACCTCAATCACGAGTACCGGCCACCATACTCCGGACCCATTCCCCGCTCCGCCACGGGCCCATTGCTGGAGTCGCCTCGCCTTGCGAGTCGGACCCGCCCGACATCCCCAGGATTGGGAGTTGCTCAGGACCATCAGCCGCGTGGCGTGCATGCGTTGAAGATCCCGTGGAGGCGCTCGTGCAGTGCGTTGGACACTCGACAACCGCATGCACTATCCTGAGCGCATGCTGATCGGGAGCAACTGCTCCATGGTGCCGGTGGTGCTGTCTGTCGCCCGCAGTCCTGATATGCTGTCTGCAGTGCTGCTCTTCATAGCACTGTTGAGTGTTAAATCATCGGCCGAATCTAACGAGCCATCGTGCCCAGGACGCTGCGTCTCCGTGGAAGCCAAACATGCCATCAACCCAATGTCGACACGATGCTGCCAATGGGGCGTTGTGGAAGTCCGGCGAATCGGGCAAGCCGGCAAACGGCAAATGGGCAAATGTGTCTTTTCTTCTTTTCGACACTGACCCATTCCCTCGCGTCACCCGGCCCACGTGACCTCCACGCGATCAAGATGGAAATGCCATGCACCCTGGACAGCGGACACCCGTGCCCCTTATACGGAGTAATGAGGCCGTTGCTGTTCTCGTGGCATGACGGCCGCATCGTGTTGTGGCCGTCGCATCTGGCGATACTACAGCCATCGGGCATCTAACTTTAGAAAGGCCCACTGCAGGAGGGGTCGCTGACGCTGTGGCACGATTGCATGGCGTCGTATCCTCGCCGTCCTCGTAGCACGACGGAGCCGGGTGGGGGCGCATTTGTGGGGCACGCCTAGCTGCTTTCCGTATCTCCAGATAGCCAAGCCCGGCCCGGATTGGCTGCGAGTCAGCGCCTTGTCCGTCCGCCGCCGCCATTGGCCAATGCCCTGGTCTCTGCCAATCGTCGATCACCAACGGACGGCTCCGCGCCTTTTTTTTGCTGGTCGCTGGCCTGCTGGTCTTTTCTGTTGCTTTTTCCTTTGTTCTGCTCTGTGTTGTGTGGCTCTCCCTGCTTTCGCGTGGCCCCAAGGGTCCTTCCTTCCTTTGTCGCTGCCCTGCGCACGTAGCACCATCTCGCACGGCACCTTCCTTGCCGACAGCTCCGACAGCTGCTCCTTCCCTAGTCGTCGCGTGAGGATCGCACGTCATATGGACAAAACTTCGTATACACACACACACACGCAAGGCAGGAGCGTGTTCTGCCCGTGCAGCCGGGTCCGCCGTGCAGCGCGCCGCCGCCCAGCGTAATACTGCATCAACACACGCCGCCGAAACCCCGCACTACTGGCTAGAAAGAACCCGAAAACAAGAAAAATAATAAAGAGAAAAAAAAAACAAAAGACGTCGTAGCCACACCGAGGGTTGCGCTTTCCCGGTTCTGCGCTCGCCTGATAGGGAAACTGCCCCCCGGCCCTGCGTCCAGGCGGTTTTCTGTCTGTCTTGTCCCCGGAATAGCCTCCTGGAAAGTTCTTTTTCGAAAAAAACCCCCTTTTGCCTCGTATCTGACTTTCTTTTTTTTTTCTCTTCTCCCTCCTATGCGCGTACACAAGAGTACGCCACCTCCCCTGGTCGCTTTGCTTTTTGTTCTGACCCACGCCGATCCCCACCGCCGGCTCTGTTTTCAGCTGGCCTTGTCTCACTCGCTCGCTGGGGAATGTCGCACACCGCAATGCGTCTGAGACAGAATTGATCCTCGTTTGCCGGCTGCGTTCTCTCTCCTCCCACGCTGTCTTGACGTTCTTGTCTGTCGCTTCTGTCTTCCTGTCTCGCCTTACTCGACCCTTCGCTGTGTGCTGTAGGGCTGGCTGTCCAAGGGGCCCTTCTGCGTGCCGATCTCGCCCCATAACCGGCCTGTCTTGCAAGTTCTCCCCATTGTCTCCAACTCAAACGTCATCGCCATCGATGTCGTCGCCGCAGCCGTCCGAGCCCGCCGAGTAACACATCCTCGGCCCGCCAAGACTTCTGTTTTCGGGCGCCCACGACTATACGCCTTCTGAGCCCAAACTCATTGCTTCTCCGAGAACATTTGCCCATTTCTTTCTTTTGGCTTGGGCTTCTTTCCTCTTCTTTCTTTTTTCTTCCTCCACCTCTCCATTGTTTCCCTTCTTCCTCACCCCTCCTCCTCCTCATCCTCCTCCTCCTCCTAAAAGGTCTCGTCCTTTAGCCGCGCGCACATATACACACACACACACACACACACACACAATGGACGTCTTACGCTGGAAGAGAAGCCACCGGCAAAAGGCCGCGGCCCCGCCGACGCCGTTGGCCCTCTCGCTCACACCCATGACGGGGGCTGCTCCTGTCTCACCAACCTCGCCGACCTCGCCCGGCGCAGCAGTCCGCGCCTCCTCACCGACCTCCTCCAACTCCAGCACCCTCCCCGCATCTCCCACCTCCACAGTCGCCGGATCGGCTGCCGCCGCGGCCACGGCCCCCTTTGGCAAGTCCAAGTCACACTCCGACATGGCCACGCTCGCCTCCGGCTCCCGCGCGAGCTCCTTTGACGGCGGCAGCAAGAGCGGCTTCTTCCGTGCCATGCGCTCGCTCAGCCGCAGCTCAACCTCCTCGGTCCGGCCATCGGCTGCCGGCTCAGCCTCGTCGTCTGCTGCATCCACCTCTGCATCGACGGCTGCTTCGTCTGCCTCGGCCGCCTCGAGCCCGGTCTCCAACGGTCAGCAGCAGCAGCCAGAATCGCCCTCGACCTCCAGTTCGTCGCAGGCGCTCTTCATGGCTCATGGCCCGCGCAAGGTCCTGCGCAAGTCGCACACACGCCTCTCCAGCGCCGAGATGCACGTCCGCCGCGGCTCCTCCGGCTCAGACCTCTTCCGCCGCATGTCCCGCTCCTCCCACACCATCACCGGCAGTGCCTCGAGCAACATCGCCACAGCCGACTGGCATGCCCAGCCAGTCGAGATGCACACCGCCCTGGACTCGCCCGAGTCCCTTTCCCCCAAGGCCCGCATCGGCTACCTGGCGCTGACCGCCGACTTCCTTGTGCTCTTCCGCACCAAGGCCGACGCATTTGCCGCTCTTCCCCAGCTGGCTGACCCCGCCAGCAGCCCAGTGAACACAGATGGCACGTCGCCCACGACCGCGGCGAAGCCGTTCTCGTCTCTGCTTCCGCCCGCCGACCCCGTCCATGTCATCCCCCTGCACAACATCATCTCCGTCTTCCGTGCTGAGACCCTACGCCCGCCCTTTGCCTTGGAGATCTGGTGGCGGCTCGCCTATCCCGCGATTGCCACCTGCGGCGTCACGCTCTTTGTCAAGGACCCGCGCGACCGCGAGAACTACCTGGACGCTCTCGCCGCCATGGTCAAGATGAAGACCCGCGAACAGCCGGACCCGCCGCGCATCGGCCACGAGGTCGAGGAGTGCATTCGCAAGGTGGTCCGCGCCGAGGAGCCCCATTTCCTAACCAGCATCCCGGAGATCTTCCCTGTGGTCTACCGCAACGCGCCCGATCGCGGCAAGTCGTCCCGCTCCGACGACAAGCTCAAGCGTGCCCAGCAGCTGGAGAACGCCTCCTCGTCCTACTTCCTGGTCGTTGGCGTCAATCTCTGCTTCTTTATCGAGATTGGCCGTGCCTCCGCCGTCCAGGCGACTGCTCTCGATGTGCGATACCAGGCCTGTGGTCTAGTGACGCTCGAGTCCTTTGTCGCCGACTGGTCCTCGCGCGACGAGCGCTTCTCCATGCGGTTCCGCGACCCGTTTAAGAGCGCCATCGGCCTGGAGCTGGCCAGCCGCCACTACCGCCGCATCATCCTGACCCTGACCAAGGCCGACAAGTACCTCAAGCCGTCCTGGCCCACCACCTGGCAGACGCAAGAGATCTTCCACGTGGCCGGCATGCCTACGCCGCAGCACATTGTTGCTGGTGAGGACTTTGGCGGCCTGCAACGGACCCTTACCGCTTTCTGTGCGGCGTACCACTGCGAGCCGGTGGACTGGGAGATCAACTGGCGCACTGCGTACGCGCCTGAGTTCCGCGTGCTGCCGTCGCCCAAGTGCACGACGTACACGGACGTGCAGCTGCTGGCCGTGCTGCGCGCGCTGCGGTACAACGACTACTTCAAGTCGCTGTCGTTCTGCGACGTGGACCTGTCCAGTCTCCTGGACAAGTACGACAGCACGCAGAGCAACAATGTTGCGTACATGAGCCGCAATGGTACGTGCCCTCCTTTTCATCCTCGACATATTTATTGTCGCGCATACTAACATTTTTGTAGGTGTTTGCCTGACCTCGCACGAGGCGTCCTTGGTGCAGAGAGCCACCCTCCTTCACCAGGAGTTCCACGCGCTCGCTTTCGCCTCGGGCACCGTTCGGCAGATGGACTTTACGAACTGCTTGCCGGCACGCAGCGAGGATAGCGAGAGCGTCCAGTTCCTTGTGCCCATCCTGAACCTGCTGGCGGCCGGGCTGACGCGCTGCAACCGTCTTTTCCTCCGTGGCTGCGCGCTTGGCGATGCAGACATTGACAGCCTGGCCGGCTACATTGCCCCGAATCTCAACTCGGACAGCAACATGATCGTCTCGCAGGAAGCCGTCAGCCTCGAGGCGCTGGATGTGGCCAACTGCGGGCTCACGGACGAATCGATGAAGACGCTGTTCCAGGCCCTCTGCCAGTCGGCTTGGACGCTTATGCTGCTGGACGTGTCGCAGAACTTTGGCCGCGTGCCGGCGACACTGGTGCAAGACTTTATGGGCTCGGTCGGGAGCCTGCGCGAACTTAACCTGGCCGGCAGCATGTCGGGCACATACGAGGGCGAGATTATCCCGCTCGAGGTTCTTGAGCGTCTCGAGCATCTCGAGGCTCTGGACCTCTCTAACTTTAAGGTACATTCCACTGCCAACCCTCGTCGTGAGACTTACAAACTTACTGACTCTTCCAGCTGAATGCGAGCTCGGTGGACGCTCTGGAGCGGTACCTTTCGACCCTTGCCGCGCGCCAGGCCGCGATGCAGGGCGAAGGCTACGCATACGCTTTCCGGCGGCTCATCGTGGCCAACTGTGGCCTGACGGGCCGCGATGCGGGCCGCATCCTCGCAGCGATGAGCGGCCTTTACGACGTGCATCTCCATCTCAGCAGCAACCCGCTGGAGACGGGGATTTCTGGGCTTGTGCACGCAATCGAGCAGGGCTGGAACGGGCGCATTGGGCTGCACGTGAACATGGTTGAGTTCCAGGAGGAGGCCAGCTACGTGCAGATGGTGCGGGCTCTGGCAGCCAACCGCTGCATCGACTACCTGAGCCTGGTGGGCACGGCCCCGGTGCCGACAGACGACGACACGTGCGGCAGCAAGACGGTGGCGGCGCTGGCGCATTTCTTTGCGGAGAACCAGTCGGTGCGGTACCTCGACCTGTCGGGTGTCAGCAGCAAGCTGGACGACGGGCAGCTGGGCAAAGGCTTTGGGCGGGCGCTCAGCGGGCTGGCACAAAACAAGGTGCTGACGCACCTGCGGGTGCGGAACCAAAACCTGCACGACAGCATGGATGCGCTGGGCGCGGCGGTGCAGGACAACACAGCGTTGCTGTACCTGGACTGCGGCGACAACGGGTTCAGTGCGACGAGCTTCCAACACATGGCCAAGCGGATGCAGGCGAACACGACGCTGCTGATGCACCCGATTGCAGCGGAGGACGTGGAGCAGGCGGTTACGCAGTCACTCAAGAGTGTGCCGGGGCCGGCGCCGGTGGCAGGTAGCGGGGGCAAGCAGCGGCGCAAGTCTCTGGCGGGCCTGGTTGACCTGGGGCAGCCGCTGGCGCTGCTGCGGGCCGACGTGGAGCGGTCGGTGGCGGAGATTGTGGCGTGCACGGCGCGGAACGTGGACCAGGTGCAGCAGATGACGGGGTGCCTGGTGGACATGGGCGAGGCGCTGGACACGTGTGGCGAGCGGGGGTGGCCGAGCCTGCAGCTGCAGATGCCGGTGCCGGAGGCGAGCGGTGGCAGCATGGGCGGCATGGGCGGCATGGGCGGCATGTTCACAACGACGCCGCTGGAGGAGGAGCAGGAAGAGGCCGATGGCGAGGCCGACGGGCACGCGGCGGTGGTGCACTCGGGCCAGGCGCGGGCGGCGGCGGTGGGGGCAATGCCATACCGGGTGTCGCAGGACGACGAGGCGCTGATCAGCCCGATCGAGGGGACGACGCCGAGCTGGGGCCTGTCGTCGACGCCGAGCATTTCGTCGGAGGAGAGCCGGCTGCGCAGCGTGGTGGACGCGGGGGGCCTGTTTGGGGTGCGCAAGGACCTTGACGAGTCGGAGCTGCAGGGGATTGTGCAGCGGCTGACGCTGGAGGACGGGTCGGAGCTGTATCTGTGCAACGAGCCCGGGCCGGTGACGGTGCAGGTGTGATGGGACAGGCGTTGTACGATGTGTTTTTGGATTGGACGATTGGACATTTGGATTGATTTGGCGTTGGCATATCCACGGCATTATAGAAAAGCGGCGTCTGGCATTTGGCATTTGGAATACGATAATTTCTTAATCTCATGTCACTTGGATCCTTGGTCACGGCTCGGTGACAACGACGCCGCGCACGGCCAGGCCGCCGTCCGGGCCCTCGACCCAGACGTCCCAGGCGGGCGCGGGCGCAGGCCGGGGGCTGCGGCGGACGCAGACGCGCAGGGGCTCGCCGGCGTAGAGCGGGGCGAGGTTGCGGTACTCGATGCTGCGGATGGCGGCGTCGGCGGCGCGCGCAGGAGGCAGCTGCTTGCGCACGGCGGCCAGCAGCAGGACGAGCAGCAGCGGCCCGTGGACGAGGACGTTGCGGTGGCCCTCGACGCGGCGGCAGTAGTCCGGGTCGAGGTGGATGGCGTGGGCGTTAAAGGTGAGGGCGCTGAAGTGGAAGAGCAGCGTGGGCGAGGGCGTGAGCGTGAAGGCGTCGTCGGGGGGGTAGGGGGAGCGGACAATGCGGGGCGAAGATGCAGCAGCCGGAGCCGGAGCCGGGGCCGGAGGCGGAGCCGGAGCCGGCTTGGGGGGCTCGCGCATGAAGACGAGGGTGCGGCGCTCCTCAATGGCCGGGTCGGCCTCGACGGCGGCCAGGAAGGGCGCGTACTTGTCGGTGTCGGCCGGGTCGCCGAGGTCGGGCACGGGCCCGTAGCGGCGCCAGAGGTCGACAAAGACCTTTTCCCGGCCGGGCGGGCCGACGACCTTGATGCCGCTGTCGCCGTCGTCACCACCACCACCACCACCACCACCACTGCTGCCGCCAACGCGCTCGACGCACACGGCGCGCCGGTTGTCCAGCTGCAGCAGCGTGCCGGCGGCGGCGGCGGCGCTCCCGCGGAAGTGCACGGCGCCGCCGGCCCACATGCGGCGGGCAAACGGCGGGCCCGGCCACGGCGTCGGGTCGGTGCCGTCGGGCAGCAGGCGCGAGCCCGGGGCCTGCAGCGGGAAGTAGACCAGGTGGTGGCCGGCGGGCAGGGGGCGGGGCGGGGTGGCGGCGGAGGCGGCGGAGGGGAGGGCGAAGGCGGGGGCGGCGGGGGCGGCGGTGGCGGTGGTGGTGGTGCCTGAGGCATCCGCAGCAGCAAAGGCGGCGGCGGCGGCGGCGGGCGGCAGGTAGTCGGCCAGGGCGATGTTGAGCAGGTGGCTGTTGGTCGGGGCGAGGACATCGTAGGTGGCCGTGGCGGGGCGGGCGAGCAGGGCGGCGCGGAGGGCGTGGGCGTCGATGGGGGGGGGGGGCGTTGGGGAGGCCGCGCTGGCAAAGGGCCGGCAGCAGGCCGGGCGGCGGACGCCGCGTCCGGGCCGTGCGACCGGGCTTCTGCACAGGCGGGCAACAGTGCTGTGCGCACGGCGAGGCGGCATGGTGGCGGGTGGTGCGGAAAGAGGAAGGAGTGCGAAAAAGGAAGCCGCGGCGCGGTCAGCGAAAGCGGGGGCGTTCCGAGCTACGGGCACGCGTGCCTTCCTGCGGAGGATTCTCGTGACAATGTACTTTTTCTGTATTTTTATTTCGATTTCTTTTTATTCCTTTTCAACCTCGTCCGGCTTTGTCCACGTCCCCAGCAGCCGCAGCGTCTGGGCCACGCGCGCCACCTCGGCCAGCACCTGCTGCACCGGCACGGCCGCGCCGGCCGCCGCGCCGGCCGCCGCGCCCCCGTCCTCCTCAAACTCCACCAGAAACACATACTGGAACGGGTGCGCCAGGCTCGGCACGCTGTTGATGCTCGTCAGGTTCAGCCCGCCGCGCCGGAAGCACGCCAGCACGTCTGCCAGCGCCCCGGGGCTGCGGTGCGGCACCGTGAACGAGACGAGGTGTTTGCGGGGGCGCTGTGGTTGCTGCTGCTGCTGCTGCTCCTCTGTCTTCCGCCCCAGCACAAAAAACCGCGTCGTGTTGTCGGCCCGGTCCTCGATGCTGCGCGCCAGCACCGCCAGCCCGCTCGTCTCGGCCGCCAGCGCCCCGGCGATCGCGCCGCTCGTGCCCGTCGCGTCCGCCGCCGCCAGCGCCGCCGCCCGGCTCGTCGAGCTCGTCTCGATCGTCTCCGTGCCCGCGCGCAGGTGCCGCCGCACCCACGCCGCCGTCTGCCCAAACGCCTGCGGGTGCGAGTACACGCGCGCGACGTGCGCGAGCGACGTGCGCGGCTGGCCGTCGGGCGGTGCGTCGCCGTCGTCGTCGCCGTCGCCGCGGATCGGGCCCGTGGCCCGCCCCAGCAGGCAGTGGTGCACCGCCAGGAACGCCTCGCCGCACACGCCCAGCGCCGCGTACGCGCCGTCCCGGTCCGCCAGCCCCGCCAGCGCCGGCGCCACCGGCCCGTGCGTCGAGTTCTCAAACGGCACCACGCCGAACACGGCCCGGCCGGCCGCCACCGTGTCGAAGACGTCTGGACGTCAGCGGGAAAAAGGACACACACGACAGCAACAGCAGCAACAGCCAGCAAAAAGACCTACCCGTGATCGTGCCCACCGGCACAAGGTCCCATTCCGGGCCGGGAAACAGCTTCTTGGCCGCCTGCTGGTCAGCACGGAACCCTCCATTTCTCTTCAACAAAAGCCCTGCCCACCTGGTGCGTGTACGACGCCGCCGGCCCCAGAAACGCCACCGCCTGCCGCGGTCCTGCCGCCTGCTGGCTGGCCATGCTGCAAAGGGCGCAAGCACAAGAGCTCGAGGACGCAAAGACACGAAAAAGGTCTGCCGTCGGTCTGCGCCCGCTCAATCGGGCGTGCGGTCGGTCTGCAGAGTCGTCTCGGCCAGACGAAAAACCGGCATTGGAGAACCCCAGACTGTCAGCTGAAAAGTGGGGCCACTACAGCACGTCACAGGTAAAATGCACTGAAGGTAATGAGCGTGTTCCTGCGTCCTCTACAGAGCAACCGAGCACTCTACAGAGCAACCGAGCACTCTACAGAGTAAAACGAGCGTACTCTACATAGTATAACGGAGTCAACCCCAGATCACCAGTCGGCCATCCGCCGTCCACCCTCTTCCCCCCCATCTCACGTCGCCTGCATCACCGTCCGGAGCGGGCTGGGCCGTATCACTTGGTGGCTTCTGCTGCCTCGGCCCAGTGCCGGCCCCGGCGCCGCGGTCCCCGGCCGACGCCGCGGGCGGTGCCCGGAGGACGACGACGGCCGCGGCGGTGGCGGTGGCGCACGTGGTGGCGGCGGCGGCGGCGGCGGCGACGACGGCGACAGCAGCGCAGACGCGGGTGGCGTGCTCGTCAAACCCCCTTCAGAGGCTGAGGCCGTGTTGCTGTCGTCGTCGTCGTGCCCGGAGGCCTCGCCTCGAGCCGCCGCAGACGGCCACGACGCCGCCCTGTCGTCCTCGACGGTGCGCGTCGCAAACAGTTGAGCCACGGGTCCCTCGCCGCACGCCTTCGCAGCAGATGCGGCCGCGGCCGGCGCCGCGAGGGAGCTGTCAACTTGTCAATCGTCGTAGTAGTCGTCGTCGTCGTCCTCAAAGTCTGCCAGCTGCTCAAAGTTGACCTTGTAGCGCAGCAGGCCGCCAATGCCGCCAAAGCCCTTGACAAACTGGTTGCCCTCGGTCGACCGGTCCGACACAAACTCCAGCGTCGTGCCAAAGTCCTTGTAGTGTTCGGCAATCCACTCCAGGAACGACTCCTGCGACACCACCTCCATCTCCTGCCCCGTCGCCTTGTCCATGAACGCGGCCCGGTCGCCCGACTCCTGCTGCTTCGTCGTGTGCAGCAGCACCTCGCTGCCGTTGCTGTCCTTGAGCTTCCACCGCGTGATCTCCAGGTTCTCAAACACAATCAGCGTCTCGACCGCGCCCAGCTCCAGCGCCTTGAGCGTGTCCTCGATGCCGTAGCACACGCGGCCCGTGTCCTGGCTGATCTCCTCAAAGTACTTGCCAATCAGCTTCTTCTCCTGGATGAACTTGACGTTGCCCAGCGTCTCGGACGACAGCTCGATCGCCTGGTTGAAGCCGTTCTCGCCGCCGTACGACACGTCCACCACCTTGATCACCTTGACCTGCAGGCGGTTGTCAAACATGTCGGACCCGTTCAGGTCGTTCTTGAAGTCGGCCGAGCCCGCCAGGATCAGCCCGGCCACGTTGACCTTGTCGTTGGTGATAAAGTTCTGCACCGCCAGCTCAGCCACCTTGCGCACGTAGTTGTGCCGCTTCTCGTCACGCAGACGCGAGAAACGCAGCGCCGACTGACCACCACGGCCGTGCTTCTTGGGCAGGTCGACCGTGAACTTGTGGATGACCTCGCGCGTGTTGCCGCTCAGCGTGCCGAACAGCGTGCCGTTGCCGTCCATGACAATGAAGCCGAACTTCTGGTCCGACTCCAGCAGCTCCGCCAGCGCCTCTGTGTGGAACTTGTTGTCGCACAGGTACAGCGACGTGTTGACCGGCTTGAACGGCTCAAAGTCAATGTTGACCTTGCGCTCCTTGCCCTCGGACGTCAAGATTTCGCCACAGTACACCACCAGGCCGTTGGGCGGCACCTTGTTGTAGAGCTTGAGACGTTGCTGCGTCGACGTGATGGCCGACAGGACGGACTGACGGTTGACGCGGGACTTGATGTTGGATGCGGTGCCCTGGCAAGGTTAGGACGGGAAAGGGGGTCGAAAGGGGTCTATTGACATGGGACGAGATGAGATGACGCACGTATTCTTCAGCCAACATCTTGGCGATCCGCGAGATCTGATCCTTGGGAGCTGGGCTGTTAGAGTGAACATAGCAACGCAAACTTTGGATCCGAACTCACGAATGATCAGCGAGATCATGCTGGTGCCGTTGCCGCGAGCCGACTCAAGACGCTTGATCAGCTTCTTCACCTTCCACATCTCAATCTGGGTCGGTCAGCAAGCGTCCAGGGCGAGAAACAGGAGATCCTTTGGACTGACGTTCTTCTCCGCCTCCGCGCCATTTGGGTCGCTCATCTTGGCGGTTAGAAATAGGAAAAAAAAAAGGAAAGAAAAGAGAAAAAGAAAAAAAAAAAACAGTAACACAAAATCGGTCCCGGAAGCGTGCGGTGCGTGCAGGCAGCAAGCAATCCGGAGTCTGGAAAGCGAGATGCAGACGAAAAGCAGCAAAAGAAGACCGAAGGGGCTGCAACGAAGACGTCAACGGAAGAGGGAGAGGGAGAGTAAGAAACAGGAAGAGAGGAAGAGAGAGAGAGAGAGAGAGCGGGTGCAAACGACGACACGAAGAGCCCCGTAAAAAAACCAGATATAGCGATTTTAGGGAAGCCACGACAGTGCTGCCCGAGAAGAAAAAATAAAACCCTTAATTCGAACAATGCTAAGGAGGACGCGGGAAGGAAGGAGCGGTGCGATGGCGGGGTTCTTTCAGAATTTTTGCAGCGGGGGGGGGGCGGTAAGTACTCCGTACGATACTACGGAGTACGAAGTACTTGGCGCACGGACCACATGACGTTATGCTCTCTCATTGGACCGCCGGTCTGGGCCGCCAACAGCAGTTCGCGTCTCTCTCTCTCTCCCGCAAAGCGACCGCGCTGCAAACGGACACCGCTCCCCCGCCCCTCGACTGCGCGCGCCATGGCCTCGTCCATTCCCCTGCAGCTGGCCGAGACGGTCCAGACGGCCCACATCCGCCACAACCCGTCGGCCGTGCGCGACGTGGCGCCGTCGACGGCGGCCGACTTTCGCGAGCCGGTCGTCCTCGAGGCGTTGGATGACGACGACGACGACGACGACGACGAGGATGAGGAGGAGGACGACGACGACAACGACGACAACGAGGCCCAGTACAGCGTCATCCGCGAGTGGAACCCGCTCCAGGACGACCCGCACAACCGGTCGCTCGCCGGGGCAGGGACCAAGGCCGGGGTCGGGGCCGGCGCCCGGGCCGGCGGCAAGCCCGGGCGCACGCCGTACCAGCTGCCGCCGCTGCCGGACCTGCGCTTCGAGCAGAGCTACCTGCACAGCCTGGCGGCGGCCAACGGCGTGTGGTGGAAGGCGGCGCTGATCACGACGCGCGACCAGCTGCTGATGCCGCTCGTGCAGGGCGTCGTGTACAACCTGGCCGTGCTGGGGTGGCAGCACTGGAACCGCAACGCCGTGCTCAGCGGCCGGTCCGTGGGCGCGCGCGTGCGGCGCTGGTGGTACGGCGTCAACAACTGGCCGCTGCCGCCGGGCGTGACGACGGGCGTGCCGCGGCGGCGGTACTGAGGGCGACAGAGCGAGACAGGGCGACAAGACTGTACATACACCACAAAACGTTTACGAGACATTCATAGCACGAAAACCACGGAGTTTGCAACATCAACATGAAAAGATCTAGAACTATGACACACCCGGCAATGCTTGGCCGACTTGCCGAGTCGGCCCTGACCACAAATACATAAAAAAACATAAAAAACACAAAAGATACGCAAAAAAAAAAGAGACCACGCCCTTTTTCCCTAATTCCCGGCCCCCACGTCCATCGGCCACGGCGCCTGCGTCTTCTCCGGGCTGCTCCGGTACGCCAGCGGCTGCGCCTCGTCCTTGTCGGCGGCGGCTGCAGCAGCGGGGGCTGCCGCCGTAGCGCCCCCGGCCGGCTCGCTGTTCTCCTTCCCGGGCGTGCTCAGCCGCACGGGCGCCGTCTTGTCCGCCAGGACCGTCTTGGCCGCCTCGCTGCCGATGCTGCTCGTCTGCGCGTCGGGCGGCGTCAGCAGCGCCGACTGCGGCAGCCCGCCCGTCGTGGGCGTGCTGCTCGTCCCGGCGTTCCCGTCGACCGTCTGCACGGGTGCCGGTGCCGGTGCCGGAGTCGTTGCTGGAGCCGCCGGCGCTGCGTCCGCCATGGACACGTCGCCGTCGGCAGCGTTGTTGCTGGCTTCGTTCGTGGGCGCCTCCGCGGGCGCCTCCGCGGGCGCCTCCGCTGCCGGCCCTGCCCCCGCCCGCTCAACCTTGGACCACTTGCCCGTCTCCGTGTCGAGCACGGCATGCACCGGCATCGTCACCACATGGCGCGCTGCACGGCTGCCGCGCGGGCTGTCGTTGGCATCGTCCAACGCGCCGGCACCGCCCAACGCCAGCGCCTCGTCCTCAGCATCCAGCTGCATCACGTCGTCGCTCTCCTCCTCCTCGTCCTCTTCCTCGTCGTCCTCCTCCTCCGGCACGTGCTCGTCCTCGTCGTCGCCCAGCTCCGGCTCGCTCACGTCGTCGTCGTCGTCGTCCTCCGCCTGCGAGTCGTACTCCTCGTACTCCTCCTGCTGCCGCCGCCCCCGGCCCGACCACCCGTTCGTGCCGTGATTGATGGCCGCCGACCGCCGCGGCCGCCCCGTCGGCCCCAGCTCCGCCTCCGTCTCGCCATCCTCGTGTGTGCTGTCCACGCCCAGCCCGGACGACGCCGCCGCCGCCGCCGTGGCACTGCCGCCGTTCATCCGGTTCGGCGCCCGTATTTGCCGTCCGCTGGCCGTCGTCACCGGCTCTGCCGGCGTGCTCGTGCCCGTCGTCTGCCGCGTCGACCGCCGCGGACCCGTCGAGTCGGTCAAAAAGTCTTCGTCGTCCGAGTACGTGTACTTTATCCGCTTCCCGCGCGTGCGGCCCTCGTACATCGAAAAGCCCGGCTCCGGCCGCTTGAACTGGTCGCGCCGCATCTGCCGGTATTCTCTCCGACGCCGTTTCTGCCTCCGCGTTAGCTGGTAGCTGGCACATAGCAAATTCTGTCTCCTCTAAACGTACCTCTTCTCCTGCCTCGAATCGGGGAATCTCCTCGCTCAGCCGCTTCGCCAGCTTCCGCGCCTTCGGGCCGCCGTCCACCGTCTCGAGCCGCTCAATCAGCGCCTTGGTCTCCTCGATCGAGCCCGCCACGCTCCACCATGTCCGGTTCACAAACCCGGCCGGGTTGCTCTCCCGGTACACGCGGAAGGCCGTGTCGTCGCGCCCTTCGATCAGGTAGTAGCGGCGCCGGTCGCTGTCGGAGCCCCAAGGCTGCACGGAGAGGTGGATGTTGCTGTCGTCGTCTTTCCGCTTGCCTTTGTAGACGCTGTCGATCAGGTCGTGCACGATCTTGGACGAGGACATGGCCCAGAGAACGAGAGCGCGGAGGAGGGCAAGCTGTGCCTGTCAGTGACTCTGTCTTTTTATTTCGCTCGCATATTCTGTCAACGCACCCGTTCTGTTGGCGTCATTGTTGTAAAGGTCTTGCCCTCTGCCAAAGGGCTCTCGGTCCAGCTCGACAACCATTGGTTCTTGTGCTGTTGGACGGCTTCTTCGAGCGCACGGTGGTAGTGGCCAGGCCTGGGCGGGTTAGAAGACGGCCACCACGGCGTCACTAGAGAACAAAACCTACTTGACGTCCTGCTGCCGGTTGAGCAGGAGCTTCAGCAGCGCACACAGAAAGTATTCCACGCGCTCGCCAGGGATGCTGTCGGACACGTCGTTCTCGAGCTCTTGCGGGCCGAAGGGGGTCAGATTGCGGGGGAACGCGTCGGCCAGGCGGTTTCGAAACATGACAATGAACTGGAATGGCACGCATTGTTAGCTCTCTGGGGCAGTCAAGACACGCGCACACTGCTTCTTCCTCTCACGCACAGCAATGTCTGGGTTGTCGGCCAGCACGTAGTCGTGCGGCGGCGAGGGCGGGCGCTCGCGCCGTGTCACGGACGGCGACGCAGGCTCGTCGCCCTCGTCGCCGCTGCCATTGGCGCCGTCGGTCGGCCGCTTCGCGACGATCTTGCCCTTGCTCTTGATCGTGATCTTGGTCTGGGCCTTGGCGGCGGGCTTGGCCGCGCCCTTTGCGTTCTTTGCGCCCTTGCCGCTCTTGGCGCCCGTGGCTGCGGCCTGCTTGCCCTGGGGCACCTTTTGGAAGAACTTGAGGATGCCCTTGTCCTGGCGCAATTGGGCGTCCGACTCGTCAGACGACGGCGGCTGCGACAGCGACGAGAGCGAGTCGACGTCCGACAGCTCGGACGAAGAGTCGTCGGCCATGATGATGCGAGAGAGGAAGAGGGGGGAGGGTGGGCGCGCCCGCGGATGGACCGAGACGCGAGCTCAGCGCGGGATGGGGTCGCGAGAAGAAAAAAGAAAAAGAAGAAAACAAAGCTGCCAGAAGACGATCGTCAACAATGGCGAATAGGGGGGGCGCAAGGCAGAAAGACGGATCTGAAGAGAATGCGCCAGTCGCGTGCGTGGGGGATGTGGCCAAGACGGGGGGACGATGGCGGCGCACAATGCGTTGCCAGAGCAGACGAGGTTGTTGGAGGTCGGAAAACCAGGGAACGCGCGCAGAAAGCCCGTCGCGGCGCGCTGCTGAAGGGCGGTTGGGGGTGAATCCGATGGGGGTTAAAGTGGACTCGGCAGCCGCGTTCCTGACATAATCGCGCCTGACTAATCGCCGCTCGCTGGCCCCACTGTTGGCAGACGTCACTGCGCAAAAACGCCAACGGTCTAAAATCGATCACGTGCTGTTTTCCGCGCAGTAGGGTCTTAGGGCGGGCTAAAAACCCTGACACCGGACTAACCTTGCCGGAAAAAAATTATTATTTTGGTGTGCCCTTTCTGCCCGCAGACAGAGAAAAGCCAAGCGAAGTGGGTGCATCTCGAAATTTTGCACTTTTTTCCAACATCCCCCATCATTGACGGTAAGCAACATCCCCCCCCCCCCAGCGTGTGTTCCTGCTGCGATTGCTGCCGATTGCGAGAGCGAGTCCGAGCGAAAGCGTCTTTCTGTGTCTTGTCACCCATCCCAGAGATCAGCGGCGCACGCCTCGACGACGAAAAACTCGATTCCTTTCAGCGGCCACGTTTTGCATCCGTTCATCGACGAAACCCCTGCTAAACATCATTGTTTCCGACTGTATAGGACTCCGATTCCCCGATTTCCACTGAAATTTCGGAGCCATGGGTCGCGTTATTCGCAATCAGCGCAAGGGTGCGGGCGGCATCTTCAAATCCGTACGTGTTTCCGATCCGAGGACGAGGACGAGGACGAGGGGAGATGAGGACCAAGGGAGACGATGATGGAACTGGACCAGCGGTATTCTCTTGTGAGGCCAAATGCTTACAATCGCACAGATCACCCGCCTCCGGAAGAACCCCGCCAAGTTCCGGACGCTCGACTATGCCGAGCGCCACGGCTACATCCGCGGCGTCGTGCGCGACATCATCCACGACCCTGGTCGGGGTGCGCCGCTGGCGCGGGTTGCGTTCCGCGACCCGTACCGCTTCAAGCTGCGCCAGGAGACGCTGATTGCCAACGAGGGCATGTACACGGGCCAGTTCATCTACGCGGGCAAGAACGCCGCGCTGACGGTGGGCAACATCCTGCCGCTGGGCGCCATGCCCGAGGGTACGGTGGTGACGAACGTGGAGGAGCGTGCCGGCGACCGCGGTGCGCTGGGCCGCACGTCGGGCAACTACATCACGGTGGTTGGCCACAACGTCGACGAGGGCAAGACGCGCATCAAGCTGCCGTCGGGTGCCAAGAAGATTGTCAGCAGCCAGGCCCGTGGCATGATTGGCATTGTTGCCGGCGGTGGCCGGACGGACAAGCCGCTGCTGAGTACGTTCGAGTCCATCCTCTTTCCGTCTTCTTGAATATTCCGTTCACCCGCTAACTTCCCCCCCCAGAGGCCTCGCGTGCCAAGCACAAGTTCGCCGTCAAGCGCAACAGCTGGCCCAAGACCCGTGGTGTGGCCATGAACCCTGTCGACCATCCCCACGGTGGTGGTAACCACCAACATATTGGTAAGGCCTCGACCATCTCCAGGTACGCCTCGGCGGGTCAGAAGGCTGGTCTGATTGCTGCGAGAAGAACGGGTCTGCTGCGCGGTACCCAGAAGACCAAGGATTAAGGGGTCTGACGGCGCTGCAGCGGGGACACGGCGGGGATATAAAATCAATTCACTCTTGTTTGTTATTTTGTCGACGGGTCTTCTTTTTTTTCTCTTTTCGTCGAACACCGGGGTTCGGGTATCAACGGACTGCATCGTGCTTGGAACGGGGGGGCGAGGCCGGATGCGGGAGCGGTCGTCCGGGGGGAATTGCTGCCCGGGGGGCCGTATGGGCGCATGCTGGCGCTGTTCTTCTGTTCATCATCTCTGTCCCAAATAAAAGAAGTCAATCCATTTCTGTGACGGTGGTGGTCCTTCCTGTTCCGTACGAGGGCCAGTAAGGAGTTACCCCACCTGCGAAAACCCTGCTGGGCTGGGCTACAGCGGGCTGCCCCGCCAAAATTTATCAACTCCTCCACTGCCGACCTGCTTCCGTCAACACCCACCATCACCACCACCACCACCACCACCATTACCCCTTTTTCCAATCCTCCTCACATATTCACAATGGCTGCCGAGAAGAAGTTCCGCCTCCTGGCTCTGGAGAACCCTCTCCTTGGTATGATTCGGCACCAATCCCTTCTATCACCCGCTTGTCGCTAACCCCCAGACATCATCGCCGACGGCGACCAGGCCCTGCTGGACAAGTACGGCCTCAAGCCCAACGACGCCATCCTGGCCGAGCCCAAGCACATGCCCATCTACGAGGACTTCCTCAACAACCGCAACGCGGTGCTGAGCGCCGGCGGCGCCGCGCAGAACACGGCCCGTGGCGCCCAGTACATGCTGCCGGCCGACAGCGTGGTGTTTCTGGGCGGCGTGGGCAAGGACCGCTACGCGGACATTCTGCGCGAGACGGCGGCCAAGGCCGGGCTGCGCGTCGAGTACCGCGTGGACGACAAGGTGGGCACGGGCCGGTGCGCGGTGGTGGTGACGCCGGGCAACCGGTCGATGGTGACGGAGCTGGGCGCGGCCAACCACTACGACCTGGCGCACCTGCAGTCGCCGGCGATCTGGCCGCTGGTCGAGGCGGCCGACGTGTTCTACATTGGCGGCTACCACCTGACGGTCAGCCCGCCGGCCATCATGGCGCTGGCGCGCGAGGCGGCGGCCAAGAACAAGACGTTTGTGCTGTCCATCTCGGCGCCCTTCATCCCGCTGGCGTTCAAGGACGCGCTGGACGCGACGCTGCCCTTCCTCGACGTCGTCATCGGCAACGAGGCCGAGGCCGCCGCCTTTGGCTCCGTGCACGGCCTGTGCGCCGACGTCGACCTGGCCAACGTCGACGGCACCGTCTCGGCCGACGGGCTCAAGGCCGTCGCCCGCCACCTGGCCGACCTGCCCAAGGAGAACGCCGCCCGCAAGCGCATCGCCATCATCACCCACGGCAGCCAGCCGACCCTGGTCGCCGTCCAGGGCGAGACCGCCGTGCGCGAGTTCCCCGTCAAGCCCATCGACGCCGCCGCCATTGTCGACCCCATCGGCGCCGGCGACGCCTTTGCCGCCGGCCTGGCCGCCGGCCTCGTCGAGGGCAAGTCGCTCGAGACCAGCATCGACCAGGGCCAGTGGCTGGCGCGCCTGTCGCTGACCCAGCTGGGCGCGTCGTACCCGTTCCCGAAGCAGACCTACTCGGCATAAGCAGGGGAGGGGGGGGGGGGGAGACAGAAGAAACTTTCAGGCGTTGGTTTGGATTTCAAAACGGTTCGGTTTCAACAACGGCAACATATGACGACAAGCACATACATTGGAGGACTTGCATGCTTTGACGCAGCGCGGGACACGGGAAAAAGTAGAACAATTCAACTTATGATATCCCCGGCCTGGCGACAGCGAGAACACGGCTCGAAGGAACAAAGCCACGTACAAGACATTCCACCTATCAACACAGCTCGTGAGACACATCACCGCCCGCCCGCCGCGCCGCCGCGCCCGTCGTCGTACAGCGCGCTCAGCAGCGCGTTCCGGTCGTACGTGTTCGTATCCTCCATGAAGCCCGTCTGCCGCACCGCCGTGCGGAACAGCAGCGACTCGTCCCGGCCGCCGCCGCCGACGCCGCCGCCCCAGCCCGCAGCAGCAGCGGCCGTCGAATCGTCCCACGGCCGCGTCGCCGCCGCCCCGGCATCGCCCAGCGACCCGGCCGACAGGCCCGTCTGCATCGCGTACGCCTGCGCGTACTGGCCGCCAAACGCGTCCTGGCTGCTGCTGTACACGCGATGCTGCTGCTGCTGCTGCGACGACGCCGCCGCCGCCGATGCCGCCGCCTGCTGCTGCTGCTGCTGCTGCTGCTGCTGCTGCTGCCCGGGAAGACCGCGCGGGCTCTGCACCGACGGCAGGCTCGACGTCAGGCCAAACGTGCTCGACCCGAACAGCCCACCCGCGCCCGCGCTCGACGACGGACCCAGCAGGCCCAGCGACGCCGCCTGCGCCTGCTGCAGCTGCTGCGGCAGCAGCCGCTGCGGCGCCGAGCTGCTCATCTGGCCAGCAGCACTGCCGTTGCCCGCAGCTCCGCCGCCGGGACTGCTGCCCCAGGGGTTCCGGAAGCCGTTGCCGCCGCCGCTGCCACTGCCCCCGCTGCCGCCCGGCGGACTCGTCGCCACCTTGGCCGCGCCGACCGGCGACAGCGCGCTCGGGAAGCCGCGGAAGGATGGCAGGCCGCCGTGCACCTCGGCGCCGAACGGGTCCATCGCCGCCGACGCCGTGCTGGGCCGGGCCGATGCCGCTGTTGTTGCTGCTGCCGCCGAACCAGCCGGCGCAGCAGCTGCTGCCGCTGTCGCAGCCGCCGAGAACTCCCGCTGCTGCTGCTTGGCCAGCGTCAGAAAGGCCAGCTGCTCTTCAATGTTGGCCGGCTGCCAGGCCGCCGCCGCCGCCGCCGATGACCCGACCGCGCCCGCGCCCAGCCGGCCCGACCCGGGCGCCGGCGCAAACGGCCCGCCGCCTGCCTTGTCCGCGGCCTCCATGCCCACGCCGTACGGCGTCTGCAGGTTCCGGTAGTAGGACGGCGACGACGGCGTGTACACCCGGTCCCACGGCGAGCTCGGGATGCCCGTCGTCGCTGGGACTGCCAGGCCGCCGCCGCCGTTGTTGGTGTTGGCACTGTGGTTGCGGTCGCCGATCGGCGTGCCCGACGTCGGCGCGTAGTACACGGCCGCCGGGCTCGGGGTCTGCAGCTGCCCAAACACCGACTCGGCCGTCGCCGAGTGCATGCCGTACGACGGCGTCGACTGCAGGTACGCGCTGTTCTCCGGCGCCCGCGTGCGGCGCGCCTCGGGCGGATTGAGGAAGTTCTGGATCCGCTTCAGCGTCTCCGCGCCCATCTGGTCCAGCTCCGAGTCCGTCCCGGCATCCGGCGCCGCCTGCACGTTCCCGGGCCGCTGCACCAACGGTCCCTTCATCGAGCCCGGCAAAAAGGCATCCATGTCGTCCATTTCCTTGTAGTCCAAGGCCGGCGCGGCCGGCGTCTGCCACTGCTGCGCTTGTGCCGGCAGCGGCGGCGGCGCCATGGCCGTCGTGGCCGGCTGGGCCGCGGTGGCCGAGACAGGCCCGGCAGATCCGGCAGCCGTGCCTGGAGCGCCGTATGTCCAAGGGTCGGCGGCCTGAACACCGGCCGCCAGCGCGGCCGGCGCCTGTGCGATCGGCGACGAAAGCTGGCGGCTGCCGTGATCCTGAATTTTCGGCGGCGATGCCGCCGGCACAACATCGGCCGCCACCGGACCGGGATGCGCGGCAGCAAACGGCGGAGACGCGACCTCGGGCGGCTCGTAGTCCTGGTTATAGTAGATCCGCGGAAGGTCGCGTTTTCCGTCGTGCTCTTTCGCCGTGACCCACGGCAGGGAGTTCACGCCCAAAAGGTGAACGGCCATTTCCACGACGTCGTAGACCCGGGCCAGCGTTTCGTGAGGGGCGTCCAGCCGCTCAACACCGGCTTCGTCGAACCGTGGCTTGTACGCACTGCCGCCGGCGCCGTCCTGGGCCGCCCGCAGCGTGGCCCAGTCCTGCAGCGGCGTGAGCCCGACAATCTCCACGTCTTCGGGGAGCAGGTAGGGCGCAGAAGCCGCATCGGTGTCGGCAACCAGCGCAATGCAACGCGTCAGACACCGCGTCACCGTCCGGTGCATGTCGGTCACATACGGCTGCAGGTGCTCCTGGAACTCGACAAGGTCGGCGTAGTGGAGAGACAGCCAGGCCATGTAGATGCGGAACAGAGCAAGGCAGCAGCCCGGCGGCGAGCATTTCGTTTCGGCGACCGGCCCATTTCGCCGGTTGCTGTTCCGGCGGTTGTTGTTGCGGTTGCCTTCGTTCTGCTTGGCCTTTCCGTCCTTTCCGTTCGTCTTTGCGGGCTGCTTGCCGTTACTCTCTGCGGTGGCAGATGGGACCGCAGTGGCTGTCTGGCCGGGAGAGGATACCTCCCGTTCTTCGACGTCCGGCACATCCAGCAGACGGTCGATCTCGGGCTCGAAAACGCGGCCAAGCGCCAAGAACGAGCGCACAATAAAAAGAAGCGCAAAGAGGCGTGATCGACAGCCGTTCTCGGTCCACTCGTCTGTACGTGTTAGATAGGAAAATGCAAAGGAAAGGGAGCGTCACATACCAGCCACTTTCTTCGACACAATGTCGTGGAGAGCAAAGTTCATGAGCACGGCCTTTTGCAGGAACTGCGGCTGCTCGGCCGTCTTGAGGAGCGCCTCCCAGCGGTGCAGCACCTCGCGCTCCAGCTCGCCCTGCGACGAGAACTCCTCGCCGCGGAAGTAGTTGGCGTGCAGGCGCACGGTCCACGAGCCAAACGTGTCGCACAGGCTGGGCGGCGCGGCGCCGTTCCTGCGCGCGCCGGCCGACGGCGCCTGCAGCAGCTTCTTGAACTCCGAGGCCAGGTTCGTGGGCGCCAGCGCAAAGGGGTGCTGCACCGACCAGGCGCGCAGGAAGTGGTAGACGACGTCAAAGTCCTTGCGCTGCTCGGCCATGACGACGGCCATCTGGTGGTGCGCGTCGCCCTCGTGCGGCATCAGGTCCTGCGCGAGCGCGTAGTACGTCATGGCCATGTCCGGGTTGTGCCGGCCGTGGCTCTTCTGGCGCGCCGCGTTCATCCGGTAGCGCGACAGGTCGCCCATGTGCAGGATGGTGCGGTAGCAGGCGGTCGTCAGCTCGACGCCCAGGTCGGCCTGCTCGGCGTCGATGACCTCGTCGACCTGCAGGCCCGAGGCGCTGCCGTCCGCCTGCAGGGTGTGCGCCGCGCGCTGCAGGGCGCGCAGCTGGTAGCGCGCCGACAACCGTTCGATGAAGCCGCGGTAGAAGTACTGGGCGGTCTTGAGGTGCTTAGCATACTGCCGCTCGACGTTGCGCAGCTGCACGAACTGGTTGTGGCTTCGGTGGCGCTGTAGGCCCTTCTTGTACTCGGCGTTGATGGCCGTGTGCAGGCTCCAGAGCCGGTCGAGCACGCGGTTCCGGTGCGCGAATTTGAGATCGGTAAAGGTGGTCGCCATGCACTCCAGGCGGAGACTGTACCGGCGGTGCGTTAGCAAGAGCATGCGCAGGACAGAGCGGCCAGGACCGGCGAGCAGTTGCGCTTACGTCTCGAGCATGTGCTCCACGGCCTCGAGATCGGCGAGGAGCTTCTTGCTGCCGTTCTCATCCTTGGATATGCGCTCCAGTTTCTTCTGCATGGCATGCGCAATTTTCTTGGCCTCTCTGTGCGGGTGTCAGTCTTATCCTTGTAACGTTTTGTGCGTCTGGTTCACACAGCATGCGATGGGCAAAACTCACAGCCAGTGCTGCTCGGCCTGCGTGGGCTCCTGTGTGGTGGCCATGGCGGGCAATCGGGGAGACCACGCGGCGCGGCGCTGCGGCTGTAGAAGGGAACGCGAGCAGAAGCACGCAGAGGGTAAAATCAATGCGGCCAGTGAGGACCGCAAGTGGGAAATGTCCGACAATGGGCCGGTCTGCAAACGGCTGCAAGCAAGAGGGGCAGACGGCAGAAGATGGAGAGAGAGAGAGAGAGGGGGGGGGGTAGACAGCCCGTTCAGGAAGCGCTACCTGACAGGACTACCTGTGCTCATGCAGTTTGTGGTTCACAAAAGTATACACAATGCTGGCCATAGCGAGATCGCAGAGCGTGCACAGGGCGTCTGGGGTGCGGGTGGTCGTCGTCGTTTGTGTCTGCTCCAGAGCGGGAGGCGTGAAGGAGCGCTGCGGTCATCAACGCGGCCGGCAATGGACTCATTTGGTCGCGGACAGAACGAGAGAGAAAGAGGCCGGGAGGACAGCGTGGAAAAGGCGGAAAACACAGAGCAAAAACCTCGACGCGGGTGGTGATGTCGAACGGCGTGCCGGCATGGATGATGGCGAGAGGTCGAGTTTTGTGTGGGGACATTTCAAGTTGGGTGCGCTGGGCCTGTGGAACTGTGGCGCTGTGGCGCATGCAGGTACAGTCTGTATACAGTGCATGGACATCGTAACACTGTGTTGTGTAACTTGACATCTCGTCTGTCAGCGTTGTTGTCTACCTGTGATATGTCTGTATTCTGCTCTTCACGGCCGGGGTCTCTTTCACTCTTTGTACGAAAGTCACAGGCTGTTGGACCTGGCTTGCCATGCCATCGCACATCTCAGATTGCCTGTTTGTCTTGCCATGTCACAGCTCAGATTTCCTGTTTGCCATGCCATCCCACAGCTCAGATTTCCTGGCCTGCCTCACTGTACAAGTCTATTGTTTTTTCTCCAGACTATTGTCTCGTCTCCAGCATTGTATCAGTATATAGTGGAGGACACACATTCGCCAAAGACGTGTAGTGTAGCTGGTCATCGTCACCAGACGAGGTCAAGAAAAAAAATCTACTCGAGATCACCATGTTTGGTAAAATTTTAACCCGGCCTCTTGCTCTTCTTTCTCAGGCTTCGACAAAATATCTCGTCTTCAATTCCACGAGCGTCTTTCTCGAATCTGCGGTTCTTCTTTCTGGTTGCTGGCCAGCCGTGATGTTGGAGCTGTGACAACACGTGACGCAAATTCGCAAAACGGAACTGCTTCTTTTGGCCTAAGCCGGATGCAGCAGCACAATAGCAAGCAAGCAAACCACCCCCCTCCCCGCGCGCCTGTTGCTATTGTTCGCATTCACGACGCCGCCGCCTTCTACACATGGTGCGGGATAGTGCTGGTGCTGGCCCTGCTCGATATCGCCGCCGCGCGGTGTTTATAAGGACTACGAAGCGACGGCCCGCCATGCCAGCGACGTCGTCTTCGTCCACCTCCTCTCTCCCCCGACACCAGCACCAGCACCAGCACCAGCACCGGCCGAGCCCCATAGCAGCCGGAACCGTATCCGACGTAGACGACACCGCAGTGGACGAGGAGTTTACGCTCGACGACCGCTCGGCCACGCTGCAGTCCGCCTCCGACAGCGCTGCCGCCGCCACCATCGCCATGATCCCCGATCTCTTCAAGCAGGCGCCGCCCGTCCGCGATGCGCTCGTGACCGACACGTCCGAGGTCCAGGACGAGACCGTTGCGCTGTGCCTGCCGTACTTGTTGGCACAGGCCAACGACACCGACGGCGGCCTGGTCCCCCTGGACTACAACGCGCACGGCGTGCCGCACCTCGACCGGGCGCGCCACGTGCGCTTCCTGCAGCGCAGCCTGGAGCGGCTGCCGGGCGGCTTTGTGGGCTACGACGCCAGCCGGCCGTGGCTGCTGTTCTGGTGCCTCAACGGGCTGGCGCTGCTGGGCGAGGACGTGTCGGCGTACCGGGCGCCGCTGGTGGCGACGGCGCAGTCGATGCAGAACGCGGGCGGCGGCTTCGGCGGCGGCCACGGCCAGGCGTCGCACCTGGCCACGTCGTACGCCATCGTCATGGCGCTGGCCCTTGTCGGCGGCGAGGCGTGCTACGAGGCCATCGACCGCCGCGCGCTGTGGCGCTGGCTGTGCTCGCTCAAGCAGCCCGACGGCGGCTTCCAGATCGCCGCCGGCGGCGAGGAGGACGTGCGCGGCGCCTACTGCGCCGCCGCCATCATCTCCCTCCTCGACCTGCCCCTCAGCCTGAGCCCGGACTCGCCGGCCTGGACGCCCGCGAACCCGACGCTCTTCACGGGCCTGGCCGACTATGTGCGCAAATGTGAGTGTTTCTTTTTTCCTTTTTTCTTTTTCCTTTTTTTTAATGTGCCTTGTCTGCTTTTGGCACAGTCGGGTGAAAGGGGACACCGAAAAAGAGGGGATGGCTACGTGGCATCGGGGCTGAGTCCCCTCTCCCTCTTCACGAACCCGGACTTGAGCGACGTCTCTTTGTTTTGGTCCTTGCCGCTGATCCGACCCATCCACAGGCCAGACATACGAAGGCGGCATCTCGTCGCAGCCGGGCACCGAGGCTCACGGTGGCTATGCGTTCTGTGCGCTGGCATGTCTGTCGATCTTGGACGCGCCCGACCGCTCCATGACTCGGTACGTCTCTTGCCTCGTTCGCGTTGTTTTTTTTTTTATGTTTTTGTTTATCTTTCCGAGGCTTTCGACGGCGTATTTGTGACCACACACCCTGTCCCGGGTTGGCCACTCACAGCGTGACAAGAAGCCGTGCTGGCTCGTGAACGACGCCCCGGCGGAGGCGACAGCGGGCGGGAGGGGTGTGGTATCGTCGGTGGTTCTTTTGTTGATTCGGGCTTTCTTGTGCTCACTCCCGCTAACCCCCTTTAGATTCCTTGATGTTCCGCGGCTGGTGTCGTGGCTCTCAGCCCGCCAGTACGCCCCCGAGGGCGGCTTCTCGGGTCGGACAAACAAGCTGGTCGATGGCTGCTACAGCCACTGGGTTGGCGACTGCTGGCCGCTGGTCGAGGCCTGCCTTGCGCGGCAGACGAAGAAGGCGGCGGGCAGCACGGCCGCCCAGGCCCCGGCGTCGCTGTTCAGTCGCGAGGGGCTGATCCGGTACATCCTGTGCTGCTGCCAGGATCAGACCAAGCGGGGTGGTCTCCGGGACAAGCCCGGCAAGTGAGTGTTTTTCCTGGTTTCTGGATTTTGCCGCATTTGTTCTTCAACCCCCTCTGCACAATCACTGACATTGTACCTTTTCGCCACTGCAGAATGTCAGACCCGTACCATACTTGCTACGTGCTGTCGGGTCTGAGCTCGGCGCAGCACAAGTGGGAGCTAGTGGACAGCAGCACGGACGGTGCGGACAGCGGCAGCAGCGGTGTGGCAGGCGGCGAGGGCCGTGGCACAGACGTGCCGGGCGTCGACAGCACGACGGCCTGGAAAGTGTTTCCGTTTCGGGAAGCCGACGGCCTCCAGGTGTTTGACGAGCAGGACCGCGTGAAGCCGGTTCATCCCGTGTACACCATTGCGGCCGATCGCGTGGAGCAGATCCAGGCGTACTTCAAAGTCAAGGGTTCTTTTTAAGCTTGACAAGGGCCGGAACGACCTCGAATGGAGAGCGAGCGAGCGAGCGAGCGAGCCGTGGTCTGTGGTGGCTGGGAGGCTGACCAGCGGACAGGCAGCAGAGGGACCAAAAGGAGGCAGGCAGTATGTGCCATTGGACGGGATTGTTTATCTCGTCTGAGTGTTTGGATGATCAATGCAACATAGCAAACAGGCAGGTCTGGCTCAACGGCTTCGTGCTTGTTTATCCTGCAGAGAGACAGACCCTTGTGACACGGCATGGCCTTCTATTTTAAGGACACACAGACCACAACGAAACGTTTGACGGCCGTTTCTGCGGCCATGTGGCAAGGTCAGACCAGAAAGACCGACGAGCAGAGCAACGCCGCCGCGGCCTGCCTTGGCACGGCAACGCACGAACTCCATAGAATCTGTGCATGCGCTGGCCGTGCAGCCTGCATGCGTCCGCTGCGCACTCCGTATGCTTCCCCTCCTCTGCAACCACAACCATGATTTTTTTTTGCGGGAGATGTGCGGGCGCGCGCTGTTGCAGCTTCCGGGCGTCTGGCAAAGTAGCCCGGATCTCGTCATTCGACCCTGGCCGGCGAATGCGCGCTATGGCGAACACAAAAGTGCACACAGCAGAGGGGGAATGGCGGTGTCGCGGCCGCCCGGCCCACCTGCACGCATGGGACGGTGTCTGTGTCCCCGGCCTGTATCGCCTTCTCGTCGCATGCATGCGCCTGCTGTCACGTAAAGCGCAAATAAATCAAAAACCAAAACATCCAGAAAACAAGAGACTGAGAGAGAAAAAAAAAACGGCTTTGGCCGGTCACCGCCAGGCCGATGCTACGCTGCCTCTGCCAGAACGCACGGCCTTGTCTTATATCACTCTCGCACTGTCTTGCTTTTGACGTGCCGGATGCACTCCATGCGTCCCCAGGCTGAGCTGTCTGTCGCGTTTGCTGTCTGGCCGCCTCGGCATGGGCCAGCCAGCTAGCCCTTCCTCCGGCAATCTATCCAGACGGGTATGCGTACGAGAATTACGTATATACGGCATGTACGTACGAGTATGTATTTTGTATCGTGCGGTAGCTGCTGCTGCCGCTTCCCTGCAGTTTCCTCTTCTGTTCTTTTGTTTTCTCCTTTTCCCCCACTTGGGCGCTCGCCCCTCCTTCTTCTCCACACAGCCACTGATCATTTTTCAGTTCCCTTGCGTTGTAAAATGCACGGAACCGTCGCCGTTCGCGTAAGAAAAGGGAAGGTGCTCGGCGCATCGCCTGTAGAATCGAAGCATCCAGGGTTATCGGGCGGGAAGGAGCACCCAGTGCGAGCAAAAAACAGGAAGGACCCGCGTAATCCCACGGGCGCTGCAAAGCAAGAGAGCCCCTCCCTGGTGGCTGCTTCTTGCCTCTTTTCCTTTTCCCCCCTCCCCCCCCCCCCCCCCCGATTGCCAACTCACCTTGCATGAAATCTACGAGTACGGGCGTGGGTTCATTTTTTCCCACACACCTGCAAATTTAATTTCGGTCCTCTTGCTTCCCCCCCCTCTTTCTCCCCCCCGTTATCCATTCACAATGCTGCTGGGCGACCGCTAAGCGACCTAGAGATGCAGAGATTCGCGCCAACGGTATCCCAGCCACTGGTTTATGCAGCTCATTCTGGCGCCACTTGACAACCTGGCTCGTCGTCGGCAGGTGTCTCCGCTGGGTTTCCCTGGCCGTGGAAGTCGGAAGTCGGTGAGGACTTTATGTCGCTGGAAGCTGACGAGACGCTGACGCGGTGCGGAATGCGATACATGAGTGAGCAGCACCACCCGCGTGGCCGGCCCAGCAGGGCAAAGTTTCCCCTGAAAACGAGGCGTGAACAATGGACCACGAAAAAAGACGGGTCAGGGCTACAGCAAAAAGAGCAGCAAAACAGAACAACGGAGCACCACAACAATGATGCTGGCCAAGAAAGTGGCGTACGGAGTACGATACGGTATGGTACCTGGTCCGCAGATCCTTTGATGGCCCGGGAAGCATGTCTTTGGCCCCCATAGCGAGGGAGGCGTTACGCGGATACGATCTCTCCGTCAAGCCCTGCCGGATCCACCAGTCGCAGCGATTATGATGTTCTTTTTTCTATTTTAAACGCCTTCCTTCCACGCCCGCACTCCGTATTCTTCACGGGAGTTAGATACGACGGAGTGCTACGGCGTGCGCATACAGAGTACAGAGTACTCCGGCGCCCAGCGTCGCCTGCCACCGCTTTTCTCCGGCGTGCTCGCCGCCTTGCCAAATCCGAGCGGGTGCATTCGGTCCTCCCCGGCATCCCTTTTTCGTCGTCTCCCCTGCAAGTGCAGGGCAGTTGCAGCAGCATGCATCGTTGCGCCAATGCTCTTGCACAGCATGCCGCCATCCTCGCACGGAGACGCTGCTCCGCCCATGCAGGGAAAATGGCAACCGTTGTCTGAAGAACGACCCCTCTTGCTTGCCGCTGACGGAAATATGTCGCTGGGGAGAATTCATTAACAGAAAACGCACTACTACCAGCGCATCTCCTTGCTCCGTATTATTACGGGGTTCGTATGTGGTGCGTGCTACGACTCTGCGAGTACTCGCGAGGATCAACCTCTGCAGCTCCCCCCTCTCCCCTCTTCCCCCTTACCCCCCCCCTGGCTGGCCGGTTTCTCCAGGACCCTCCGATCCGGCCTGGGCCAAAACACGCAACCTCACTGGCCATCTGTGGTGGGTTTTTCCTTAGCTCCCCCATCTCGCCTTCATATGTTCTTTTGCAATCCGCGTCTCGCCGTGCATGCAGACAAGGCATTGGTTCCATTTTGCCACTTCACCGTGGACGGGCGGCGGCGGCGGCAGTTTTTTTCTCTTTGAAATTTTCGTGTGTGCTTGTTCTTACTGTTCCCGGCCTTCGGTGATCCTGACATCTACGCTCACCCCCCCTCAGCACCGTTGGCCCGCATTTGCGTCGCTGGCCACGGCCAAGGATCTCCCACCACTCGTCCACCACCCGACGTGTATCTCACAGCACGATCCTCACTACAGGTTGGACAAGTTTTTTTTCTCAATTGCTCTCTTCCCCACCCCCAACCACGGCGTGTACAGTGTGTGGAGCCGTCTAGTCTGGTCTGTGTTTTATCAACTGGCGACGACAGCGCCAACACATCAAGATGGGTCGTACTCTGAGAGCCGCATCATCGGCCGTGCATCTTCGTCTCCATGCCGCTTGTTTTTTGGCGTCTTTTTTCTGCTGCACCTTGCTGCGTCCTGTCTTCCCGCCGCTATCTGGAACAATGCCCGCCCCGCACCATCCCGGTCGGTGTTTTTTGTAATAAAAACACGCCGTTGTCGTCTCGCCGTTCGACCCGCGGGTCGGAAACCCAGCCAGGCTTGCCGCCCGCCTTACCACAACACTTTAAAAACCTTCCTACACGCCCGCCACACAATCGTCTACAAAGCTAATACAGCTTACACGTATAGCTCGCTCACAACACCACACACACACACACACACACACACACACACACAACTCACTACTGATCTCACAACACGATTCTGTAACACTTTCCACGCCTGCAACTCTTCCCCCTTCATTTGCTTCTTATTGAACTTCTTCCGGCGTTGGGCACAGCTGCATTACCCGTTCCCCCACCTGCAACCCCCTCCCGCATTCTTTTACGGTGAAGGTTTTCGCTTCTACCAACTCTTTTCCGCCTTCGTTTTACCGTTTAGGTCTTCACAAAAAAACCGTTTAGGCAACGCCTGTCTGCATCCGGCCAAGATGACGTTTGGCTTTTATATGGAGTACCTGCAGAGTGAGTGTCTCATTGCGTCTTTCTTCAGCGAAAGAAAAGGCGTATATTCCACTGGTTTTGCTTTCTTTTTCATATTCTCTTTTTTCCTCTATGCCGGAGTCGTCTGTGCCACCATTGTATTTTGATTTTTTTTTTTTTTTTTGTCTCAGAGTGTCTTTGCCACTCAGCCAGAGACATCGTGAGGCTTAGTGCCCGTCCAGCCTAATAAGGTTCGGGATCTGCCCATGGTGCTGTATCACTCGAGCGTCCATCTCCCCAGACCTTTCATTCTACGCCACTGTTTCACATGCCTTGACGTGTGGGGGGTGTGGGATCTCGGGGCGGCGCGTGTGCCGGGTTGGTTTTCAAGCGTACCAAACCAGAGGCCCAGCCCGACGGGAAGAAGGCTTCTGTTCGTTGGGCTGCCATGCAGCTTGGCCGCATGGGCTCGTTGCAGCCGGCCATCTGCAGACCGTGGACGGCTTTGTATCCAAACAAAGAAACAAAAAAAAAGAAAAGAAAAGAAAAGATCCTTGTGCTAACCCAGCCTAGGCCTCTGCCAGCGCCGTGGTTGGCACGAGCCGATGTACGAGTGCAGCCGCGCCAAGCAAGGCTACACGTGCCTCGTCCTGGTCAATGGCCGCGAGTACCAGACGGACCTTGTCTACGCCTCGGACTTCCTGGCCCAGGAGAACGCAGCCATGCGGGCCTTTATGGTGTGCCGGAACTTTTCCGTCAACGGGGGCATGCTGGCCCGCAACGGCATTGTCCAGGGCCTGCCGGCCACCGACATCAGCCGCAAGCACCGGAAGGGACGTCCGTCCACCACGAGCCACGGCAGCAGCCGCCGTTCCGGACACCACTCGAGCAGCTCCTCGACGGCCTCCTCGGAGTGAACGCCGGTGGACCGGCCAAGCCAAGCCCAGGCAGGCCATTGTTTCTTATCCCATGCACTTCCGTGCGGAGCGGACCCTTACCCGTGGATGTTTTGTCCCGCCCTGGGTTTCCCCGGATTCTTGACCGCTCCTTTCTCTCTCTCTCTTTTCATTTTCCCTTGGCCCCGTTCTTTCCTTTTGGCGATGCTCTTCCAAGCGATAAAATTTCCCATCACGAGGCTTCACAGCCTTTATTTTTTACGACCCTGTTCCGCAAAAAAAGACATACCCGATGACCTGGGTGGAAGGGTAGCCCCCTGTCCCAGGTAAAGTCCAACCACAATGAAGCGAAAAAAAGCGAAAAAAGATACGACAAAAACAAGCAACAGCGATCTCATAAAAAAGCCATTTATACGACACACCATGGATTTATGAAGCCTTCCCATTTGATGGAATGATCTCTTCTCTTGACGATTCACGAACTAGACACGGCTCTCTTTTCTTTTTCCTTTTCATATCACGCATTCCCGGCCCAGGGAGCGACTCCCTTTTTGGCCGTTTTTTTTCTTTTTCTTTTTGCATACGTTCCCTCATAGCATAGTCCTACGACGACCGATACGATACAAGAGAGTTGTTTCGCTGCACAGCGTTGCTTTTGCGATGGATTCACAAGCCACTTGTCTTTTCCCTTTGTTCCCTTTTGTGATGACTATTGCCTTGTCAGCCGCGCATTGCATCTTTTTCAGGAAATTGCATTAATTAAGAACCACCCCCATCCCCTGAGCACCATCACCGGGGCCGATCCAAATCTCGCCCCTGCCACGCTGGCTTTACGAGGTCCATTACGTTTCCCGGCGGCACCATTGCTGTTCTCATACCACGAGGCATAAACAAGAGACGCCGTCCGTGATGGTGTCGGTGCCTGGCATTGGTTGCTCCCTAGCACGCACGGTGCGGCGTGCGCTGACTACAGTGCCAATTACGGGTAACTCCGCTTCGGGGGAAGGAGGGGGGATGACCCCCTATTTCTTTGACGACAGCGAAAATCGCACATGGCTTGTTCCTGCGCATCACTCTGGTTTGCCACCCTTACCAGAACGGCCCCCTGCACTCCGTCATGCCGGACGGCAAAAGAACCCTAAAAGGGCTGGACTTTTGGTCGCTCGCACAGCCACTGAAGAGTGCCGCGATAAAAAAAGACAGAAAAAAACTCATCGTGTTGTCTCCCTGGACGTTCTCGGTCGCGCCTCCTTTCTTTGGCGCAAACTCGTATTACACGCCAACGCCGGCACCCCATTCCTCGTGTCCTGTCGCGCTTTCCCCCCCTATATAATTAGGACCATAGCGCGTTCATTCACACCACCCACACGATCGAAGCACCCCCACCGATTCGCTTTTTCCCTTATTGTCTCCACTTTCCACTATTCTCCATACTCGTACTTGCTTCATCGTGTCCTTTCTCGTTCTTCAGAACCCCCTTGTTTCCCCGTTTTCTTTCTCTTTTTTTCCCAATCCCGTCAATCTTCGCACAGCATCCGTTTATTCTCGCGTCCGAGCACGCTCTTGTACCGCGCACCTTTTCCTCCTTTTGCTATATACATATTTTTGGGTCGCTTGCTCTCTCGACGCTCGTTTTCGGCTCTCCGCTGCCCACCGCTCTTTCCACCCCTCTTTGACTACAGTCTGGTTGTCCTACCAGGCCCGTTCCCCTAAATAAAGCAACACCAGCATTTTTCTCTCTCCCAAAATGAAGGGTATGTGTCTCAACGCGAACCATGGCTTCTGCTCCTTGTTTTGCAGGCTGCTTCTGCCATGCCTCGACGTTCATGCCCCTCTCTGCTTCTCTGGTGGCCATCCCGGGCTAACCCCCCCTCCAGCTCTTATTCTCGTCGGCGGCTTCGGCACGCGGCTGCGGCCTCTCGTATGCAACCCCTCCCACCCATCCTGCCTGTGCAATGGCCCCGATACTTGATTTCGGGTCGTTTGTACCCCTCGAACCACTCGGAACTACCCGCTGACTGGTGCTTCTTCTGTGTCTTAGACCCTTACGCTGCCCAAGCCCCTGGTTGAGTTTGGCAACAAGCCCATGATTCTCCATCAGATCGAAGCGCTCGCCGATGCAGGAGTCACGGACATTGTGCTTGCCGTCAACTACCGCCCCGAGGTCATGGAGGACCGCTTGGCTGAGGTGTGTTCCGTTCCCGCTCCCTTATTGGGCCTCCCTCGGGCCGTACGCGATTGGACGAAACTGACCGGGTCCCTTTTTCTATAGATGGCAGATCGGTTTGGCGTCAACATCACCTTCTCCATTGAGACCGAGCCCCTCGGCACGGCTGGCCCGCTGAAGCTTGCGGAGAAGGTCCTGCTGAAGGACGACTCGCCATTCTTCGTGCTGAACTCGGACGTCATCTGCGAGTTCCCCTTCAAGGAGCTGGCCGCGTTCCACAAGGCCCACGGCGACGAGGGCACGATCTGCGTGACCAAGGTCGAGGAGCCGTCCAAGTACGGTGTCATTGTGCACAAGCCCGACCACCCGACACGCATCGACCGCTTCGTGGAGAAGCCCGTCGAGTTTGTCGGCAACCGCATCAACGCGGGTCTGTACATCCTCAACACGGACGTGCTGAAGCGCATTGAGCTGCGCCCCACCTCGATCGAGCAGGAGACGTTCCCGGCCATGGTGCGCGACAACCAGCTGCACTCGTTTGACCTCGAGGGCTACTGGATGGATGTCGGCCAGCCCAAGGATTTCCTGACGGGCACCTGCCTGTACCTGACGTCCCTGACCAAGAAGGGCTCTAACCTGCTGACGCCGACGTCGACGCCCTATGTGCACGGCGGCAACGTGCTGATCGACCCTTCTGCCAAGATCGGCAAGAACTGCCGGATAGGCCCTAACGTCACCATTGGCCCCAATGTCGTTGTTGGCGACGGCGTGCGGTTGCAGCGCTGCGTGCTGCTGTCGGGCTCCAAGGTCAAGGACCACGCCTGGGTCAAGAGCACCATTGTCGGCTGGAACAGCACCGTCGGCCGCTGGGCCCGTCTGGAGAACGTCACCGTGCTGGGCGACGACGTCTCCATTGGCGACGAGATCTACGTCAACGGCGGCAGCGTGCTGCCACACAAGAGCATCAAGGCCAACGTGGACGTGCCGGCCATTATCATGTAAACGGTCTTTGGGCGACCGTTTCCTCGATTGACCAGCAAAAACACACCAACACGATCCGCACACACGAAGGAGCACAAACAGAAAAAAAAATCTATACCCTTTCTCTCTCTCCCCCTCGCCCCCCCTCTTCATCTCACACCACCTATAAACGATTTTCGGCACTTGCTGGCTTTCTTACCCCCGCCCCTCGAAGGGCATTTTTTTGTTATGGTATACTGTGTTTTGTCTTAATCCCAGTTCTGTTGACACACCCCCCTCTCCCCCCCCCAAATCCTTCGTGTTCGACGTCTGTTCTGTTCTTGTGTCTCCCCGCCTCTGCAGCAATTTTTGAAGAGAAGGCCCGGTCCCTTATTTTCCAATTTCTTTTTCTATTTCTCCTTTTTACTTCTTTTTTGTCTTTTCGGGATATGCATAGAAAAAGAAGAATATCGGATTGGCTTGGCGTCGGAATAGCAAATAATTGATCTTTCATCCCCTCGCCTTGTGATACTGTGTTTTGGTCATGTCTTACGATGCGGAGTATGCTTGTTTTTACGAGACATGATGTTTAACATGCTTTTATTCTTTTTTTTTTTGCTTTGATACCGCGCTCATGCGGCTTTCTCTATACTGGGGTCTTCTGTTGCCTTTGCGGCGGCGGCGTCGGCCTCGTTGCTCTGCACCCAGCCGCGGCTCATCTCGACGGCCTGCTCCCACTTGCGGACCATGCGGGCGTGGCGTTCGCGGTCGGGGCTGGGCTGGAAGACGCGGCGGCCGGCGCGGTTGACGTCGCGCAGGTCGGCGAGCTGGCTCCAGACGCCGGTGGCGAGGCCGGCGGCAATGGCGGCGCCGAGGGCGGTGGTCTCGCGCATGGCGGGGCGGTCGACGGGGATGCCGCTGACGTCGGCCTGGGTCTGCATGCACAGGTCGCTGTTGGAGAGGCCGCCGTCGACGGCGAGGCTGGCGAGGCGCTGGCCGGAGTCGCGCTCCATGGCGTCGAGGATGGCCTTTGTCTGGTAGCAGGTGGCCTCGAGCGTGGCCCGGGCAATGTGGCCTTTTTGGGTGTACTGGGTGATGCCGACTGGGGGGGGGGGGGGGGGGGGTTAGTTAGTTTTTTCCGGGGTCTTGTTTGGTTCGTTTCAAGACCTACACAGCGTCCCCTTGGCATCGTCGATCCAGTAGGGGGCAAAGAGCCCGCTGAAGGCGGTGACAAAGAAGACGCCGCCGTTGTCCGGGACGCTCTCGGCCAGGGCGGTGATTTCGCTCGACTCCTTAGCGAAGCCGAGGTTGTTAGTCAGGAACTTGACGCCGGACCCGGCGACGGCGATGCTGCCCTCGAGGGCGTAGATGGGCGGGTGGCCCTGGCCAAAGTCGTAGGCGACGGTGGCGAGCAGGCCGGAGCTTGAGAAGACGGGCTCGGTGCCGACGTTGTAGAGCAGGAAGCAGCCGGTGCCGTAGGTGTTCTTAGCCTGGCCGGGGCGGAAGCCGCACTGGCCGACGAGGGCGCTGGACTGGTCGCCGAGGCAGCCGGCGATGCGGATGCCGGCGAGGGGCCCCGAGGCGATGGCGCCAAAGGCCTCGGCGTCGGAGGAGGGCACGATGCGGGGCAGGCGCACGCGGGCGCGGTCGATGCCGAAGAAGGCGAGCAGGCGGTCGTCGTACTGGCGGGTGCGCAGGTTCATGAACATGGTGCGGCTGGCGTTGGTGCTGTCGGTGACGTGGATGTTGGCGGCGGGCCCGCCGTTGAGCTTGTAGATGAGCCACGAGTCGACGGTGCCAAAGGCGAGGCGGCCGGCGGCGGCGGCGGCGCGCACGGCCGGGTCGTGGTCGAGCAGCCAGCGCAGCTTGACGCTGCTGTGGTAGGTGGAGAGCGGCAGGCCGCAGATGGCGGGCAGGTCGTCGGCGGCGAGGTTGCCCGTGGCGGCGGCGGGCGCGCGGGCCTTGAGGGCGCGCACGAGGCCGCTGGTGCGGGTGTCGGGCCAGACGACGGCGTTGCACAGCGGCTCGCCCGTCTCGGCGTCCCAGACGACGGCGGTCTCGCGCTGGTTGGTGATGCCGACGGCGCGGATGCTGGCGACGGCGTGGCCGAGGGCCGTGAACTTGCGCACGGCCTCGTCGACGCACGTGTGCACAGACGCCAGCAGCGCGCGCGGGTCGTGCTCGTGCCAGCCGGGATGGGGGTACAGGTTGGGGATCTCGAGCTGGTGGCTGGCGACGGGCTGGCCGGTGCCGTCGAAGATGATGAAGCGCGTCGACGTGGTGCCCTGGTCGATGCTGCCGACGAACCAGTGGTGCGTCTGCTCCTCGGCGGTCGCGGCCAGGTCGGCCGGCATCTGCTCGGCGGCGGCGGCCATGATCAAAGGTCGCGGCGGCGGCGGCGGACGGGACAGGAAACGAGGACGCGGGAGCACGCGCACAGCCTGGCGCTATAAGACGGCGTGCCGGGGGGAGAGGCGGCGGCGGCGGCGACGACGGACACGGGGCGTGGCGGACGGGCGAGAGGTGCTACAGCAGCAGACAAGAACAAAGGAGGCGCAGGGACGAGTAGTCAGGGCCCGCGAGAACATGGAGAGAAACACATGGCGGCCACAGGCTCGCTTCGGGTTTTCGGTACAACGCGACGGGTACGCTGGAATCTGCGGTGTTTCTGCTACCGACGGGCGCGCGCCCGCTGCTGCCAGGAAGAGTTTTCAGCTCTAATTGGCGGAAGATTTGAACTAGGCCCTTCGTCGGAGGAACTATTACGACAGAAAGTATTATCGTCGTTTTTTTTTTTTTTTTTTTTCTGTTATTTTTTCCCTTTTTCTGGATGTCCTCTTGCCAGCTGGCAGGTGGCAGGTGGCAGAGAGCCCCACCGGCTTCTGGCCTCAGGCCGCAACAAGAGCTTGTGTGGGGCTCGCTGTACAACCATGGGTCACCCCCACTGTTTCTGTTTACTCCGTACTCCGTATCTTACACTCTACATGACGAGTGCGTGCATCGTTGGTCCTGTTTGCTTCTTTCCCTAGTCCTTGTCACTTCCCACAACCATGGCCTATGAGTGTTCCCGTTGCCCGCGCTCGTTCAAGAGTGCCAGTTCCGCGGACCAGCACATGAACGCCAAGAACCACTATCACTACGAGTGCCATGTGTGCTACGAAACCTACCCGTCGTGCGATGGACGCGAGCACCATGAAAAGGACGTCCACGGGCGCTATTTCTGCAGGGAATGCAACCGCGAGTTCAAGTCGGCAAACGGCTTGAAGATGGTGAGCTACAGTCCTTGCGTTTCCCTTTGCCTTTTTTCTGCACAAGGCAGCAAACGAAGCACATCGCTAAGACTCGCCCCACTCCTCCTGCTTGGCAGCACCTCCAATCCCACGCCCACGTCGGGCGGAACATTGCCTGTCCGCTGTGCAAGAAGGCGTTTGCCACTGGCACGGGCCTGGCGCACCACCTCGAAAGGGGCAGCTGTCCGAACGCAAGCCACATGAACCGTGACGAGATGTACCGCTTTGTCAAGTCCAAAGACCCTGGCGGCGCCATTGCCAAGAATCTCCTCGAGTGGCACGGGTCGACCCAGTTCGAAGTCACAGGCAGGGCCTGGAACGGCAGCTTCTTCGAATGCTACCTCTGCCACCGCCAGTTCGTTTTGCTGTCCGGCCTGAACCAGCATCTGAACTCGCCAGTTCGTATGTGTCCCCCCCTCAATTCCTCGTCCTGTCCTCCCCGAGACGATGCTAATGGACCTCCAGACCAGCAGGCTCTCTACCATTGCCCGCAGTTCATCTGCCGGAAGGATTTCACCACCCTGGCCGCGCTGATCAACCATCTGGAAAGCGAGTCGTGTGGATATATGAAGTTCCAGCAGGTCCAGAATAGCATCCACGGGCTGGTCAACGGCAACAGACTCTTGGGGTAGCGAGCCGCAGCCGGCTGGTCTGGCATTGCACCACTACGAAGCACCGGCTGCATCCGGTTTTGGTTGACTTTGCAACATTGATCGCAAGTTGTACCCGGCATAAGATACCACAGGAGGCTCGGAGGCCAGAGAGACGCATCTGGGGGAAATCGGAATGGATCTCAGAGGATTGTGCCCGCCAGGGGTAAAGTGGAATACAGTGGAATACAGTGGATTTAACAGTGGAGATGCCGCCGAAAATGGCTAGCATGACATCACTGCCAGCATTGGGCAGGCACAGAACCTGATCGGAAGGCACGACGGGCTATTGGCCAAGTCCGGTGCGCCTCCTCCCAAAGTCAACAGTGGCAAGTACGAGTAGTTGCACCAACCCAAAACAAACCCAGAACACGACCTCGACCGACACCCTGCGGACTGTGGCAGAGGCTGGTGCGACAGCCAGGACTCCTTTCGCCCGTGTTGCGTGCTGCCGTTCCCTTCCCCCCTTGTCCTTGTCCTTGTCCTTGTCCTGAGCCACCGCCACCATGGTGCTCAACACGGCCACCGTGTCGCTGGCCATCACGCCCACCGTCTGCTCGACTCTGTTTTCTCATGTACGTGCTCAAAGAACAAATCCGACTTGTCCGGGGCTCTTGTCACGGGTTCCGAGACCTCCGATGCTGCCACCAGCTGCTGACCGCCCTTCCCTAGTATTTCAACCGCAAGCCCCTGCGGCACCGGCCAACGGCCCACCTGTCCTACGACGAGGGCTTGCATCTGGTGCGCCAGTTCCTCATCTATGCATCGCACCACACCGTCGAGGAGGTCCAGGCCTTTATGAGCCAGTGGGTGCCGCACCCGCAATGGGTTCGCGTCGAGCCCATCGAGGTGCCCGAGAGCCAGCTGGCCCGCGCCGCCGCCGTGCTCGAGGAGCAGCTCGGCCCCGAGGGCGTGCGCCGCGTCGGCGGCCGCCAGTGGTGGCAATGGCGCAAGCCCAAGAGCCCGCTGCGCGCCGAGTGGATCGAGATGCGCGCCGACGCCAACGCCCGCAAGCGCGCTGGTCATGACGCCCCCAGCCGCCGCCGCATCATGCTCTACGTCCACGGCGGCGCCTACTTCATGGGCAGCGTGGACGAGCACCGCTATCAGCTGCAGCGCCACGCGCGCAAGCTCAAGGCCCGCGTCCTGGCCCCGCGCTACCGCCTGGCGCCCCAGTTCCCCTTCCCCTGCGGCCTGCAGGACTGCCTCGCCACCTACCTGCACCTGCTCACCCTGCAGGACCCGAGCACCATTGTGCTGGCCGGCGACTCGGCCGGCGGCGGCATGGTGCTGTCCATGCTCGTCACCCTGCGCGACCGCGGCCTGCCCCTGCCGGCGGGCGCCGTCCTCATCAGCCCCTGGGTCGACCTGACGCACTCGTTCCCCAGCCTGGACCTGCCCTGTCCGCTGGACTACATCCCGCCCTACGGCTTCCACCAGCGTCCGTCGATTGCGTGGCCGCCACCGACGGAAGACATTCTCGAAGAGATGCACCGGCTGGACCGCCTGGCCCACTCGCGGACTCTGACGCCCACATCGGAGGCCGCCGCGCGCTCGGCCGAGGCCTCGGCCGGCACCGACGACTCGTACACCACCGCTCCCGAGACCGATGCCGAGACGGAGGCCGCGAGGGCCATGTTTGCCGCGAACCGGGGGACGCTGACGACAGAAGAGGGCGAGGCCATTTCTGTGCGGGAGCAGATCCAGCTCTACACGACCAACAACATGCTGACGCACCCGCTCGTCAGCCCCGTCATGCAGGCCACGCTGGGCGGCCTGCCGCCGCTGATGGTGGTGACCGGCGGCGGCGAGATCCTGCGGGACGAGCAGATGCATATTGCTCACAAGTGCGCGAACCCGGCCAAGTACGCACCGCCAGCCGAGCGGCTGACCGACGCCGACAAGGCGGCCCTCGCCAAGTACCCGCCCACTGACGTGCAGCTGCAGGTCTGGGACGACCTCTGCCACGTGGCGCCGACGCTGAGCTTTACGCGCCCGGCCAAGTTTATGTACCGGTCGATTGCGCAGTTTGGGGCCTGGGCGCTGTCCCGGGCGCAGGATGCCGAGATCGAGGTCGAGAACGACGACACGGTCTCGGTCATCTCGTCGGGGAGCTCGAGCGACGACGCACCGGCGCCCTCGGCAGCCGGCTCGACGAGCGAGAACGGCAACCTGGATGGAACAGCAGCCACGACCAACGGACACGCGCGCGCAGCGACGGCGCCTGCTGCCAACGGCAAAAAGCCCGCGGGTCCGGCAGCGGCGGCGGCGAACAGCAGCCAGCCAAAGGTGGGCCGAGCAGGCGACAAGCTGCCTCCGTTCGAGGACCACATGATCCGGCAGCGCGTGACGGTGCACGGCGAAATCTTCCCGCTGGCGCCGGCCTCGGAACTGCCCGGGTGCACCATGGCCCCGGAGTCCATTGGGGTGTACAAGCAAGGGCCCGTTGCGCGGTGGATGAAGGCGCGCAAGCAGTGGGACGCGCGGTATGCCAAGGACCGGGAGCGCGTGCTCAAGCAGCGGCTCAAGGACGCGGCCGGGGGCTTTGAGTCGTTTGGGCCGGGCGAGCATCCGCCGCCGGGGGCCCTGGCGGGCCGGCGCAAGATCGGCGCGGACCTGTCGGAGAAGGCGCCGAAGCGCAGCCGCGGCCTGGCCCTGTGGTCGAAGTGGAGCTCGCGGCACGACGAGCAGACGGTGGAGCGCGAGGAGGAGGCGGAGCGGGCGCCGAGCGGCAGCAGCAGCACGAGCGACGACGACGGGGCCAACACGGCGTGGCGCGAGGCCCGAGGGAGCAGCGAGGCCAGCGGGGATGTCGATGGTGCCGTCGACGACCATGCTGCCGAGGATGCCCGTGCCGGAGAGGCCCGTGCCGGAGAGGCCGGTTCTGCTGGCGGCGGTGCCGGGAACACTGCTGCGGATGTCGCGGACCGCGCCGGACAAGAGACCAACGGGGCCACGGCCAACGGGAGCGCCGACGAAAAGACCAACTTCAGCGACGGCCGTCTCTTGACCGCCAACGGCGACTCTGCCAAGGCCGGCGTCACCGGCAAACGGCCCTTTCTCGGCGGCATTGCCCTGCCGTTTTCGGTGCGCAAGGAAGCCGACACGGCCAGCATGGTGACGCTGAACTCGGGCGAGCAGCGGCCGACGACGGCGGCGGGTGTGGCTCCTGCTGCTGAATAACTGCGAACCGACAGGGCCGGTATCGAGTCAGCGTGTTCCCGTCTCACCTATAATCCGTCTTTCTTTTTCCGATGCATGGTTCTGGGCATGGTTTTGAATACTCATAGCGTATACCCGCACACCAGGCTTCTGTATAGTCTTTTGGATCATTGATAGAAAGTATCCCGTTTATTCCCGCCTTCTGGTCGTATTCATACATATGTACACGCGTCTTTTTATGCAAACTCCAAATCATAAGGCCAGCGTAGAGCGTAGACCGCTGGCAACCGCAACACCTCTCGACATGGCCGGCCTCTAGTCCAGCCCGTTCTGGGACTTCCACCGCGCCAGGTACGCGGCGGGATCGCGCGGGCCGCTGATGGTGCCGGGCTCGGCGTCGTCGCGGCGCGGGTAGGTGCCGAAGATGGGGCGCACGCGTTTTGAGACGAAGGGAGTGAGCTGGAGTGTGAGCAGGAGTGTGAGCAGATGAACAACAGGGACAGAGAACCTAGGCAACACACCTTGAAGTCGGTGAGCGACGGCACGACGTAGGTGCGCACGCGGTCGTACTCGATCACGTAGCCGCCGCGCTTGGTGTGGCGGCCCATGGCGCCGGTGCGCGTGCCCTTGTAGAAGCCCTTCTTGACGTCCTTGACGGTCAGGCGGAGCTTGCGGAAGGGCCGCAGCAGGATGTCGGAGGGACGCATGGCGGCGGTGGTGGTGGGTGGTGTTTGCCCTTCGTCTTGAGCTCAGACTTGAGAGGGGAGGAGGGGCACGGAGGGCACGGAGCGCGGACGATGGGCGGCGGGATCGGTCGTCGGTCGAGTTTTTGGTGATGCTTATTCGGCGTTGAAGCCTTTTGCGGTCGACCGAAAAAGTGGGACCGCAAAGTTGCGTTCACCGCCTTCCTGAATAATTGCGGCAGAACCCCACAAAAAAAAAAAAAGAGAAAGAAGCCTCTGCAAAAAAAGGAAACTGGGATTTGGCCGTTCTATTTTCCCAGCTCGCCGAGTCTGTGTCTCGTTTTCGCCTCGAGACGAATTGCATACGATTTTGAATAGACCAGAAGGATCACCTATTACGAAAACATAAAAGACGTCGACGATTTAGGACAACCACAAGCGAAGAAACCATGGGCGGACGGCAGGCCCACGGGCGGCCTTTGCTGGCGAACCCGGCAGCGGCTGGCGGCCGGAAAAAGAACAAGAAGAGCGGCGGTGGTGGTGGCGGGAAGGGCGGTGGCGGCGGCGGCGGTGCCGGGAGCGGCACGCGAGGCCTGCGGACCCGGCAGGGCGGCCGCGTGGATGTGCTGGCGCTGGCCGAGCAGCAGGTGGGCGCGACCAAGCTCAAGGGCGTGCGGATGCGGGACCTGGACGCTGCCGACGACGGGGACGCACCGAAGCGGCGCCGTGGTGCGGACTCGGATGACGAGGACGATGAGGACGAGGGCGGCGTGAAGCGGCGCCGCATGTCGGGGCGGAACGGCGGCGGCGGCGACAACGGCGACGACGACGACGACGACGGTGATGACTCGGACGCCGGCAGCCTGCACAGCGACAGCTCGGGCAACGAGTGGCGCGAGGGCGTCGGGGCGGACGACGACGACTCGGAGATTGACAGCGACGAGGCGTTTGGCGAGAGCGACGACGACATGTTTGATGCGTTTTCGTTCCGCGGCAGCGCGGCGGCCAAGAAGCAGAAGCAGAAGAAGCAGAAGCAGCAGAAGCAGGCCAAGGCGAAGGCCCGGGAGGCCGATTCCGACTCGGACGACTTTGCCGACTTTGACGGCGTCAGCGACGAAGACGTCGGCGACGACGGCGCCGACCTGGGCGACGAGGCCATTGACCTGGCACAGGCGCTCGACATGGTGTCGTCGGACGAGGACGAGGCGGCGGCGGAGTCGGCCGCAGCCTCTGGCAGCGGTGCATCCAAGGGCAAGAAGTCGGCCAAGAAGAGCAACAAGGCCGGCAGCGACAGCGACCTGTCGTCGAATGGGTCTGGCACGGACGATGACGACGATGGGAGCAGCTCTGAGGACAGCGAGAGCGAGAGCGAGAGCGAGAGCGAGCTCGACAGCGAGGACGACGAGATGGAGGAGGACCTGGACGACGAGGTTCTCAAGGGCATTGCGGCCTCGTTTGGCGGCGACGGCGGCGATGACGACGGCAGCCGGCGGCCGGCGACGGCCAACCCGTACGCGTTTGCGCTGCAGGATCTCGACAGCAAGGACCGCACGCTGAAGAAGACGGTGCAGATGACGGCGCTGGCCGCGACGGGGACGGCGGACGGCGCGCCCAAGAAGAAGGCGGCGGCGCGGACGCTGGACGTGCCGCTGGCGCCGATGCTGCAGGACCGGCAGCTGCGGCAGGCGGCGGCGGACAAGGCGCACGAGACGCTGGACCGGTGGAACGAGACGGTCAAGCAGAACCGGCGCGCGGACCACGTGCAGTTTGCGGTGGCGGGCTCGCTGGCGGCGGCGCGCGTGGACACGACGACGCTGACGCCGGCGCTGGGCCCGCGCGACGCGCGCACCGAGCTGGAGAAGACGGTGCTGAGCATCATGGAGGAGAGTGGGCTGGGCCCGCGGGCGCAGGCGGCGGCGACGGAGCGGGCGGCGCTGGGGATTGATGACACGGCGGCGGCGGGCGAAGAGCTGTCGCCCGAGGCGCTCAAGGCGCTGCTGAACCAGAAGCGGCGCGCGCGCGCGCTGCAGTCGGCCGAGGTGGCGCGGGCCAAGCGCATCAAGAAGATCAAGAGCAAGGCGTACCGGCGGATCCGGCGGCGCGAAAAGGCCAAGACGGAGGCGCTGCTCGAAGAAGCCGGGGAGGGTGGTGCGGGCGACGACGGCGACTCCGAGGCCGAGCGCGACGCCCAGCACCGCCGCCGCGCGCTCGAGCGCATGGGCGCGCGCCACCGCGACAGCAAGTGGGCGAAGCGGGCCAAGGGCACGAACCGCGCGGCGTGGGACGACGAGTTCCGCGCCGGCATGGCCGACATGGCGCGGCAGAGCGAGGCGCTGCGGCGGCGGGTGGAGGGCCGTGGCGACGGGGCGAGTGGCAGCGATGACGACGACACCAGCAGCAGCGACGACGACGACGACGACGACGACCTGGACGACGAGGCGTTCAAGCTGCGCACGGTGGAGAAGCTCAACAAGGCCGGCAGCAAGGCGGCGGCGGGCGGCGGCGAGGCCGTGCCGGGGCTGCTGGGCATGCCATTTATGCAGCGGGCGGAGCAGGCGCACAAGAAGGCCAACGACGAGGCCGTGGCCGAGCTGCTGCGGGACCTGAACGCGGAGAACGATAGTGAGGGCGACGGTGCCGACGATGCTGAGGACGACGACGACGACGATGCTGAAGACAAGGTGGTCGGCCGCCGCTCGTACGGCCTGGCCAACGCGGGCAAGACGGCACAGACCGCCGAGGACCGGCGCCGGGCCACGGACAAGGCGGCGGCGACGGCGCTGGCCAGCGGCGCGGCGGGCGCCACGGCGGCGTTTGCGGCGGCCGCGCGGGCCGAGGCGGTGGCGGCGCTGACGCCGGTGGGCGGGGTGGCGCCGGCGCTGCCGGCGGCGGCGGCGGCGGGCCAGCCGGGCGACGGCTGGGAGGTGGTGGGCAAGAGCCAGCGCAGCAGCAAGAAGAGCAAGAAGGACGCGGCGGCGGGCGGCAGCCGGCTGGCCATGGACGCGGTGGTGGAGGAGCTCTTCCAGCGGAACGAGGAGGTGCTGCAGGCGGAGGCCAAGGCGGCGGCAGCGGCCAGCCAAGAGAAGAAGGCTACGGAGAAGAAGGCGAAAAAGGCCAAGAAGGCCAAGACGAAGAAGCTCACTGCGGCCGATGATGGCGCCGCGTCCGACACGTCGTCGTCCGGGACCAGCAGCGACGACGACGACGAGAACGAGGACGACAACGAGGACGACGGCGTGACGGGCCATGCCCGGCACCGCGTGAGCCGGGCCAACGCGGCGCTGCTGGCGCAGGCGCTGGGCGACGACGACGGGGCGGCGGCGTTTGCGCGGGACAAGGCGCGGCAGGCGGAGGAGGAGGCGGCGGCGGCGGTGGCCGGGGCGGAGGGCGGGGCCGGGGCCGGCTCCGGCAAGAACAGGCGCCGCGCGGGGCTGCTCGAGGACGACCTGCCCGGCTGGGGCAGCTGGGCCGGCGAGGGCATCAGCGCGCGGGCGCGGGCGCGGCAGGAGCAGCGGCGGGCACGCACGGCGGCGGCGCGGGCGTCGGCAGTGGCGGCGCACAAGGCGACGCGGCGCGACGCAAAGCTGGAGCGCGTGGTGGTGCGCGAGGCGCGGGTCAAGAAGAACGACGCGTACCTGGCGCCGCAGCTGCCGCACGCGTTCGAGACGCCGCAGCAGTACGAGCGGGCGCTGCGGCTGCCGGTCGGGCCGGAGTGGGCGACCAAGATGGCGTTCCAGGCGGCGACGAAGCCGCGGGCGCTGGTCAAGCAGGGGGTGGTGCTGCCGATGGCGAAGCCGCAGGTGTAGGGGGAAGAAAGAGAAGAAAGAAAAAACAAACAAGATTGATAGACTATTTGAACCGTTGAAACCCGTGCCTGAACCGATGCTATCCGAAACCGATGATATCCGAGAAGATATCCTAGAAGATATTCGAGATATCCGAGAGAATACTCGAGATGATGCCTAAAAGCCAAACAGCGACAGCGCCTTGTCGAGGGCGTCGCCCGGGCTGACGTAGAACGCCAGGGCAATGATGAGGTAGAGGCCGACGAGCTGGGGAGCATTAGCAGGGAACAGAACAGACGGAACACGGCCACACTCACCATCGCCCCCTCCAGGTAGTTGCTCTTCCCGTCCTGGATGGTAAAGGCCGCCACCAGCACGCTCAGCGCAAAGACGACCGTCTCAAACGTCTCGAAGCGCAGCGTCATCGGCTGGTCCAGCACCAGCCAGCCCACCAGCACCAGCGCCGGTGTCACCAGCAGCGCAATCTGGATGCTGCTGCCCAGCGCCACGCCCATCGCCAGGTCCATCTTGTTGCGCGTCGCCACCACGCACGCCGTCACGTGCTCGGCCGCGTTGCCCACAATCGGCAGCAGGATCAGGCCGATGAAGCTCTTGCTGATCGAGCCGCTCGCCACAATCGCGTCGATGCTGTCCACCAGGTACTCGGCGCACACCGACACCAGCAGCGTCACCACCACCAGCACGCCCGCCGCCGACCACGGGCTCATGTGGTCTTCGTGCTCCTCGTCGGTGTCCTCCTCAGCAGTGTCGTCGCCGTCGCCGCCGCCCTCGCCGTGCAGGCCGTTGACAAAGGCCGACGGCGTGCCCTCCGGGTCAAACAGGTTCGAGTGCGTGCGCAGCTGGAAAAAGAGAAACAGCACGTACAGCGCCAGCAGGATCAGCGCCGTGCCGCGCGACAGCACCAGGATCGCGTGCTCCTTGGCCGCGCGGTCGGCCGAGCCGCTGATGGCCGTGTACAGCGTCGCCGGGATTATCAGCGACGCCGAGCTCAGCGCCATCAGCGAGCAGCTCGTCTGCGCCGTCACCGACGCAAAGCTCTGCTCCATCGGCCGGTTGTCGCGGTCGCGCATGTTGGTCACGCCGCCCAGGAAGAAGCACATGCCCAGCACCAGCAGCAGGTTCGACAGGATGCTGCCCAGCATCGACGACTGCACCACCTCGATCTGGCCCTGCCGCAGCGCCACAATGCTCACAATCAGCTCCACCGCGTTGCCAAACGTCGCGTTCAGCAGCCCGCCCAGGCTCTCGCCCATCCGCACCGAGATCTCCTCCGTCGCAAACGACAGCACTGCCGCCAGCGGGATGATGGCAAAGAAGTTGAGCGTAAACACCGTCGACGCCTTCCAGTCCAGCGCGCCCGCCACAATCCCCAGCGGCACAAACACCAGCAGCACGTTGACCGGGCTCGAGTACAGCGTCGCCTTGGTCACGTTGGCCGTGTGCGCGGCCGCCCGCACAAACCGGTTCGGGCTGTCGAACCCGGGCGTGTGGTTCTTGTCCAGCAGCAGGCGGCGCGCAAAGCTGTGGTGGCCGGCGGCGGTGGCGGCGGCGGCAGACGAACCATGGGCGGCATCGTCATGGGCGGCGCTGGTGGCACCCGCCAGCAGCGGCGTGTTCTCACTGGGCGCGGTGCCGTTGGCCGGGCCAGCGGCGTTGGCACTGCGGCCGGGGCTCCGGCTGCGGACGATCTTCTGGATCTCCTTGCGGAACGACACGGAGGCTGCAGCAGGAGACGGGTCAGCAGGAGCGTCGAGCGCGTCGACGGGGACGGTCGCGTCCGAGTCGGGAGAGGAAGCCATGGCAGACGGGATGAAGAAATGGAGAGGGCGAAGCACTCAAAGAGAAAAGGGAGGAGAGACAGAAACAAGATGAAAGTGCGCCATATATGTAAGGAGCGAGACAAAGAACGCCGTGCACGCGGTTGTGTAGTACAGCGGATGAGCACGACGACGAAAAAAAGACGGTGGTTGTGGGCACAAGGAGAGGCGGTCGAGGGAATATTGGATTCTTGTACTTTGCGACTTACATGCCATGTTCCACGATGGGACGGGGTGGGCGGGTGCAGCGGGAGCAGCGGTTGGGCGAATCGACCGTATCGTACTGGTGCCGTCGGAGGCGTGCGTTTCGAACGGAGCAGCAGGGGGGAAATGAAACGGGCGGGAGATAAAGGAAAAAAAGAAAAAGAAAAAAAGAAAGAAAAAAAAAAATAGAAAAATGAGCTAGGTCGGAACCAGGACCAAGCTGGTGGAAAGCTTTCGGGCAAGCTCGAGCAGCAGGAAGATAGGCGCCAAGAGGAGCAATAGGCCGTAATAAACAAACGGCCAAATCGGGATAGAAAGCGAGCGCAGAAGAGCGTTCTAGACGGCGAGAACGGTCAGCGATGTTGCACAACTGTGGTCTCCCCCAGAGGCACTGCTCTTGGCACGGGGAGCCAAGCGGGGGTCGAGCTCAGTACTCCGTAGAGAAAGGCGGCAGACAGAGACACGCAGAAGCAGACGGCAACAGACAAGCAGGCGGCAACGGCCACGACAACGGACCACCAACAGAGACAACAGAGAGAGACTCACGAGGTAGGATCGCGTCGAGAGGATGTCGACGATGGTGGTGAAGGATGTTGGGGCCAGGCGGAAAGTGAGCAGCAGCAGACGAGACAAAAGCAACACAGCAGCTCCGAAAAAGAGGCAGCCCACGCGCAAAATACCACCCCCCTGGTACCAAAGCTCTGTCGATCGAGCACAGGAGGGAAAAACGGGCCAGCGGCCGGCACGCCAGGCAAATGACGTCGGCTCGCTCGACGTGTGACGGGGCGCGCCAGCGCCCAGACGAGGATGGCGCGCCCCGCTCCATCGCATGCCAAGCGTGGCTGTGCCGGGCCCACTGCTGCTGCCCCGCAAGTATTTCGTACTGTGCCTGGATCACGAGATTTCAGTCATCATAATAGCGATTCAACGTAAGATGCTCCCGTACGCCTCGTACTCGTCGTACTCGGACTCGTCCACCTCACCGCTCGCCCTCGAGAAGCGCTGGTTGTTAGCCGTGCCCAGACACACACACACACTCCCAACCACCACTCACCTGCTGCATAGCACAGATACCACGTCCGGCTCGCGCCCTGGTCCAGCAAGCCCATGTCAAAGTCGGGCCGGCCAAAGAACGCCAGCGCCGCCGCCGGGTCTGCCGTCGCCAGGTTGCCGTACAGCACGCCGCGCCAGCCGCCCGGCACCGCGTCGGCGCGCCCGTTGCTGAACAGGTCCGCCCACTCGTCCAGCACAAACGCCGGCGGCCGCGCCAGCGGCGAGCACGGCAGCAGCGGCAGCATGTGGATGCCGTGGATGAACTCGGGGTTGTTGCCGAAGAAGGTCGTGTGGTCCATCTTGTTCTCGAACAGGATGCCCGCCACCTTGTTGCCGGCGAACGCGGGCGGCTGTGTCAGCTCGCTGCCGCCCACGCCCGCACCGCCCGACGCCCCCGCGCCGTAGTAGTAGTACGCCTGCAGCGCCCGCGCCTGCACGGCCAGCTGCACGCTCGCGCGCGCCGCCAGCACGCCGTCGCCGCGCACCAGCCCCCACAGCCGCAGCGCGTACAGCGCCATCGTGTCCTCGGAGCTCGACTCCTGCGTCTTGCCGTCCATCGACGGGAACAGCCCGTGCGCCCAGCTGTGGCCGTGGAACCAGTCGAAGCTGCGCGACTCGGGGAACAGCGGCGGGGGGGCATCGTCGTCGTCGTCGTCGTCGTCCGCTGCCGTGTGCGCTGCGCTGGCATAGTCCCGCACCAGCATGTCGACAAACGCCGGCCCCGCCGCGTCCTGCAGCCACGTCGCGTCCAGGTGCGCCAGCACGGCGCCCGCGTACACAAAGTAGCCGTAGTGGAAGTGGTGGTCGTTGTAGTAGGTGCCGCCAAAGTCCGTCATCGCGTCGCCCGTCGTGTACGCGCCCGTCGACACCACGCCGCCCCATGTGCGCTCGTACACGAGCGGGTGCCGCTGCCGGTTCTCGGCAAACCGCGCAAACGCCGCCCGCAGCCGCCGCAGCCCGTCGGCCACGACGTCCGCGCCCACCGCCTCCGCGCCCAGCAGCGCCGTCGCCGCCAGCAGCACCGTCGCAAACTTGGCCAGCGCCTTGCCGGCAAAGTACATCGACTCCAGGTCCGACTGCGCGTCCATGTCCTGCGCCAGCTCCTCCCGCGCCGCCGCCACCATGGCCGCGTGCAGCGCCGGCGTCAGCACCGACCCGGGCTGCCCAGGCGGCGTCAGCCGCTGCTTGTTGGCCGTCGCCGTGCACCACCGCCGCGCGCTCCACGGCAGGAACCCCAGGTCCGCCGCCAGCGCCCGCTCCTCGAGCGCCCACGCGTCCGCCAGCACCGCCCGCGCCACGCCCTTGGTCGTCGTCTGCAGCGTCGTGCCGCCCTGCACGGCCGCCCGCGTCGCCGCCGCAAACGACGCCACGTGGTGCGGCAGCGCAAAGTGCACCAGCGGCGTGTGCGCCGCAAACGCCGCGTCGCCGCCCGCGTCCGCCTTGGCAAACACAAAGCCGTACGTGCCGGTGCGCCCGTCGCCCGACACGTGGCCCGTCACCGTCACGCCCGTCGCGTAGACGCCTGCCGCCCGGTCGTACACGGCCACGTCGCCGGGGCCCGTCACCCGCGCCACCTGCACCGACCCGGCAAACGGCACCCGGCTGTACAGCACTGCCGGGTTGCGGCCCGAGTCGTCGCGGTACAGCTCCAGGCTGGCCGTGCGCGGCCGGCTGCGCGCGTACAGCAGCCACGTCGTGCCGTCGCTCAGCTGCAGCACAAACCGCCGCACGCCCGGCCGCCCCGGCGGGCCCGGCAGGTCGCACACGTCGATGCCCAGGAACGCCATGGCCGACCGCACCACCGGCCGCGCATTCCCCGCGTACAGCGCCGTCACGAAGCCCTGGCCCTGCACCAGCGGGAACTGCACGGCCGGCGGCTGCTGGGGCCCGCCGGGCCGCAGGCTGACCAGCACGGACATGGCCGCGGGCGCCTCGGTCGTCAGCACGGCGTGGCCGCCGTCGAGCTCGGCCGCGTCGAGCACCAGGTTCTGGACGACAGGCGGGCTGTAGTAGTAGGTGGCCGGCGCCGTCGGGTGGCCGCAGCTGCCGGTGGCCGGGCCCAGCACGCGCTGCTCGGCCGGCACGTACGACACAGTCAGGCCCCAGCCGCCGGTGGGCGCGCGGCCCTTGGTCCACGAGACGGTGTAGGGCACGACGTACGCCGGGCAGTCCTGCTCGCCGAGCTGCAGGTTTTGGTAGAACTTGTTGGTCTGCAGCGGGCCCGACGTGGCGGCGCGGTCGACGCCCAGCGGCTTCTGCGGATGGTCCGACCGCGCCGGCACAACGCGCGGCAGCGGCAGTGGCGGCTTCGACGGAGCGGCAAAGATGTCCATGGCGTGTGTTTGTGCAGGTTGTTGAGGGAGGGGAAAAGAGAGAGAGAGAGCTTGGTGGGAGAGCTTGGTGGGATGACGTTCTGGGCAAGTGGGGCAGACAGCCAAGAGCTCTGGCTTGGCAGGTACGCGACGACAGCACTGTGTGAACACGGTAATCATTGGAAGAGAGTCAATTGGCTGTGATGTGGTGGTGGTGGTGGTCTAGAGAGATGTCCATCAAGAACAGCTTCCAGCTTGCGCTATACAATGCTGCACGGGGACCGACCTAGTCCGGCGTGATCTGCCACTTCTTCGGCGGCGGCCTTCGCCGCGAGCTCGCCTGCGACCGGTCGTGCTGGTTGGCCGACGACGACGACCGGTTGGCAGAAGAACGATCTGCCGAGGACTGGCCTGCCGACTGGCCTGCCGAGCGGCCTGCGGATGTCCGGTCTGCCGCGCCGCCGCCGCCGCCGCCCAGCCGGCCCTGCCGCTGCGCCTGCCGCGCCTGCCGCGCCGCCCGCCCGCACGCCCGCACCACCGCCCGGTCCAGCACCCACGGCTGCGCCAGCGTGTCGCGCGCAAACGCGTGCATCTTGGCCCAGACCTGCGTCTCCTGCGCCGTGCTGCGCAGCAGCGTCGCCCGCGCCACGTGCACCTCGAGCCTGCCGCCGTACCGGTGCAGCTCGCCCTTGACGTCGAGCACGGTGCCGATGGGGATGTGCGCGTCGCGGCGTTTGCGCGCTGGGGTGCCTGGGGTGCCTGGGGTGCCTGGGGTGCTTCCTGGTGTGGTGTCTAGGGTGACTGCACTCGGCGCGGTCGTACTCTGGGCGGACGTGGCCCGCGGCGCCAGCGCCGTCCGCACCGCGTCAGCCGCCTCGGTATTCGTCGCAAAGCACGGCACCGTCGCGCCGCTGCCGTCGTCCAGCAGGTACATGTGGCGGATGCTCCGGTCCGTGTTGGTGCTGCGCTCCGTGCTCTCGACGACGACGCCGGCCACGCGCACAAACCGGATCGGGTGGTTGAGGTGGAAGAAGATCTTTTGGCCTGAAGACGTTAGCTCTCAGTTCCGGACCTCCGGACTCGCCCACGCACTCTCGTATTCAACAAAGCACGTCAGCCGTTGGACGTCGGCCGCCCGCAGCGGACACCACGTGTTGAGCGTCGGCGACAGGTGGAAGCAGTTGGACGCATAGTAACGGATGTCGGCGGCGGCGGCGGTGGCGGCGGCGGCGACGGCTGAACCTGCTGCAGCCGGTGCCGGAGCATCGCCCGGTGGCGCCGTCGACGACGACACGCTGGTCATGGCATGGCTGGGGGGGTCGAATGGAGCAGTGGCGGGGAGGAGGAGGGGAAGAGGAGACGCGTAAAGTACGCGGCGCGGGAGGTTGACAGGGTAACGCTACTCTTCAGGGCTCTTCAGTGGCTGCAAGCGCTAAAAACGCCGTTGCAATCGCTAAAGACCGGACGGAAAACGCCCGGTCCGATCACGTGCACATGACGTCCCGCTATTCCATGATCTCACGATGCGCCCCTCCGTCTGTTGACTTTTTTTTTCCCGCACAGCTTCCTTGCCATTCCTTGTTGTTTTCCGCTTCCGACATGGCTCCTCCGGCGATCATTGCGCCGTCCATTCTGTCGGCCGACTTTGCCGACCTCGGCCGCGAGTGCTCCAAGACCATCGAGCATGGCGCCGACTGGCTGCATGTGGACATTATGTACGTCGGATATACGGCTGACAGCTGTCCTCCGAAATCCTCTGATGACCCCGCTGACCTCTAGGGACGGCCATTTTGTCCCGAACCTGACGTTTGGCCCGCCCGTCGTGGCCAAGATCCGCTCGCACGTGGCCAACCCGGCGGCCGGCCCGACGCCGACGCCGCTCGGCCGCGGCACGTTCGACTGCCACATGATGATTGCCGAGCCGCGGCGCTGGGTGCGCGAGTTCCGCGACGCCGGCGCCAACCTGTACTGCTTCCACTACGAGGCGGCCTTCTCGACGGCGGCCGAGACGCCGTCGGCCGCGGCCGACGGCACGACGACGACGCCGCGCGCGCTCGTCGCGTACATCCACTCGCTCGGGCTGCAGGCCGGCGTCGCCATCAAGCCGGGCACGCCGGTCGACGTGCTGTACGAGCTGGTCGACAGCCCCGTGGCGGCCGAGCGCCCGGACATGGTGCTGGTCATGACGGTCGAGCCCGGCTTCGGCGGCCAGAAGTTCATGCCCGACATGATGCCCAAGGTGGCCGCGCTGCGCGCGCGCTACCCGGAGCTCAACATTGAGGTCGACGGCGGGCTCGGGCCCAGCACGATCGACGTGGCCGCCGACGCCGGCGCCAACGTCATCGTGGCCGGCTCGGCCGTCTTTGGCGCCAAGGACCCGGCCGAGGTGATTGCCAAGCTGCGGGAGGCAGTCGAGTCGCGGCGAAAATAGGGGGAGAATCAGTTGTCCTTGTTCTGTCCTTATTCTGTACAACTGCAACAGACAGCAGTGCAACCGTGCGATGCATCATCGTCAACAACACGTGACCTCAGCCTCACCACCAAACACCCCCGACTTCTTCCGCTCCGCATCGAGGGGACATCGTAGATCCTGTGGAAAATCCAAACGCACCGCTCGCGAATTCGTATTTTTTCCAGAATGAAACGGGGGGGCTGCGCACGCGTGTCGGCAATGAAACAAAGGGCGGACAGGGGTCGAGGGGGCGGCTGTGGCCGGGGAGCCCACCCGGCTGAGACTCTGTGCGCGGTACTTTGTTCTTTGATTTTTTTTCGTATACGTTCTAATACGTTGTAATACTATCTGTAGGTTAAAATAAGATACAGAGAATGTATTACTCTGTATGGAGCGCAAGGCCGCCAAGCCAGGAGCTGCAGCAAAACATCGTATCCAGGACCGTCAAAGCTCCAGGGCACGGGAACAACCGTTTTTGGCATTGTTTAATTCTCGTCCTGGTGAACGACCCTTTTTCGGCGTCTGTGAGCCTCGTATTAGCCAAATACCGCTCTTCTGTTAAGATCGGCTGGGGGGGAGAGGGAGGGGGGACGGAGGACTTCGCCTCGCTCGTAAACGCTCGAGGCTCTGTGCGAAGATGTTTCGTCTTGTGCCTCGCACGCGCCTCGCCTTCGTATTTCCAGTGATGGAGATCTGCGGCCCCCCTCCCCGTCTCGAAATAGCCATGAACAGCATCTCCTCGTTGCCCGCCGCCGCTCGGGCAGCGTCGAGCGCCCGCCCTGGCCACCAGGACTCCCGCCCATGCTCGTCTCCGACGTCTCAGCCAGCCCGGTCCTGTTCCCGCGAGGCCTGGCTGCCAGGCCTCCTCTGTTGTTTCTGTGCGGTCGGACTAAGCATCGTGGAGCCGTCAACGTTTCCTCCTCGAGCCCCTTCACGCCCCTCGCCAATGCCCCTTCACTCCCCTCACGGGGAAAAAAAAAAACATTGTTTCATGCCAACGGCCGAAAAGAAGCTTGACCGTCGTCCCGAGGAGGCCATGCCAACAAGTATAAAGCAGGCCCTTCCGGCCGCCCCTCGATGGAAAAAGTCTTCTCTCCTCATCACCATCTTCCACTTCTTCAGCAATCTTCTCTTCGCCTCTTCATCTCTTCTTTTCTTCTTTCCCAGCCGATTGACTCGTGCTCTTCACTTCTTTCCAACCCAATTCCTTCATCTCAGCGACTGGCTCGTTGTCTTTTTTTTGTTCTTTTCTTCATTCTTCTAGTTCTTCTTTCGAAAACACTTGCTTTCTTTCACCACCGCCAACATGTTTGCCAAGGTCATTGTTCTCGCGCTTGCCGCCTCTCCCCTCGTTGCCGCCCACGGCAAGATCGCTGTCATCACTGGTGACGCCGGCGGCAACACCACCGGCCTCGGCATCCAGGGTGGCGTCGTGCCCGGCGCCGGCCGCAACTCGGTCACCGAGGTCGACACGACCGTCTTCAAGGCCCGCAACATCCAGAGCAACGGCCTCGGCCGCACCACCGGCCAGGGCGCCAACACGCTCGACATGCTCAGCCAGGCCCAGGCCCAGTCCGGCGACACCCTGCCCCAGGTCTCCAGCGACGGCACCGGCTCGCTCTCGGGCGTCTTCCACATTGTCACGACGGACGGTGCCGGCCCGCTCAAGGCTGCTCTGGACACCACCGGCACCGGCCAGTTTGCCAACGGCCAGCTGATGGACGTCACCACCCAGGTGCCGGGCAAGAACGGCAACATCCGGCCCTCGGGCGTCGTGCGGCGCGCCCTGTACGCCGCTGGCATCATGAAGCGTGCGGCCAACGTGAACGCGGACTACGTGAGTTTTTTTCCCAGAGAGCAGCACTGTGTCAAACAGCACCAGCATTCATTCATACTAACCAAACCAGCCCGTCGCCGTCAAGGTCCCCGCCGGCACCACCTGCACGGGCACCGTCAACGGCATCGAGAACGTCTGCCTGGCCAAGATTGCCAACGAGAACGCCGCCGGCCCCTTTGGCGGCGTCATTGCCTTCCAGATGGCCGGCAGCGGCGCTGGCAACTCGACCACCACGGGCAAGCGCACCACCAAGCGGGCCAAGAAGTTCGCTGCCTAAGCGAATCGACTGCAGGACGAAAAAAGAATGGAGGAGAACCGAGCACGAGGGCTCGGGGACGGGAAAAGATTTTTTTTGGAGCGGGCGTCCATGAAGAGAAGAAGTGGGGGATCGTGTATCAGTAGGTAGCATAATACAGGCTGGGCCTGCAGAAAATGGAATTATTCCGCCATTTGTGTCGTCTCGCGAGTAAACGAGTAAACGAGTAGACGAGGAAAAAGTAAAGACGCCGGATCAAGGAAGCGGTTGCTATTGTCGTTCGAACAATAATACTAGGGACTAATGTGCCAGCTGGCGCCAGCTGGCAGCCACCCCTGCGTGCCCACTTTTGTGCCCCTCGCCCACAAAATATATTTTTTCGGAACGCAACTTTTGTCTTCCACCACGGACAACGCCCAACCCCTTCGACCACAGAGCCCGCCAACCGCTTCGAAAATGGACTCTCTCTCGCAGATTATTGCTGCGCTGCCCGACGGCGATGGCTGGGGCCCGCCGGTGACGAACGAGACGACGCTGAACGGCGTGCCCTTTGCGCCGTACTCCAAGGGCGACAAGCTGGGCCGCATGGCCGACTGGCCGGCCGAGGGCAAGGACGGCCGCGACGGCCGCGGCGGCCGCCAGCAGTACAACCGCTACAACAGAGGTAGGGATTGCCTGGAATGCGGAGGGGAACAAACGCAGCTGACCGTCCAGACCAGCAGGTGTACGGCGCCGGCGCCGTGTCGCTGTTTGCAGCGCCGCCGGCCGAGGACGAGTCGAGCTTCTCGGTGGTCAGCAACATCCGCGACACGGGCAAGACGCGCTACGGCCGCGGGGCGGTGTTTACGCGGGGCGGGCGCGGCCAACGCGGCGGCGCGCGGGGCGACAGCCGCGGCGGTGGCGGCGGCCGCGGCGGGCTGCAGCGCACGGGCGGCGGCGTGGGCGGCGGCCGCGGCGGCGGGTACGACAGCGTGCGCGGCGGCGGGCGCAACAACATGGGCGGCGGCGGCGGGGCGCGGGGGCGGCGCTTTGGCTGGAAGGACTACGACAAGCCGCAGCGCAACCGCGACGCGTCGATCACGGTCAAGTCGGACTGGCAGCTGATGGAGGAGATCGACTTCAACCGGCTGAGCAAGCTCAACCTGGACGCCGACGCGGGCGAGGACCTGGGGTCGTACGGCTTCCTCTACTACTACGACCGCTCGTTCGACAAGCAGCCGGTCAAGTCGGCCGAGCGCAAGCTGACGGCGCTGGACCGCGCCACGTACAACGTCACGACCTCGTCGGACCCCGTCATCCAGGAGCTGGCCGACAAGGGCGAGGCGACCATCTTTGCGACGGACAGCATCCTGTCGATGCTCATGTGCGCGCCGCGCTCCGTGTACCCGTGGGACATTGTCATTGTGCGGCAGGGCAACAAGATCTTCCTCGACAAGCGCGACAACGCCGCGCTCGACATGGTCACGGTCAACGAGAACGCCACGGACGCGCCGCTCGAGGCCGCCGACGGCAGCAAGGACACCATCAACCAGCCGGCCGCGCTGGCCGAGGAGGCCACGTACATCAACCACAACTTTGCCAACCAGGTCGTGCTCGAGGGCGCCAACAAGGTCGCCATGGCGCAGCCGAACCCCTTTTACAACGCGGCCGAGGAGACGGAGCCGCCCGCGTCCAAGGCGTACAAGTACCGCCGCTTCGACCTGTCGACCAACGACGAGGACCCCGTCTACCTCGTCGTGCGCACCGAGCTCGACGCCGTGCAGAAGAACGCGACCAACGGCGAGGACCAGTTCCTGTCCGTCAAGGCGCTCAACGAGTTCGACAGCAAGGCCCAGGGCTCCGGCGGCGCCCTCGACTGGCGCACCAAGCTCGCCACCCAGCGCGGCGCCGTCGTCGCCACCGAGATGAAGAACAACTCGTGCAAGCTCGCCCGCTGGACCGTCCAGAGCATCCTGGCCCAGGCCGACCTCATGAAGGTCGGCTTCGTCTCCCGCGCCAACCCCAAGGTCAACGACAAGCACGTCATCCTCGGCGTCGTCGGCTGGAAGCCCCGCGACTTTGCCGCCCAGATGAACCTCTCCCTCTCCAACGGCTGGGGCATCGTCCGCACCATTGTCGACATGTGCCTCAAGAAGGGCGACGGCCGCTACGTCCTGGCCAAGGACCCCAACAAGGCCATCCTGCGCCTGTACGAGGTGCCCCTGGGCGGCTTCGACGACGACGAGGAGGAGGACGACGACGAGGCGGCCGCCGAGCCGGCTGCCGAGGAATAGCTGTAGTTGTTTGTTTTTTTCGGTCTTTTGGATGCTGCGTCAGACAACCTAGAGCAGTGAAAAGTTTAACGTTATTTCTTTTAATGCGATTTGTTTGAATTGCATGTGAATCAATATGAATTCCTCTCATTCTTCTATCTCATTATTTTTTTAATGTGATGTGTTTGAATTTCATGTGAATTGTTATGAATTCTCTTCATTTTTTTCTATCTCATACTTTTTCTTTCTTCTTTCTCCTTTTTTTCTCCTTTTTTCTTCTTCTTCTTGCTTCTCACTGACCTCCTTCGCCACCTCAAAAATCAACGATATCGTAACATCGTAACGCTGGCATGCAATGCAGGGCAAAAATAGAAAGAAACGTTTACGAGCCTCAAGACGAGAGGCATCGGCCAGGCCGTCCGGCTCAGAACGCAATGTAATCCTTCTGGGTCACAAAGTCCAGGTCGGCGTCGGCATCGGGGTCGGCGCCCACAAACTCGTCCACCTCGTCCGAGTCGACGTCGTCGCTGCTCACCGACTCGTCGCTCGACGCGTCGACCAGGCCAAAGTCCGGGTCGTCGCCCGGGCCGCCGCCGGGCTCGGCGTTGGTCGCGCGCTGCCGCATCTGGCTGGCGCGCTCGCGGTGCGGCAGCTTGCAGCCCTTGGTCTTACAAACACCCGTGTTACTGAAGTCCGGGCACTCGAACACGTGGCGCGCGGCGCAGTCGGCGCCCTCGGCACAGTAGCCGTAGAGCCCAAACGACCGGCACACGGGGGCGTTCGCCGGAACCTGGGAGTGAGCATAGGGGCAGTGGGGGTTGGTGCAGTTTCCTTTGGCATAGTGCAGGCACAGGGGCGTGCGCTCGGGGGTCAGATCGTGCGACAGGTCGCAGTCGGAGCCATTGGGGCAGTCGCCCTTTTGCAGGAACTCCTTGCACACGGCCACCCTGGCGGGGTCGTGGACGTAGCGGCAGAGGGGTCCTTTTGCACAAGATCCTGGTCAAGGGGAGGCGGGGATTAGGAGCGACAGGGTTAGCAGAGGGAAAGGGGGGGGGGAGGCATGGGAGAGGAGAAAAAGCAGGCTTGGCTGGGGACGAAGACAACGAAACAAAACACAAAAAAAGACGGGAGAGAGCAAATACCGGTCGTGGAAAACTGTTTGCAGGGCTGGGCAATCTTCTTGACAGTGCCGCTGCGTCTGGAGCGGGTGAGAGCAAACGGGTGGTCAGCGCGACAGCCGGGGAACGGGGCAGGGGGCACGAACCGCTGGGCGCGGATGACGGCGTTGCGGTACAGATTGCCGCTCTTGCTGCGGTAGAACTTGACGCCGCCGACAATGGCGACCTTGGGCGTGCTGGACGGCGGGTTGGGGTCGCCGGGCAGCTTGACGAGCTTGCTGCCGTTCTTGGCGAGCGCAAAGGGGATGCCCTGCACGACAATCTGGTAAGAGGGCGCGGCCCTGTTCCTGTTTGTCAGAAAAGACATGTGGTTCCGCAGCTTGGCGCGCTCGCGGGCGTCCTTGAGCTTCTGCTTCTGCAGGCGCGACAGCTCCATGGCCTTGGTCCGCGCCTGCGCATCCTTTGCGTAGACGCTCGCGTTGATCAGCTGCCGGTGGCGGTCGTTCCGCGCCACCCAGGCCGTGCCGGACGCGGCCGTCCTTGTTGCTGCAGCTGTAGCAGAGGAGGCAGCGCCGTCGGCATCGCCAGAGGCGCTGTCGCTGGATGGCGCATCCGACGCCTTTGTGCTGCTGTTCAAGATGAGTGTCCGGTTGCGATAGGGTGCGGGCTTGCTGGCGCCGCGGTAGCCGCCCCGTCCCCTTGGTGCGTAGGGGTGGTAGGCGTGTGATGATGGGTGCGTGCGGTAGCTGCCGGTGGCATGGTGGCCAGAGGGCACGGCTGTGATGCCGGCTTGCTGGTTCTTGTGGCGATTGATGTGGCCTAGAGGTCAGAGACGAAACGGAATAAGAGAGTGGAAGCAGACATACCGGCAAGATCGCTGATTCGAGCTAAGAGCTCTTTGTCTTCGGAAGACATGCTGGGTTTTGAGGGTGAAGATGCAGGTTGGAAGCGAAAGGGAAGAGATGATGATTGACGCTGAAGCAGAAATATGAAGTGTTGTGACGAAAGCGAAGGCGGTGGCGGTTTAACCCTAGCCAATCAGGCACACCAGCGCCACATGCGCACTAACCGCATGCGGCGACCCGTTACATAATCCGAGCAGATCGACGGGAATGAAGGCAAAGCTGCTGCTGCTGCAGCGATCACGGTCCCCCGACATCGAACCAGCGAACCTGCGCCATCGATTCCAGGAACGCCGCTTTTCCGAATCCCCCCCTCGACGCGCCGTTTGTGCACCGAAGCCATGGCGGACAATGTGCCGGTGAAGACGGAGGCGCTGCCGGTCAAGATGGAGCTGGACCACGACGAGGAGGGCGGCGGGCTGATGGGGGTGCCGCTGGCGGCGGACGACGACCTGTACGAGGACGCGGGCGATTTGGAGTTCTACGACCCGACGAGGCCCGAGTTTGCCAGCATGTACCTGGTGCGGGTGCCGCCGTACGTGTGGGAGGCGTGGGACAAGCTGGACGACGACGAGGAGATTGAGATCGCGACGCTGCGCAAGTGGAGCGAGAAGGGCAAGAACGGCGAGGTCAAGGTAGGTGTCACGCGGTGAATATTTGCCTGTCAAACGCCTGCTAACGCCCTTTGTCCAGCACCGCATGCGCATGCTGCTCCGCAGCGACCTGCAGAACCACCAGGGCATTCCCAAGGAGTACGACCTGGAGCTGCCCATGGTGGAGGCGCACGGCGTGCAGAACACGCTGGTGCGGAACACGTTCCTCTTCAACGAGCAGGACCTGCCCGGGTTCAAGGCGAAGAACAAGTTGCGGGCGGAGGCGGCGGCGGCCGGCATCCCGGCGCGGCTGCTGCGGCAAAAGGAGCAGCAGCAGCAGCAGCAGGGTGATAAGGCTGGTGGAGCGGGCGGTTCGGGTGGCGGCGGCGGCGGCCACAACAACTACAACCAGTGGCGGCACGGGCGGCGGCAGGCGCGGCAGGAGTACTTCCGCAAGGCGATCCCGAAAAAGACGACGATCTGCGGGCGGGTGCGGCACGAGCTCAACTGCGCGCCGGTCAAGAACCCGGAGTCGGACTACATCCTGAGCGAGCGGGCGCGCGCGGCCATGGTGCCCAAGGCGCAGGTCAAGTTTGGCGACGCGCAGAAGCCCAACTTCCGGCTCATTGGCAGCGGCGGCATTGCCAACCAGGCGTACGCCTCGGACTTTATTGTGCGTTTCGTCGTTCCCGTGTGGTTTTCTGTGTGCGCTGTGTGTGCTGTGTGTGCTAATCTTGCCCAGAGAACCTCCCAGGCACCGCCCAAGACCAAAAAGAACGAGACGACCAAGACGGCGCGCATGCCGGAAAACGACCTGCTCGACCTCATCTTTGCGTGCTTTGCGCGCTTCCGCTTCTGGTCGATGCGCGCGCTGCGCGCCGAGATCCCGCAGCCCGAGGTGTACCTGCGGCAGACGCTCGAGAAGGTGGCGGACCTGCACCGCAGCGGGCGCTTTGCCAACAACTGGGAGCTCAAGCCGGAGAACCGCAAGGACGGCTCGGCCACGGCCGAGGTCAAGGCGTCCGAGTTTGTGGCCGAGACGGCCGACACCGACTCAGACGACGGCGAGGACGTGCAGCTGGAGGACGTGCCGCTGGGGGCGTAGGCCGTCCATGTTCTGGGTGTCGAGGAGAGAAGCTGTCCTGGAACGAAGCTGTCCTGGAACGAAGCTGTCCTGGAACGAAGCTGTCCTGGAACGAAGCTGTCCTGGAACGAAGCTGTCCCTGTTTGCGTTGTCTTTGCAGTGTTTTTCGGTGTTGGGCGCTCTTCTTGCTTGGGTTGGGACCAGGAGGTCTTCATAGGATACAGCAAAGGAAAAAAATACATCAATATACCTGGGGTTCCTGTCTGATGCTGTCGGATGTTGAACACCTCGCCAGAACACCTGTAGACTCCCATAGCGCCTGTAGCGCTACAGTGCTGTAGCGCTGTTTGCAGGGAGGAGCGCTGTCGCGTTGCCGTTCTCAAAAATGACTAAGCCCCCCACTTTTCGAACCATTTTTCGAGCTCGTCGCGCCTCGTCCCTTTCGCCCACCGCTCCCCCCCCACGACGACACTCCCGGTCCTTCTACCCTCCATACCGCCCCTCTCCCCCTCCGACAACTGGCTTCTGTGGCGGGATTTGCCTTGCAGCCGTCATCATGAAGCTCGTCCGGTACGCGCCCCCCTCTCTCTCTGCAGCGCGCGTGGCTCGACCGCCCCAGCTAACGTCGCCGTCCAGGTTTCTCATGAAGTGTGCCAACGAGACGGTCACGATCGAGCTGAAGAATGGTGGGTGTTGCTTTGGTTATACTCTCTGTTGATCGTCGCTAATCCTCAGGCACCATCGTCCACGGCACGATCGCGTCGGTGTCGCCGCAGATGAACACGGCGCTGCGCAACGTCAAGATGACGCCCAAGGGCCAGGACCCCGTGGCGCTCGACACGATGAACCTGCGCGGCAGCACGATCCGCTACTTTATCCTGCCGGACAGCCTGCCGCTCGACACGCTGCTCGTCGACGACGCGCCCAAGCCCAAGAACAAGGCGCGCAAGGAGTCGGACCGGGGCGGCGCCGGCGGCCGGGGCGCACCACGGGGCCGCGGGTTCCGCGGCGGGCGCGGCGGGCGCGGCGGCGGCGGCGGGCGCGGCCGGGGCTTCCGCGGCCGGGGGTAGAGCAGAGGAGTGGCGGCCGCCAGCAGCAAGACGCTTCTCGACGGCGGAAGGCAGCGCGAGCAGACGCTGCCTCTGCCCACCCAGCAGGCTTTTCTCCTGTATTTCCCGCTCTTGCAGCAGCACGCTGCTGCTCTTGGGTACTGCAACGGGCGTCGAGCGAATGCCGGGCGCTGGCTTCGGTGTGTTGTGTGGGATCTTGACTGCCATTTGTTTCCTGGGGTCGCAGTCTGTTGCATGTTTTTTTCCACCATTTTGTGCCATGTTTCTTTTTTGCTTGTTCTTTTTTTTCATTTTCATTTGGCGTTCACTTGGTAGAACGATGGGCAGAAAGGCAGCGGGACAGAAGAAAAAAAAATGCATGCCAGAAAGAAGAGAGAAACCAGAACCAGAACCAGAAACCAGAACGCCCTCGTGAACTCCCCTCCTACTCCCGCCAGATGCGCACAATCTGCAGCCGCTCCCAGCCGGCCTTCTTGCCGCTTGACCCGACGGTCTCGGCGTGCCAGGGCCGGGTGTCTGCGTCGGCACGCCCGTGCGCCGCCGCCGCCACCGGCCACGCCCGCACGCGCGCCTTGACGGCCTCGGGCTGGTTCTGCGCGCACAGCAGCACGTACGCGCAGCCGCGCGGGCTGAGCACGGCCGGCAGCGCGGCCAGCAGGCGGTCGGTGGTCTCCATGCCGTCGTGGCCGCCGGCGTAGGCGAGCTCGAGCAGGTGGGAGTCGCGGGCAAAGCCGTCGTCGTCGTCGTCGTCGTCGTCGGGGGTGTCCCGCTCCGGCCGCGGCACCCCCGGCGTCGGCACGTACGGCGGGTTGAACAGCAGCACGTCGGCCTGGCCCGGCCGCAGCGCCGCGGCCAGGTCGGCGCGCACGGCGCCCAGGTAGACGGCGGCGCCCGGGCGGGCGTCGGCCGGCAGGGCGGCGACGGCGCGGCGCACGGTCTCGCCGGTGGCGGCGCAGGCAAACGGGTTGACGTCGACGGCGAGAGCGAGCACGGGCCGCGGCCCAAACAAATGCGCGGCGTGCGCGGCGACAAAGGCCAGGACGACGCCGGAGCCGGAGCCGATCTCGACGACGAGGGGCGGCGGTGCCGGCGACGCCGGCCGTTCTGGGGATTCGGCCGCCGCCGCCCCCCCGAACCGCGCCTGCAGAAAGGCCGTCTCGGCCGGCAGCGACAGGGTGTCGAGCATGAGGAACGAGTCCTCGGCCGGCTCGTAGACCCGGCTGTAGGGCACGTGGGCGGTGTCGGGGGTGGGCAGCATCGGGGGTGGTCGGGGAGGATGAAGAACAATTTGCATTGAGACGGAAGTGCCGTTTCTTTCAGGCCTTGAGCCAGCTGTTCGCTACCGGAAGTATAGTGAGCTAGCGAGCGTAGTACCTGAAGTTATAGTGAGCTAGCGAGCGTAGGCTACCTGAAGTTATAGTGAGCCGTCCCCACCAAATTCCAGTCCCAGCCGTGATCCCAGCAAATGCCCTCACATTCACATCACTGCGCAATTGCAGTCCACGCCGCAGTCCGTCCGCCCCGGCCCCGCCCCCCAGCGCACGCCGCTGCGCTCGCCCGCGATGCGCCGCAGCCCGTTGCGGTCGTAGACGCCGCCGAGCTGGTGCGCCGGGCAGGGCTGCGCGGGCCCGGCGCCGAGCACGGGCAGCGGCGGCAGGGCGCGGCCGGGGGCGAGGCGCGGGCAGGTCGTCAGGCCGCGGCCGGGCGCGCAGGGGCGGACGACGGCGAGCCAGCGGCAGCCGCAGAGGGGGTGGACGAAGATGGCGATGGTGCACATGGTCGAGGTGGACGTGGTTGAAGGCAGTCTGGCTGCGTTGAGTCGTTGAAAGACCGAATATATACAACACGCAGCACTGACAAACTGCACCGTGACGTGGCACGCCGTCCGATCAGACGAAACAGGGGGTATTCTTCGCTGCCGATCCGATCCTCGCCACGCCCCGCCCGCCTCACTGCTCGTTGGCCGTCTCGTCCAGGTCCGCCATCGTGCCCGTCTGCTCGGCCAGCTCGAGCTCCTCGTCGTCGACGACCGCCTGCTCGGCCGCGTGCGCCGTTGCCAGCGGGTCTGCCGCCGCCAGCGGGTCCGCCGCCACAACGCCGCCCTGCTGCTGCACCAGCTGCGTCAGCAGGCCCTCGATGCGCTGCATGGCGCCCTCGAGCGCGTCCAGTCGCGCGGATACCTGCGTTCCGTTCCCGTTGTCCGCGCCGTCCATGCTGTCCACCACCCCACCCCCCTCCGCCGTCGTCGCCTCCAGCTCCAGCAGCCGCCGCAGCTTGTCCGGGTCCAGCCCCGGAAAGGCAATGCTGTCGCGCCGGCGCAGGTCCGCCTGCGGCGGCTCGGCAAACTTGACGACGGAGCCGCTGCGGCGGAGCGGCGACTTGACGGTTGCGGGCGGCGGCGGTGGTGCCGCTGGCGGCGGTGCGGCCGGGCGCGGCGTGGCGGGGTCGGTCGTGGCCGTGGTCGTGGTCGTGCTGCCGTCGCCGTTGGCCGCCTCGGCAGCAGGTCCTTTCGAAGATGCGTCTGGCCCCCCCCCTCCCTCCACCCTCCCCTTCTGCCGCACAAACTGCCGCCGCAGCAGGTGCGCCGTCAGGTCGTCGTCGGCGGCAATCTCGTTCTCCATCTCGTCGGGCGGCGGCACCTCGAAGACGGCCTGCAGGTCGCTGTGCGCCGTGATGCGCCACCACGTACCGAAGATGGACCCCCGCGCGCGCGCGCGCGCCTTGTCGTAGGCGGCGCGGATGCGGGCGGCGGTCGTTCCGCCTCCGGCAACCGTTCCGCCGCCGCCGCCGTCCGGCCCGTAAAACGGGTCCGTCGCCGCCGACGACCGCCGGTACGCCGTGTAGTGCTTCGAGTAGGGCGACGCCGGCCACAGCAGGCGGCGCTCGGCCACGGCAATCAGCAGCAGCACGGGCAGGTTGATGGAGCGCACGCAGGCGACGTGGATCTTGTGGAACCAGCGCGGCGACACGAGGAACTTGAGCGGGACCAGCACAAACAGCGCCACAATGTTAAAGGGCGGCTGGTAGGCAAAGATGGCGTCGCTCTTGACGCCCTCGAGCGTCAGCACGGCGCGGCGGTACTGCACCTCGGCCGTGGCGTTCTTGACAATGGTGCTGAACGTGTTGGACAGCATGGACACGAGGATCGTCAGGAACAGCGTGTTGCCGAGAAAGGCAAAGGCCACCATCAGACCCGGGCCCAGCAGCCAGTGGAACTCGTCGGCGCGGTGGATGCCGGTGGCGTCGAGCCCGAACCAGATGTACACCATCCACTTGCCGATCAGGGCCAGCGGGAAGCGGCCCTCGCCCAGCCAGGCCAGCGACAGCAGGAAGCCGGCAAAGCACCAGGTGGCCAGGAACGACAGCAGCAGGAAATCGGCCATCATGGAGCGCATCGACACAAAGAGCATGTTGCCCGACAGCGCGGTGAAGGCGATGCGCGGGATCAGCACGGGCGCGGCCAGGGCCAGGACGTCGAGGGCCTGCTGGCCGGTGGCGAGCGAGCCGGTGCGGACGCCGTGGACGCGCAGCGCGAGGTAGACCCAGTAGACGACGCCGTAGGTGACGTCGAGGAAGGACCACAGGTTCTGGGTGTAGACGTGCCAGCCGTGCTCGAGGATGGTGGCGAACTGGTCGAGGACCCAGCCGAAGGAGTAGACGGAGAACATGACTTCGAGCGGGCGCACGGCGCTGGCGTCGCGCTCGGCCATGAAGAGCAGGTAGAGGCCGAGCAGGACGGCGAACTGCACAAACTCGAGGATGTTGCGCGTGCGCGGCACGATCAGGCGGTACTGGTTGAGCAGCGACGCGCTGCGCGGGTCGTACAGGGCAATGGGCTTCTGCTTGTAGCGGTCGGGGATGATGTCGAGCAGACTCGACGGCGTGTAGGTGACGCGGCCGACGTAGATGGCCTCGATGACTTTCTGGCAGGCGGTCGAGCTGAGGAAGAACTTGGACTCGGTCAGGATGGCGACCTCGAGAGCGGGCAGGGTCTTGCGGTAGAACCACTTGGGGTTGATGGCCGGCGTGCGCCGCGGCTGGCCGTCCAGGTCGCCGTGGCCGCGGCCGTCGCCGTCGCCGTCGCCGCGGCCGTCGCCGTCGAGGTCCTGGTACGGGTCGTAGCCCTCGGGCCGGACGGCGGCGGGGGCGTTCTGGAACGGCTCGAAGCCGGCGACGAGGATGTTGGCCAGGACCAGCAGGCCCTCGAGCCCCTCGTTGTCCTCGTTGTAGCGGCGCAGGACGCGGTGGGCAATGAGCTCGCACAGGGCGGCGCGGGAGAAGTTGACGTTTTGGCGGTTGCTGAGGTGGGCCTGCTCGGCGAGGAAGCGGGCGCGGTTGACGAGCAGGCAGTAGACGATGGAGATGTCGTCGAGGGCGTACAGGGTGTCGACGAGGGGGCGGACGACGCTGATGTTGATGCGCATGTCGTGCAGCTGCTCGGGCGAGACGTAGTCCTCGACGACGGAGACGATGTCGCGGCGGATGCGGTGGATGTTGGTGTAGACGGGCAGGTGGGTGTGGGGGTTGGTGGTGCACGAGTAGACGGGCTCGTCGAGCTCGTGGCTGAAGGTGCGGCGCACCAGCAGCGGCTGGCGGCTGCCGGGGCGGGGGGTGGACGCGGCCGTGGACTGGGTGTTGGAGCGAGGGCGGGGGGGTGGTCGCGGCGGCGGCGGCGGCGGCGTCGACGCAGGCTGGGGAGCAATGGCCATGGTGCCGTAGCTGCGGATGTACTCGCGCGTGGTGTCGGCGGTGTCGGCGCGGACGAGCGGGCGGCGGACGGGCGGGCTGCCGGGGGGAGGCGAGGCCATGGCCGAGGCCGGTTTTGGGGGCATTGTCACCGGGTTGCGTGCATGGGAGGAGACGAGGTCGCGTCGATGGTGTCGAGATGTGTAGATGACGACGGTTGTCGAGTCGATGGTGTAGATGACGATGATGATGGTTGTCGATGTCAATGGTGATGATGTCGAGCCGATGTCGATGTCGATGTCGAAGTTGACGATGTTGATGTCGATGACGATGTCGAGTGTCCAAACCCAAAACCCAAGAGGCAAATGATCGAAAGATCCAAAACAAAACCATCCAACGCCGGCAAGGCCCCGCGCACAAACCCGAAAAAAAAACGCTCAAACCCGCGGTCCTTATCTCTATCACGGCGGCTCCGTCAACAAGTGTGCATGCAAATGCACGAGCAAGGTTCCAGCAGGCGAGACGACCCGCTCGCTTGGCAGGGCCCAGCCAGCCAGCGGCGCTGCCGTTTTGGGCTGGTGCGCAGCAGCGTGCAGGCCCCACCGAGAGAAGTGGGGGGTCTTTGCGGCCAGCCCTGCGAGGCAGGCGCGGGCGAGACCGTTGAGGATCGTCTCAAACTGTTCACAACGCGGCAATGCTCGACGATGCTGAACTTTCTATTGATGCTTTGTACAAATACAGTGTTCCGTCACGCCCCCCACCCGTCAAAGTCGTCTGCAAACCGCGCCGCCGCCGCCAGGTACCGCGGGTCGTCGCGCCAGGTGTCGGCCGCAGCCTGCAATGCGTGAAGAACTGGAGGTCAGCAGGCATCCAACGAAAACAAAGGAAACAAAGGGAGACAAAACCTACCCATCAAGTAGTCCGCGTCCGTCTGCCACCGCCCGCTCAGCGCCTGCGTCGCCGCAGCCGCCCAGCTCTTGTCCGTGTCGGCCCCGTCGGCCCCGTCGGCCCCGTCCGCTCCGTCCGCTCCGTCCACCGCCGGCCGCCCGGCCGCCACGTACGCCGTCAGCGCCAGCAGCCACCATGCGCGCAGCAGCCCGGCGTGGAAGCGGCGCGGCACGTGGGGCAGCAGGACGCGCACGGCGTGGGCGGCGGCCAGCACGTGGGCGAGGAGGGCGCTGTAGCGGCGGTGGTTGGCGGTGGTGGTGGTGGTGGTGGTGGCGGTGGCGGTGGCCGAGGCCATGAGCAGGGCGGTGGCGGTTTCTTGGGCGTCGCGCAGTTGGGGTGTCAAATCTAGACCCGGTGCCATGGTCGTGCCGTCGTCGCCCAGCCAGGCGCGCCAGTGCTCGAGCAGCACGGCCTCGGTGGCCGGGTCGTCGAGCAGCGTGTCGGGGCTGGCCTGGAATACGGCGGTGGCGGCGGCAGGGGCGGCGGCGGCGACGGTATCGAGGCGGGCGTCGGCGGCCACGCGGGCGAGCAGGTCGCGGAGGAGGGGTGTTTCGGCGGGGGGGGCACTGTCTTTTGCAGCCGCCGCCGCGCTCTCCCACGCCGGCCGCTTCCCGCTCGAGACGGCCGCCAGGGCCAGGGCCTCCATGGCCAGGACGCGGCTGTCGAGCTCAAAGGCGCAGGCCAGGTGCAGCAGCGGGCGGCCGCGGGCGGCGGCGAGCCCGTGCAGCAGCGGGCGGGGGTGTTGGCCGTCGCCCTCGGCGCCCTCCGTCTTGTCCCACAGGTACGTGGCGACGACGCGGCGCCAGTCGTAGGCGGCAATGGTGTGCTCGGCCAGGGCGTCCTCGAAGAAGTCGAGGTAGGCGCGCTGGTAGCGGGGGTCGCCGAAGAAGTCGCGCCAGTCGGCGGCGGTGACCTCGGCGGGCGAGGGCGTCCAGGGCGGGCGGCCGGGGGCGAGGGCGTCGTAGAGGGCGTGCAGCAGGGCGTGGTCGGCGCCGAGCAGGAAGGCGGCGGACAGGGCGTAGGCGAGGGTGTTGGTCTGGCCGGAAAGAGGCGCAGTGCTGTCCCCCTCCGCCCCCTCCCCCACCAACGCGTGGTGCACGTGGTTGGCGCGCAGCAGGTGCTTGAGCGTGCGCGGGCGCTTGGCCTGGTCGTGCTCGATGGCGTGGACGGGCACGGCGGCGACGCGGACGGCCGGGGCGGCGGCGTCGGGGTCGGCGCCCAGCAGGCGGCCGAGCACGGGGATGTTGGCCAGGAAGGTCATGGGCGGAGGTGTGTTGGAGGTGGATGGGGAGAGAGCAACAGTCCGTTGGAGGTCTGACGTTTCGTTGGGAAAATGACGATCGTGGGGAAGACCCACTGAAGGCTGGAGAGGGGCCGCTATAATTCCGGAGCATTACTTGTAAAGGCCTATAATTCCGGTGCATTAAAGGCAAGAGTATCAGAGCAACGTCGAGTGAAATTGTTAGTTTATATTCAGAGACCAGCCAGCTGGTCACGCACACACAGACGACGCCGACGACGCCGGAGACGTGGTCGTTGTCACCGACGACACCGCCGACGACCCCCGACCCCGGCCCCGGCCCGTGTCCGCCGCCCGCTCCAGACCCTCTCCCAGACCCCGGAGCCGGACACTCAGCCGCGGCGTCTCCGTGCCGGCCCCGTGCGCGGCCTCTGGCGGCCGCACAAGCGTCCGCGTCGGCGGCGGCCGGGCGGGCCAGGACTCGTCGTCGTCGTCCGCGTTCTCCTCGGCGCCGTCGTCGTCCGCCTCCCCGGCCGTCTGCAGACGCGCCAGCGCGGCCGCCAGCGCGGCCAAGCGCGCACGCACGGTGCCCAGCAGGGCGCGCTCGCGGGCGCGGCGCTGGCAGCTGGGGCAGGCAGAAGCATCGCCGTCGCCGTCGCCGTCGCCGTCGTCGCCCACGCGCACGCGCACGGGCGCCAGCCGCACGACGGCGCGGGTCTGGTTGCGGCGCGGGGGCAGGGCGCGGTCGATGCTGTGGCCGCAGGCGAAGACGAAGCGGCGGTAGGCGAGCATGGTGGTGTGTGTCATTGTCGTGTTGGTGTCTGTCTGGTGTGTGTCTGTGAGCGTGGTGCCGCGTATTTATCCTGCGAGTGAACAGCCCACGTGAACAGGTGTCTCGTCCTTTGTGTTCGTTCTGTTCATCTTCTGTTCTTCATGTTCTTCATGTTCTTCATGTTCTGTTCATGTCATGTCCTTTTCTGTTCTTTCATGTACGCGTCATTGTCCACCAGCCAGCCCGCCACCTCGGCCAGGTCGCGCGCCCACACCAGCCGCTCGCCGCAGCCCGCCGCCGCGTGCGGCACCTCGAAGCCCTCGTGGCGCAGCGCCCGCAGCAGCGCGCTCGCGTGCTCGCCGTCCCCGGCCAGCACAACGCCGCCGCCGCCCTCCTCGCCGTACGCGCCCGCGTGCAGCGCCGCATACACGACGCAGTCGCGGTCGGCCAGCGCGTCGCCGACGTAGACGAGCGGGGGCGCCGTGACGGCGGGCGGCACGCGCGCGGACAGGACGGCCAGCTTGTCGGCGGCCGTCAGCAGGGGGGCGTTGCCGGCGGCGGGGGGGCACAGCGGGGCGCGCACGATGGCGCCGGCGGCGGTGGTGGTGTTGGACAGGATGGACAGGGTGTCGACATCCTCCCCCACCGCCGCACGCAGCACCCCCCGGACCCAGGCGTCCGACCAGTTGACCGACAGGACGGCGACGGGCCAGTGCCGGGCGGCGGCGGTGGCAAACAGGGAGGAGACGCCGGGTCGGAGCTGGACATGGTCGTCGTCGTCGCCGTTGGCATCGTCTTTTTCACCCTTGACCGCTGCACGCCCCGCCGCCTCCAGCTGGGCCGCATCCATGCCGGCAAACAGCCCGGCGGCCGCGACGCGCTGCACGGACCGCAGCTCGACGGCGCGCAGGCCGGCGGCGTCGCGGGCGGCGTGCGCGCGGCCGTCGTCGGCGTAGGCGTCGACGAGGGCCTGCCAGCGGGCGGCCCAGGCGGCGCGGCGCGACGCACTGCCGGCGCTCTGGAACGCAATGGCGGCGCGGGCCAGGGCGGCGATGGAGTCGCGCGCGGTCAGGGTGCCGTCGAAGTCGAGGTAGATGTGCATGGTGTGTGTGGGTGAGTGTGTCGCTTTCGTGAAGAGAAGGGCTATTCGGACTATGCGTTGGAGCTATTCGCACTGAGTACATACGAAAAAAAAACTGCCTGCAAGCACTGTAAACACCACTACAAGCACCACTGCAAGCACTGCTATATCTACTAGCAAGTATCTTACCAGCTTATTCTAATGATTGGCCAATCATCCAAGTTTCGATCCACTATGTACTCATAGTCCGAATAGCCCAAAATCATAGCCCGAATAGCTCTTCTCCAACAAAATCTCCCCCTACATCGCAAACACCTCCTGGATCCGCTCGTAGCTCTCGAGAACCTGGCTGTCAGTCGCCGTCGCTCCGTCGTCACGGCTGCACGCACCTTTTCGTCTTCAAACCGCCGGCCCACCAGCTGCAGACTGACGGGCGCGTCCTGGTACGTCTTGGGGTCGTCGTCTGTCGTCGTTAGCAGGTTCTCTTGAAATGCTTCGTCCACCCCCCACCTACACAGCCTGTGCACAAACGCATCCCGCGCGTTCCGCGGCACATAGTCGCGCTCCGGCACGTCCGCCGCCGCGTCGACGACCGTCGCCGGAAACACCAGCGCCGGGTAGTCCAGCACGTTCCACACCGCCGTGTACGTCCAGTACTGCGACTGGCCCAGCGGCGGCGCGGCGCCCGGGCCGGCGGGGCACAGAATCACGTCGACGCCGCCGGCCGCGGCCCAGTGCGCCAGGTGCGCGGCGCGGTACGCGTCGCGGCGCTTCTGCCAGGCCCAGGTCTCGCGCACCGTCAGCGGCGTGCGCGCGCGGCCGGCCGTCTCGTCGAGGATCCACGCCGACAGCGGCAGCAGCGGCTCGCCGGCGGCGGCGACGGCCTCGAGCACGTCGGCGCCGCCGTCGGGGAAGTAGAGGGCGGACTGTCGGTTAGCATCGGCTTCGCCGGCCATCGCTCTTGAGCACCCACCAAGATCGCCCACGCCTCGTCGTGCCGGTACGGCGTCCAGTCCACCACCCGCACGCCCGGCAGCCCGGCCAGCCGCGCCGCCGCCGTGCGCAGCGCCCGCGTCACCGGCGGATGCGGCCGCACCACGCCGTCGTCCCAGAGGATGGCGACGGTCAGCTCACGGCCGTCGTCGGGGTCGGGGGCAGCCCTCCACGGCAGCGGCACCAGCTGCGGCTCGACCCGGTGCGGCGCCTGGGCCAGCACCGCCTGCATAAACAGCCGCACGCCGCCCAGGCTCGTCGCTATCGGGCCCGCCGTCGGCACAATGTGCTCGCTGCCCGCCATGGCCGCCACGATGCCGCCGCCCGGCAGCCGCAGCGCCGTCGGCTTGAACCCAAACACCCCGTTGTTGGCCGCCGGCACGCGGATGCTGCCGCCAATGTCGGTGGCCACGCCGAGGCAGCTCCCTGTAGGTTAGCACAGAACTCAGCACTCAGGCCAGCAAGCACAGCACCACCACCACCCCCAGAGAGCACCCACCCCGCAGCGCCACCAGCGCCCCCTCCCCCCCCGAGCTGCCGCCCGCCGTCAGCGCCGTGTTGAACGGGTTCACCGTCACCCCGTACAGGTTCGACGCCGTCTCCAGCTGCATCAGCGTCTGCGGCTCCGTCGTCCGCGCATACACCACCGCCCCCGCCCGCTCCAGGCACTGCACCAGCGCCGCGTCCGCCGCCGCCACCCGGCCCGTCCACCCCGCAAACCCGGCGTGCGTCACCAGCCCGCCCAGCCCGACGTGCTCCTTGACGCTGACCGGCACCCCGTGCAGCGGGCCCACCACGCGCCCGTGCGCCTGCAGGTGCGCGTCCAGCGCCGCCGCCCGCGCCAGCGCCCGCTCCGGCAGCAGCTCCGTGATGCAGTTGACCTGTGTCAGCACGTCAGCACGTCACCGCAGATACCTTCAGAGAAGACGGCACCCACCAACCCCTGCGCCACCGCCGCCCGCCGCAGAAACGCCTGCACCGTCTCCACCGCCGTCTGCGCCCCCGCCGCCACCGCCGCCGCCACCGCCTCCGCCGGCGCCTCCGTCAGCGCCACCTCCCGCGCCGTCAGCACCCGCCCCGGCACCCCCGTCACATTGCTGCCCGCCGCCGGTGCCTCCACCGCCGGCACCGCCGGCTGCACCCGCGCCACCGTCGCGTCCCGGTGCCGCTGCCGCTCCGCCGCCGCCTCTTGCCACGTCGAAACCATGCTGCGTGTCTTGGTGAGTGTGTGTTGCGTCTGCTGTCCGTCTGTCCGTCGTAGTCCTGTCCGTCTGTCCGTCGTAGACCTGTCCGTCTCGCTACTCTGCCTTTTATCCAATCCTGCCTTCGTTCGACCTGCCTTCGTGCCGTTCGACCCGTCCGACACCATCGCCAAAGTCCCTATCGCATCCCTTGTGTCCCCCCGAAATACCACTTCCCGAGTTCGCCGACAACCCTCCGAGCCACTAGACATCCCGTCCAACAACGGACGCCCCGACCCGGTCTCATTGGCTCCAGATACCATCAACGCCGAGTCGCTTGCGTCCTTTTCCATTGGGTATTATTGCAGGCTTTCTATCGTACAGATCACCTAGTCCACCTCCTCAATCTCGTCGTCGCTCAGCGTCAGCTTGTACATCGGCAACAGCCCCGTCGTCGTCGCCCCAACGTCCTCCACGTCACCGCTGTCCGACCCCCCGGCCCGCCGTCCCTGCTGCTGCTGCTGCTGCTGCTGCTGCTGCCGCCGCCGCCGCCGCCGCGGGCTCAGCCCCGCTTCGTCCGTCGGCCGGTCCGTCGCCCACGCCCCGTCCCCCCCCCCGCGCCCCCCCACCGTTGCACCCAGAATCGCCTCGTCGTCGTCCGACGCGTCCTCTTCCGTCGTCGCCGGGCCCCCGATCCCGTGGAACGACGCCATCCGCTCCAGGTCCCGCACCCCCTGCCCCCCGCCCGCCGTCGACCCGTACACGGAACAGTACTTCTTCTGCTTGCTCCGTGCCAGCACCGCCATGTACGGCAGCCGCTCCAGAATCATCTCCTCGCGCGCCGCGCTCCCCAGGTGCATCAGAATCGGGCCATCCATGCCGCCGCCGTCGTCGTCGTCGTCATGCTTGCCCTTGCCCGCGTCGACGCCCACGCTCGCTTTGCTGTCGTCTGCGCGCTGCAGCAGCGGCTTGCCTTGGCTGCCCACCTGGCTGCTGCTGTTCCTGCTCGCCGCCGCCGGCGCAAACTTGTTCGTCATTCGAAACGCCATCGCGCTGCTGTTCATCGTCTTCGGTCCTTGTATGGAAAGCGGCTGCCGCGTAGAGCGCACCGCCGGCGCTGTCAGCTCGCCCCGCAGCAGTTTCGCCGACCATATCCCGATCAGCGCTTCCAGCTCTTCGCGCGTCCGCCACAGCTTCAGGCTGATCGGGTAGAACATCTTGAACTGGTCCCCCCCGCCACCGCCGCCGCCGCCGCCACCACCCCCACCACCGTTTGACGCAACACTGCGCTGGTAGGCACTTCCACCCCTGCCGCCGCCGCCACCCGAAGAGCGCTTGACCGGCGACGGAAGCGAAAACAAGAGACCGCGCACCGCCACCTGGAAGGCCATCTCGTCCTGCCGCAGCACGTGGCTGCCGGAATCCCGACTGGCGTAAAACCGGCTTGAGCCCCGGCCTCCAAAGAAAATGTCCCACGATGGGCACAGAAGATCGCTCTCCGACAGGTAGTCGATGCAGCCGTTGAGGTAGTCCACCGACGATTGCGGATCTTGCGGCCCAGTCTGCTCGCACGAGAGCGCGTAGTTCTCGTGCAGGGCAGAAATAAACGTGTGCGTGTCCGTGCCCGTCTCGTCGATCAGCGTGTCCACCGCCACAAGCGGCCGCTTGGGCCGCGCATGGCGCGCCAAGTAGTCGGGGAGCACCTCGGCCAGCGCCGCCTCGCTGCCAGGCGGCGGCGGTGCGTCCTCCCGCTTGTTGTACACGACCTTGCCCACCGCGTGGAAAACGCCGAGGCTGGCTTCCCGCTGCGTCACCATCTCCAGCGTCTCGCGCTCGCCGCGCGTCAGCGCTGCATCCCGCGGGCCCTTGCGGCCCTTTGTAAAGGCCACCTTGGCCCCCCAGTCGCCGTTGTCGTCGCCCTTCACACAGAGAAACTCCAACGACGCCACCGCACTCCGCACGTCGCCCACCTCGCCCAGCCGCCGCAGTACCAGCGGCCCCGGTGTGCGCCGCCGACCGGATCGCCTTGCCTCTTTCTGCACAATCAGCTCCAGCGCTTTGACCAGCAGCGAGGGGGCAATGGCGTTGAACTCGATCACGCCCGTGCCCGGGTTTCGCAGGATCTCCGGCCCGAGAAGCCGATGCGCCGTAAAGCTGTCTGCCGAGGCAGACGTGGTCGTCAGCAGCGTCTCGGAAAGAATCATGATCACGGGCGCGGTGGCTTCGGGGTCAAAGGACCACTGCCTCTGGGCAAACGCGGACATGGACGGCGTGTTGGCTGCCAAGTATTGTAGTACGCTCTCGCGGAAGCCGGTCAGCGCGCTGGATGACCGCATAAAGGTGTTGGGAAACTCCTCAATGACAATGATCTTACGACGCACGGGCCCGTTGGTCCGGCCCGCAGCCTCGCCAGCCCCTGCCGGTCCGGCGCCGTCGCTGTCCGAGTCGGCCCCGTCCAGTTCCAGCTGTGTAAAGCGCGAGCCTTGGTTCAGAAACTCGTTGAACTGCGCCGCCGCCGATGCGAACCCCAAGGACGAGGCACCGCCTGTCGCGGCGCCAGTCGGGTTTCGCCACTCCAGGACATCGAGGCCCATGTCCTTGGCCAGGAGCCGGACCGTCGTCGTCTTGCCTGTGCCAGCCGCACCCTTGAGAATGAGCAGCCGCTGGCGGATGCGCCCCTGCAGCACGTCCTCCATCCACCGCCGCACATCCGCCACCTTTTTCTTGTGCACGGCCAGCTCGTCGAGGTTGCTCGGTGCAAACCGCTCCGTCCAGGGCCGCAGGTCGTCGTCTTCGCCATGGCTGTCCTTGCCGCCGCCGTTCGCGCTGCCTTTCTGCCGTGGTGGTAGTTTGAATCGCTGGCTACTGGATGGCAGCCCCTGTGAGGAGAATACGGGCGCCTGGGACAGCGGCTTTCCCACTGAAGACGAGAACTGGTGTCGTTCTAGCTGCTTCCAGCGCTTCTGCGCCCGGCTGCCCACGTAGCTGGCCGTCACGGCGCTGCTTTCGGCAATGTCGTCGTCGTCAATGTCGTCTATTATGAAATCCTCGTCGGGGGCAAACGGCTTCGTTTTTATTGGTGGCTTCTTCGGCGGGGAGTTCTGTGCTTTTTCGGCCTGCTTCGTGAAGAGGGCAACCAGATCGGCCGTCTTGCCCGTGTCTTCCGGTCCCTTGGGGCCAGCAGCAGGCCCCTTCCCAGCCCGCCGCTTCTTCTCTGGACTGGAGCATGGACTTTTGTTGTCGTTTTGGCGAGTGGACAGTAAGCGACTGAAGGGTGAGACCGTCACCGGAGACGAGCTGATGCTGTCGGCCGGGGTTGCTGGCGCTTTGGTAGGCGTTGTTGCAGCCGCGCGGGACCTGGTTCTTCGTATCGGTATTGGCGATGTGACACTGGCCTCCGCTGAGGCGGCCGGGCCAGAAAGCCCTGCATTCTCTGTGCTGGCTGCGGTCGACTTTGCGTCGGGCGAGAAGAAGTTGCGCAGGCTCGTCTTCCGCTGCTTCGGCTCTTTTTCGGCTTCGCTTTCCGAGTCGTCTAGGACGGTCCGCTTGCGACGAGGCGCCATGGCGGGGAGGGCGGAGGCGATGCAGTCCCAGTCGTTGTCATAGGGCAGGGCGTGTTCGGAGAGGCGATCGATGGGAGGAGGGGATGCGAGTCGCGATCCACAGAGGGTAGACACAGACGGACGGGCGAGAAGGAAGGAGGTCGGCGTGGTCCTTCCAGTCCTGTCCCAGTCGGTCAGCAGGCAGCAGCAGAATTGGAAGGCGCACACGGCGGAAAGCCCACGTTTGGAAGGACGGCAGAGACAGTCAACAGAAAAGGGTGCGTCTGGGAAGGCGCATGTCAGGTCAATTCGAATTATTACTAATCATTTCGGTCTAACCCGAAATGGTTGTCAACTCTCACAAGGCTCACCACTCTCCGATCAGACAATGCGGCTGAAAGTGTTGGTCAATTGATTCGGTAGTTTGTTTTAATTTTTGTAGATGATGTGTTATTTTGAAATAAAAAAATGAACCCGAAATTATATAGATGGTGTTTTGTTTTGGACTTTTTGCTTTTTTGAAGACAAGAGCTAGAGATTCTGGGTTATAAGTGAAAATGATAGTCTGTAGATCAATGTGCCTGGTTGTTCTTTTGAACGGTTCGTGCAGTGTTAATAAACAAAACAGGCCAAACAAAATCAAATATACTAATTGCATTCCAGCCCTGCAGGCATCCTCGAGGATATGGCAATCATATATATCGTTCTCTCTACCATACGGTGGACGCTCGCTTGGACTGACGCTGACGCCCTTCCAGAAAGAATAGGACTTGATGTCTGTACATATTGGCCGCACCCGCTGCCTTTTCGGGTTCATTGCCGAGTCTAATGGCCGAATAGGTCTGCCCTGCGGGCTGCCACCGCCAATATAGCACGTTCATGCCAAATTAGACCTGGCTCTGGGTGGTACTGCCGGTACAGTTTCTGTGCACAAACTGACTGCATGTCAGCACGCTGCCGACAGTGCTGCCACGTGTCCACTACCAACTACGAGCTTGATATCACCTTTTTGCCGTTAATAAGAAGAGAAAGATAGCTTTTTCGTCATGTAAAGTACATGCGGCATGAATACACCTAGAAGCGGGAGGAGGGAAGAAGGGAAGAGAAGAAACCAGATATGGGGAATACCACCCCCAAACACAACCCATACAGCCTGAAACGTTTTCTGCATGCAACGTCAATGTCGTAGATCATCCACAGGCGTCTTTGTTTCAGCGGAAGAAGCAGTCCGAAAGAGGGACAGGGTAAGAGACATGGGACGTGGAGCGAAGAGAAGAAAAAAGAAGAGAAGAGAAGAGAAGAGTAAAAAAGAGTAAAAAAGAGAAAGAAACACAGAGGAAGAAGAAAAAGAAAAGAAGATATGGAAAAAAGCCAAGAAGAGCAAAATAGAAGAAGAGAAGAAAACGAGATGGACAGAACCGAGTCCGAGGACGCAACAGAGCAGAGCCTGCTGCACGAGCGGCGTAGCATCGGACGGCTCGCCCAACTGCCGCCGTTGGGCCCATCTGCCGAGCCGACCAGGTCGAGACGACGGCTGGCCGGCTCCTGTCACCCGCAGCACAGCGGGCAGTGCCCTGGGAGCACAATGTAGCACTCGTGCGGGCCTCGTGGGCAGGCGTGGTCCCGGGTGCCGTCGAAGGATGTGCCAAAGTAGTGTGCGCCGGGGTCGATGCAGTTTGGGTAGATGTAGTAGTTCTTTATGAAGTTGCACATGGCGGCGGTGACTGGAGGGGGGTGACAAGATGCAGAGAGTTGGTAGGGAAGGGAGCAGGCGAGAGAGAGAGAGAGAGGGCGAGGAGAGAGAGACAAGAGAGATATATAGATGAAGAATGAGCAGAGAGCAGACTCGAAGAGGCGACGCGCTCAAAGGGGTGGACGAGACGCCTATATATACGTATGTGTGTCGTGTGTGTCGTGTGTGTCGTGTGTGTCGTGTGTGTCGTGTGTGTCGTGTGTGTCGTGTGTGTGTTGTGTCGTGTGAGCGCGCGTTTGCGTCTGGAGCAGCCAAGAGCCAAAGTACCTGGTCCGCGGAGGCGTGTGTGCGGCCTCTCTTGTTATGCTCGTTGAAATGACGTGCGTCGCGTAACGAAGAAGATACATGACCCTGCAGCCACGGGCATACGAGCGTGTTATACTATAAGTATGCGGGTGTATAACCGGGTGGCAGATCGTAGGCGACGGATCGGGACCAGGACGAATAGGGGGGAGGATGAGCGCGCTTCTGCACAGGAACAGCAAAGACCGGCGGGGTTAGCTCCAGCGCGCGAGCGCACGTCCGCCGTCTCCTGCGCAGCTACGGGTGTGCTGCGTCCAGAGCGGACCGGTCCCCGCACCCGGTCTGGCGATCGGGAGGCTTGTGTAAGCAGAGGGCAGCAGGTGCTCCTCTCGTCCGACGCTTGTTTTGTCTGAGCCAGCCGGAGCAGACGGGAGGAGACGAAAAAAGGGGTGGCACATATGGGGAGGGGGGGAGGTGGAGGTGGAGGAGGAGGAGGAGGGTGTGGCTCTCTCGGGATGAGCAAGAAACAGCGACAGGGACGTGCGCAGTGAAGCAGGGGGGGGGGAGGGGGGGGGTAAGGATGGGATGTGGTGATGAGAAGGAGGAGAGAGGGGGGGGTAAAGGAAGAGGGGGGGGCGGGAGAGGGAAGGGGACTAAGAAAGAAAAGGAAGAAACAAACGAAGTCAAAAGTGAGGATAGCCGGGGAAAGCAAGGAGCCCAGAAACCTGGAAGAGACAAAGGAACGGCTTTGAATGAGGTCCAGAGAGACAAAGAGCAAAAAGGAAAAACAGCACGGCCCGATAAAATCAAAAGACGACAAAAAGAGAAAACGAGAAAAAGGCCAAAAAGGGGAACAGACGCCTGCGGCAGCAGACGCCTTCAGCGGACGGCTGCAAAAGCCGACACAGCATCACAATACGAGTACGCAGGGATCGTCCACTCTAGAACGCAAGCGGATCGTGCCAAAACGTCCCCCCGGCTTGGTCTCATCGCGGTGCTAGGGCCTTCTCCGACGGCCTCCGTGCGCGGCCTTTGGAGGGAGTGTCTGTGCGGCTGGCCAAAGCTCCTCGGCTGGCGTTGCGGGCCACCGCACCACAGGACGGGGAGGAGGACGCTCCTTCGTAAAAAGAGGCGCGCCGTATTTCGTACACATTGTCCTCGTAATCGCATCTGCTGTGTGGGCACGCCCGTCGTGTCCTGACACGCGTTCTGTGTCGTAAGCGAGAACAGACAGTGCCAAGAAAAGGAGGACGGTTGCGAAAAAAAAAAGAAAAAAAAAGAATGCGGCCCCGGCAAAAAAAATAAATAAATCAAAAACGGTTGCTGCTGCTGCTGCTGCTGCTGCTGCTGCCTCACTGCCCGCCCATCGTCGGACCCATCGCCCTCTGCGACCCTAGATCGGCGGCGGCGGCTGCAGCAGCAAGAAAAAAACCTCCGCGAGATACGAGTATCGCGACTCCGTATCACTCAGTACGGAGAACGGAGCCCGCCGGGACGGAGCACGTCGCAGCCAGGCCCCATCTCAGTGGAGCCTGGGCCGAGCACACGGTAATAGCCTAGCCAGCATCGTCCGAGTCAGTGTTGTTATTCTGTTGTAATGTGCGTGAGTGTCTCCATCCCAGGCCACCGCAAAGCCTCATCACAGCCCTCTCGCTCGGACGCTGCAGCCCAGCCCCGTCTCTTGGCTGACTGGCTGACTTGGCTGGCTTGGCTGGCTTGGCTGACTTGGCTGACTGGCTGACTGGCTGGCTGTCCGCGGCTCTGGCCCGTTGAAAAGTCTTTTCTGATGGGCACGGTCGCCGTCGCACTCCCATTCGTATAGAGCCCCTGGCCCCGCGCACCCTGGGTCCCTGGTCCCTGTCTCCCGGGGACCGCCCAGAACGACTTCGTCCACACAGCTTGCGCTTCATCCAGTCTGTGTTGAGACCTGTCTGTCGCGTCGGGGCGTGCCGTCATTGTCGCTGCCTGCGTGGAAAAAAGCCGTTCAATGCATGGTCCGGTGTTTTCCTCCTGTTTCAGTGCGTCGGGGAAAGGGGAGGGGGGGAAAGGGAAAAACGACGACCAACTGCCGAAACGGGACAGCTGTTCCGGACGAGCTATAGCAGTGCTGTTACTAGGGACAAATGGCCCAAAAGAGAAGGAGCGCGAGGGGGGGGAGGAGGACCACGCCACGCCACGCCTCGCCACGCCGCGCCACGCCGCGCCCCCCCACCCGCCACTTACGATCACGTGCACACGCGTCGATCCCGAACGGGTCGCCATCGAGAAAATCCCAACGCTCGAAAAGTGGCCACCCACCGAAAGCCATCGACGCGGGGCACGCAAATGACCGACAGCGGCAGGCAGCCGTGCGTGCTCTTTGAGGAGCATCTCGGAATACGAAAACCCTTTTTGCTTTCGCCGTAATGCCCGCGCCGGCCATGCCGTCCTCGCGGCTGCCGGCCCGGCCACTGCCCCGGTCGTTTTCCGCCGGGACGGCCAAGACTCCGACAAAGCCCCTGGCGGCCGCAGCGGCGAAGAAGAAGCCGGCGCCCCCGCCAAACCAGAGCATTCTCAGCTTCTTCAAGCGGGTGGCACCGCCGGAGGAGTCCATGTTTGTTGCCGGCGGTGGCGGCGTGGAGATTGTCGACCTGGAGATGGACGACGACATCACGGCGGAGCAGACGCCTGCGAAACGGCGGCGGCTCAGCGGAGACTCGCCGGCGATGCGGACGACGGCAGACACAGAAGCGGCGGCACTTGCATCGTCACCAGCGCCAACACCAACACCAGCATCTTCTGCACCAAAACCGCGGCGTGGTCCTTTTCTGGATGACTCGGACGAGGAGAGCGACGATGACGACAGTGCGGTTCTACCCTCGGATCTGTCTTCAAAAGAACAACCAGACAGAACAATGACCGCCGACCTGACAGCACCCGGTTTCGACCACCGCATGTCGTTTGAGGCGGCGTTTCCTGCACCGAAAGCGACAGAGCAGGCGGACAAGCCGGTGGACGAACCGGAAGGCAAGCCAAACGACGCGCCAACAGACGAGCCACTCGACGAGGCTGCCTTTTGGGACGACGAGGATTTTGAAGGCGAGGAGTTCCAGGAGCGACTGTTCATGGAGGAACAAGCCCGGCTCGAAGCAGAGGCTGCGGCGGCGGCGGCGGCGGCGGCAGACGGAGCTCTCGGAGAAGCAGAAACAGACGAGTCTGTGACGACAGGCTGTCCCATCTGCAGCGCCAGCCTGGCGGGACACTCGCCCGAGCAGGCCGCCGTCCATGTGAATGCCTGTCTCGACGGCACGACACCAGCATCGGCAGAGGCAGCGGCTTCTTCGTCCGCGACAGCGCCAGCGAAGCCCCAACCACCAAGCCTGTCTGTCGTGTCCAACCGCTTCCAGCGAACGGCGCAGCCACGGCCCGGCCAGGCCAACCCCATTGGGCTGGAGGGCGCCGCACCCGGCACACCCGATGGCGGCGCGCGGTCCGCCTTCTCCAAGCTCATGACGGGCCACGCCGAGGACGCCGCGTGGGCGGCGGCGGCGGCGGCGGAGCGGGCGGCGCACGGGCGGCCGGCGTACGAGCGCACGTGTCCCTTTTACAAGATCATGCCCGGGCTGGCCATCTGCGTGGACGCGTTCCGCTACGGGGCCGTGGCGGGCTGCCGCGCGTACTTTCTCAGCCACTTCCACAGCGACCACTACGTGGGCCTGACGGCGCGCTGGTGCCACGGCCCGATCTACTGCTCGCGCGTGACGGCCAGCCTGGTGCAGACGCAGCTGGGCACCGCCGCCAAGTGGGTGGTGCCGCTCGACTGGGAGACGCCCGTCGACGTGCCCGGCACCGACGGCGTGCGCGTCACCATGCTGCCGGCGAACCACTGCCCGGGGAGCTCGCTGTTTCTGTTTGAGAAGGCTCTGCCGCCGCAGGCACAGCAGCCGCCGCGCACCCTGCGCATCCTGCACTGCGGCGACTTCCGCGCGTGTCCCGCGCACGTGCGCCACCCGCTGCTCCGGCCCGCGACGGCCGCGCTGGCCCGGCAGACCATTGACGTCTGCTACCTCGACACCACCTACCTGAACCCGCGCTATGCCTTCCCGCCGCAGGACGACGTCGTCCAGGCGTGCGCCGCGCTGTGCGCCGCGCTCGACAAGAGCCTGCGGGCCGGCGACGAGGCCGCGTGGCACCGCATCCTGCACCGGCGCGACGGCCACGGCAGCGGCAGCGTCCGTGCCATGTTTGCAGCGGCCACAGCTGCCAAGACGGAAGCCGACGAATCCGACAGCAAACCCGGCCCCGACCCCGGCCCCGACCCCAGCCCCGACCCCGCACCCAACGCCCTGTCCGTCCTGGGCAAGCCGGCGCCGGACCGCAACCGGCTGCTGGTCGTGTGCGGCACATACAGCATCGGCAAGGAGCGGCTGTGCAAGGCGGTGGCGCAGGCGCTGGGCAGCAAGATCTACGCGACGGCGGCCAAGCGCAAGATTGTGGCGCAGCTGGGCGACCCGGAGCTGACGGCGCTGCTGACGGCCAGCCCGGCCGACGCGCAGGTGCACATGCAGACGCTCGTGGAGATGCGCGGCGAGACGCTGGCCGCGTACCTGGCGACGCACCGGCGCCACTTTGCGCGCGTCGTCGGCTTCCGGCCGTCGGGCTGGACGTACCGGCCGGGGGCGCCTGCGGCGTTTGGGGGGGGTGAGGAGAGTGCTGCTTTGCGTGATGCCGCCGCCGCCGCCGCCGCCCCCTCGGCCAATCTGCCGCCCGGCGCGCTGCCGACGACGACGCTGCTGCACGGCGCCGCGTGGCGCACGCGGTTCGGCGCGCGCGACCTGGTGCCGCAGCGCGGCAGCACGCGCGACGTGCTGTGCTTTGGGGTGCCGTACAGCGAGCACAGCTCGTTCCGCGAGCTGGCGCTGTTTCTGCTGGCGCTGCGGATCGAGCGCGTGGTGCCGACGGTCAACGTGGGCAGCGAGGCGGCGCGGCAGCGCATGAAGGCGTGGACGGACCGGTGGCTGGCGGAGCGGCGGCGCGGCGGGCTGGTGCGGGTGCGGACGGAGGGGGACGCCGACGAGGAGGCGGGCGTGGACGACAAGCCCTGGGACGGCAAGGGCGGCGGCGGCACGGCGTACTGGTAGGTAAGGGGTCTTTGGGAAACTGGGAACATCATCCTGGGGTATTTGGGTCGCATTTATCTATTTTTTTTTTTTTGGAAAGACAACGGGGGCTGGTTTTTTATCAACGCCTCATGGCAAAACACGGACCCATGGACATGTGCATGCTGCCTGGCACCACGGCTGCTCTTCGGAGCACCGTCTGCTGGCTCTTGCTGGAACCCGCACGCAGCCTTGTCTTCTCCTGCATGCAGGCTGGTGCTCGCGTCTGGCTGGCTGCTCTGAGCGTGGCCGCGGGTTCGCTGGCCTGCAGCCCCCAGACACGAAGTTTGTAAGACACAAAGAGAAACTGTGTCTGGCTTACCGCGCCGCCGCTTTTGGCGCGTTGTTTGCTGCTTCTGGGTGGGTGTTAGAGAGAGAGGGCAGGAGAAGCAAAAAGACAGGGTCACCAAAAACGTACCTCTCCGCGTCGCATCCTCCAGCAGGCCGACGTCGACGGCGGCGGCCGGCAGGTGCACGTAGCGCACAACGCTGCCGCGGATAAAGACGTTCTTGACGGCGCTCTGGCGGTGTTAGGAGGGAGACAAGAGGGTCATTGCGAGACGAGCAGACCACCCACCAGGTGCGGGTACTTGACGTCGTTGGCGACGGTGATGTCGTCGACGACGGAGATGTCGTCGAGCTTGATGTTGAGGTACTGGTCGACGCTCTTGAGGGTGCCGCGGATCTGGATGTCGTTCTTGAGCTCGACGGTGACCGTCGTGTCGATGAGCGTCTTGAAGAAGCTGGGCTGTCAGCGGGTGCCTGCCTCTGTGTCCGCCGGCAATGGAACAACGCCATCCGACCCAAAGGACAAACGCACCTGAAGAACAACATGGCGGCGGCTGGCAGAGGACGGGTCTCGAAAGCAAAGACGGCGCAAGGCCGGGGCCGGAGCAAGGGAGAGGCGTGGGCGCTGCGCGGCGATGTCAGAGCCGTCTGGGTGCCGGAACGGGCCTCTGGCGAACAGCGGAGAATTGGCACGGCCGGGTCAGGGCAACCAATTCGACAGAGAGCAAAAGAGCCGTTGCGGAGGAACCACGCGCTTGGTTTCGTTGTGGGGGGGGGGGGCAGAGTCGAAGAGGTTGTCGTCTTTGGGAATTTTTGACGTTCGCCATGCGCGGGCGGGTGGGGGCGACGGGCTAGGGGGCGCCTTGCATGCGAGGCAGAAACTTTCGGGCGCCTTTAGCGGCTGGCCACGGCATTTACAGGCGCTACGGGTACACAAGCACAGTGATGCCAACTCAGTGAGAACAAGAGAAAACCACGACAGAAGAAGACATCGATTGATCGCTTGCCCGCTGCCCTACATAAAGTCGTCCTCCCAGTTCTCGTCGCGGTTCTGGTTGCTCGCCTGCTCCATGTTGTCCTCGGTGAAGATGTCGTCGTAGGCGTGCTCCTTCTGGTGCTTGAGGGCCTGGCGCTCGCGGGCGATGCGGGCGTCTTCTTTTTTCTGGGGGGTTAGCGACTCTCGACAACCTCTGCAGCAGAAGATAACACACCCTCGCCAGGTGCACGGCCTGGTCGCGGCGGCGCAGCTCGCGCTGGTGCTCGTCGCGCTCCTCGCGCAGGTCCGGGTGCTTCTCGACCTTGGTCTTGTTGAGGCGGTTGATGATGGCGTTTTCGCGCTGGGCGACGAGCACGCGTTTGACCTGGGGTCGGCCGGTCAGCGCCTAGGCAGCAGGGGGGGGTGGGAAGGGGCACACACCTTCTTATGGTCCTTGAAGCTGACTTGGCCGGCCGCCATGCTGCCGTCCTTTTTCAGGTTCGACCACGGCGTGTAGATGACGGTGATGTTGTCCTTTTTGTTTCCTGGCCGTCAGCGAATGCGACAGGGACGTCGGACGACATTGTCGGAAGACGCTGTCGGGAGACATCGCCGGAAGACAAGCTCACCCTCGATCGAGTTCGCCTTGGTCAGCTGCGCCAGGTCCGTCACCAGAGCCTCCGGGATGGCGTCCCAGGTCTCGCCCTCGCGCAGCCGCAGGTAGATGTGCGCACTCGACAGCTTGTCCACGTGGAACTGTGCAACAGTATCAGCGTCCGTTGCTTGTCCACGACATGCGCCCGTCACGTACCCTAGTGGAAACCGGTCAGCAGCCGCCCGCAGTGCTCACATCGTCGTAGAGCCCCGACACCGCACCCCGACACCAACTCACCAGACATCCTCCTCCCAGCCAAACTTGATCAGGTCCTCGTCTGCGCATCGGTGTTAGCGGGTGTCTTGGCGAACCTCGCCGTCGCCGCTGGCCGGTGGCTCACTCTCGAATTTGTCCTTGCCGACGTAGACAAACGCCGGCGGGTCCACGGCCGTCGAGGTAAAGTAGTAGACCATGGCGGGCCGTCGTTCCAGGCGCTGCCCTCTCTGTTCCGGTCGGGGGTTGGTTGCTTCGGGACTGCCCGTCGTCTTGGGTGTCGTCTTGGGCGTCGTCTTGACCGTCAATTTTTGTATGCATGTATCAGAGTATATGTAAATGTCGGGGTGTCTGGTGCCCCACTTTACAGGACCAGCAATTTTTCCTCGCGAGAAGGAGAAGAAGCCAAAAAGAACAACCTCACGAACAGCACCTTGCGAGTACTGCCGTCCCTCCGCCGCCAGTACCAACACACACATCCTTGCGACAATGGCGCCCAGGCTGCTGCCGCGGGGGTGCTGGGCAAGCCTGCAGCGGGCAGCGACGACGACGACGACGGCGACGACGGCGACGACACCGACGACGACGACAATAGCTGCTGCATCAACGATATTACAAGCTGGCCATGTGGTGGCCGGGTGCCGCGGCGTGCGGTACGGGTGGAGCACGCTGCCGAAGCGGGCGAAGCCGACGCGGTTCAACCAGGTGACGGCCGGGCTGCCGGCGCGGACGACGGGCCCGGCAGCGGCGCTGAAGCGCAAGGAGGCGTCGACGCCGGTGCGGACGGGCGTGCTGGCGACGAAGCGGGGGATGACGGGGTTCTACAGCAAGAGCGGGACGCGGATCCCGTGCACGGTGCTGCAGCTGGACGCGGGCGGGTGCGAGGTGGTGGCGACCAAGACGCGGGCGGCCAACGGCTACTGGGCCGTGCAGATGGGCCACGGCACGCGGCGGGCGGCGGCGGCGACGGCGCCGCTGCTGGGGTACTACGAGGCCAAGGGCCTGGCGCCGAAGCAGCACCTGGCCGAGTTCCGGGTGCGCGGGCCCGAGGGCCTGCTGCCGCCGGGGCTGGCGCTGCAGCCGGACTGGTTCCACGTCGGGCAGTGGGTGGACGTGCGGTCGACGGGCCGGGGGTTTGGGTTTGCCGGCGGCATGAAGCGGCACGGGTTCGCGGGCCAGGAGGCCAGCCACGGCAACTCGCTCAACCACCGGACCATTGGCACGACGGGCCCGTCGCAGGGCGCGGGCAGCCGCGTGATGCCCGGCAAGAAGATGCCCGGGCGCATGGGCGGCGAGCGGGTGACGGTGCAGAACCTCAACGTGCTGCAGGTCGACAACGCGCTGGGCATTGTCGTTGTCAAGGGCGCCGTGGGCGGGCCCAAGGGCGCGCTCGTGCACATCCAGGACGCCGTCAAGAAGCCGCCGCCGCCGCCGGCGTTTGTCGCGGCCACGCGCGCCGCCGCCGAGGCCCGCCGCCCGGACGCCGCCGCGCGCCTGCAGGCCGCGCGCGAGCGCCACCTGGAGCTCAAGAAGGCGCGCCGCGAGGGCCGCATTGCCGACATGCTGGCGCGCGGCGTGCAGGCGGGCGAGGAGGCGGGCGAGGAGGCGGGCGAGGAGTACGACGCTGAGGCCGACACCGACACCGACACCCTCCCCGAGGCCATTCTCGAGGCTCCGGCCGACGCAACGACACAACCGACGGCAACCGCATGACGGGCGCTCTCTCTTCCATTGAACAATTGTATGAGTATTTTGCTTGCCCTCCATTTTTCGTCTTCCTTTGTGACCGTTTCCGTGATTGCCCTCGATTCTTTCCCTCATGCCAGCCCCAACCACCGCCGTGCCTTTTGCCCATTGTTGTTGCTGCTCCTTTGCAGGCTGCCCGTGCTTCCTCTCTGCCTGTCCAACGTGTTCTGGCTCTGCCGGCTGGCCGGGCGTGCAGTGCCGGTGCCGGTGCCCGAGCCCGAGCCCGGGCCCGGTTCCGGCGTCCGGGACGACAGCGACGCCGCCGGCGACACGGCGCCCCTGTGGCCCCAGCTGCGCGTGGCGCCGGCGGCGTCCTTGGCGGCCAGCAGCGCCGCGCGGTCGCGCAGGTACAGCGGCATCAGCCGGCGGATGTCGGCGTCGTCGAGGTCGTCGTCGTCGTCGTCGTCGTCGGCGGCAGCGTCGGCGGCAGCGTCAACAGCAACCCGCCCGCACAGGTCCTCGTCCGACTCGGCAAAGGCCGTCTTCTTCTCGTCGTTGTCGTCGGCGTCAGCCGCCGCCGCCGCCGCCGCCGCCGCGGACGAGAACGCAACGGCCTTGGCCCGCCGCTGCGCGGCTGCGGCTGCTGCTGCTGCCGTCGCCGTCGCCGCCGCCGCCGCCGCCGCCGCCGCCGGGACCTGGATCGTCTTGGCCACGAGGCGGTTCGTGGGCGAGCCGCGGGCAGGGCTGCGCACGGGAGTGGCCGGCGCGGCGCCCGAGGTGGCCGTCGCCGCTGCCGTCGTGGCTGTCGACAGGGCCGCGGATGTCCGGCTTGTGACGCCGGGGCCGGGGCCGGTCTCCGGGCTTGCAGACCGCGGGCGGTAGTACGCCGCCGCCGTGGCCGACGCTGCGGCCAGCCGCCGCCGCACGGCCTCGACAAACGGCTTGACGTCGGCGTCGGTGGCCGGTGCGGCCGGCAGACCGCCGCCACCGCCGCCACCGCTCCCCCCGCCCGCCCGCGCCACCTGCACGACGCCCGGCCCCGCCAGCTGCTGCAGCGCCACGGCCGCGCCCTGCAGCGCCGCCGGACACTCGAGCTGCACAAAGCGCACCGCCGGGCTGGCGCGGCCGTACAGGTCGAGTTGGGCCAGCAGGCGGGCGGCGCGCACGCGGGGCGGCGGCGGCGGCGGCGGCGGCGGCGGCGACGACCGCGACGACTGCGCCCGGCAAGAGGCACCGCTGCGCGCCCACTGCGCCGCCGCCGCCAGGTCGGCCTGCGCCGCCAGGTAGCGCAGGTCCAGGCGGCCGTTGCAGGGCTGGCCGGAGGCCGGGTGCGGCGCGGCGCCGAGGGCGTCGAGGCGGCGGCGGACGTGGGCGGCGACGAGGGGCGCGGCGGCGGTGTCGCCGGCCAGGACCAGGACGAGGTCGACGCCATCCAGCAGGGGTGTGGCCCAGGGCGCGGCGGCGGCGGCGGCGTTGTCGTCGTCGCGGTCTGCGCCCGGCCGGCAGCCGTGCAGACTCGCCCGCAGCGCGTTGTGCAGGTCCCGGGCCGTCGGGTGCTCGGCGACGGGGATCGCGCGGACGGGCGGTGTCTGGCCGGCGTGGCCGTCTCCGGCGCGCGGCAGCAGCGGCGGCGTGTGGGCCGGCGTGGGTGGCTGTCGCCGGGGGGACTTGGCCGGGGCCGGGGCCGGGGCCGACGCCGGCGCGGCCGCCGGCGGCCTCTCCCTCCGGGCCACGGCGTTGTACTGGTGCGGCGCAAACGGGTCGTAGTCGCCTGTGGCCGCAGCGCCCGCGTCGGCAGCAGCGTCGCCGTCGCCGTCGCCGTCGCCGTCGCCCGATTTCGGCGTCTCCGGCAGCGCCGGCCGCGTCGGCACCGGCCCACGGCCCCGGGCCCCGCGACACCGCTGCCGGGCCAGGGCCAGGGCGGCGGCGGCGTCGGAGTGGCCGTCGTCCTCAAAGCAGATGACCAGGTCTTCAAAGGGGGAGAGCAGCTGTGTCTGGTCTTCTCTGCCGTCTCGGCCATCGACGGCTGGCCTGGGAGCGTCGGTCCCCCGGTCCGTGTACTGCACCCGCGGCCGTCTTGCTTCGGCGTCGGCGGCCGAGGCCGTCTCCAGGCTCAGCTTCGGCTTTGTCGGCGTGGCTGCCTGCTGCTCGTCCGGCTCGTCGTCGTCGTCCTGCGGCTGCCGTGTCGACGGCGCCGCCGATGCCTCCCGGCTCGCGGTCAGCAGAAAGTTCAGGCCCAGACTCGACACCGGCGCCGGCCGGTTCCGCGGCCGGCCTCGTCGTTTTCCAGACCCCGGCGACACAGACCCCGGCCCCGGCCCCGGCCCTGGCCCTTGCTGCTGGGCCGCCAGCGCGTCCCGCCGCATCGACGCCGGAAACAGCAGCGACGTCGGCGACGCCGGCGCCATGATCGACCCGTTGCCGTCCGAGGTCGTCGGGCTGCTGTCCGGCCGGGCCGGCAGCACGTCCGCGGCGCCGTGGAGCGGCAGGTCGAGGCTGCGGGCGCGCGGCCGCGGATGCAGGGCGTTGCCACTGCTGCTGCTGCTGCTGGTGGTGCTGCTGCTCGTCAGATCCAGAAGCTGCGTGCTGGGCTGCAGCGCCTCGGTCTTGCGGTCCAGAGCATCGGCAGCGCGCATGGCCCGCGTGATGGGGTCTTCGGTGCAGGGGTGTGTGTCGTTGTCGTCGTCGCCGAGGTTTGCCTCGTCCGCCTCGTCCTCCTGCCGGCCGACCAACTCGTCAAACAGTCGTGCAGCCTGGGCCAGATCACCACCCACGGCCGGGTCGTGCTGCCGGATGGCCTCGATGCAGAGGGCGTGGCTGGCGGCCGTTCCTCCGTGAAGCAGGACTGTTTTGGGGGATGACGACGACGACGACGACGGATCCGGGACTGGGCTGGTTGACAAAAAATCCAGGGCCACGGCCCGGCGAGCACGGTCGGCTGCATGCACGCGGGCCACATAGCTGCGGGCGTCAAAGCCGGTGGCAGCCTGCGGTTCGTCGGGGAAATACGCCTCGACCGGCGGCAGGACCAGCACCTGCGGCGAGGCGGGCAACAGCTGCAGCTGGACAGACAGGGCCTCCTCGTCGAGGCCTTCGAGGGCGACGACGAGGCCGTCCTGGCGGGCGACAGCCAGAGTCATGGCGGGGATGAGATCAAGCTCGGGGTGTTGACGACTGTGAAGGGGGGGAGGGAAAGAGAGAGAGGTAAAAAAGAAAAAAAGAAGAAAAAGGAAGAAAAAAAAAAAAAGAAAAGAAAAGAACAAACGAAATACTGACAGGGGCTCTGTCCTACGGGAGAGCATTGGGGGCTACGGCACAAGGACTTAATAACACGGAACACAGAGTCGGTCCTGTGGGATGGCCGGCGGCCGAAACAGGGCGTCGACGCAGCGGCGAGACATGAGAGAGATTTTCTTTTTTTTTTTTTAAAAAAAAAAAAAAGATTAAAAAATAAACTACTGACAAGGACCTGACATGCGCCGGGCCTGATCGCTAAAATCAAAACAAGAAGGCGGCTGTGAGATTGGCGCAGGCTATGTCCCTTCCGGCAAGCAGCCGGGGAATACGGCAAACGAGGGTGTGGAGGGTGAAGGGTGAAGGGTGGAGGGCCAGGGGTCGAGGAGGAGCTGAAGTTGCTATGCACTGACAGGGGAGGGAGAAGATAAGGGAGGGGGAGGGAAGGGAGGGAAAAGGACGAGGGGAAGAGAAAGAGAGAAAGAGAGAAAGAGAGAAAGAGAGAAAGAGAGAAAGAGAGAAAGAGAGAAAAGGGTTGAAAAAGGAAAGAGGGAAAATCAAAAAAAAGAAAAAAGAAAAAAGAAAGAAAGAAAAAAAAAAAGAAAAAAAAAAGAACAGTCCAGTTCCCTTCTTCTCATTTCTTCATCCCTACAAGGACAAAAAGACCTCGCTTCCCCCCCAAAGACCCCTGCAGATCGACAACTGGCCACGTCCGGACCCGGCCACCCCAGCGCCAGAGTGCTCCGTCAACGCGTGGTTTCTATTAATATGCGGCTGCAGAGGAGCATAACAGAAAATCCCCCCCCCCAAAATAATATCTCGCTTTCCTCGTATCGCGTGTCCCGTCCCCGGCCGAGCGGAAAAATACCCGCCAAAAACAAAAAAACAAAAAGGGCTGCAGGCGGCACAAAGGTACCCAGAGGGATGCATGATTTCTTCATTTCGTTCCCTTCCCGTCCTACCACACCGGCGAACCGGGGGAAGCCCTTCCGTCTCCGTCTTGTTTGCGCGCATGCACGCCCTGCCCTCTGGCCCTCTGGCCGTCTGCGCTCGCCCGAAATTGGCCGACGTGCTGCTTCTCACGGACCTTGTTGGGGCGTTTGGGGGCCAAATCAGTAATTTCGTTTTTTTTTTCTTCTTTTTTTCTTTAGGGGGGGGTTGGTGGGATTCTGAGGCTGATTCTGGTCCTTTTTTTCTTCTTCGCCAGCCCCTGCATGCCCCGAGGGCTGGTCCTTTGGCTTTGTTCCGCCGTTTCATCGCTTCCCGCGTGGCCGGGCAAACGCCCAGTCGTTTGTCGCGCCGACGTGCCACGCGGCCCCCTCGCGCGTGCTGTGCTGCAGTGCAGTGCTGCAGTGCTGCAGTCACCCGAGGCCAATCACGGGGGAGGCCTGCATGTGGGAAACGTGTCCGTTGCGTAGTGGCGAGAGGGCGTGCCCGGCAAAGAGAAGGATGAAGAATGCTGGCGTTGAAGAAAGAGAAGAGGCGCCGCTGCCACTGACCTGACCACCGACCACCGGCCACCGACAACTGGTTCTGGTGGAACACTGTGCAACCACAGCGGGCGTGCCGGTTGGACGGCAGAACAGAACAGCCCCCCCCCCCCCTCTCGGTCGTACTTTTGGGTCGCACTGGTCGTCGTGCTGGCCGTTCCCGGTCGCGCCACCGCCCCGTTCGCCGTCTCACGCCCCCTTGTACTCGTACCGCAGCCGGTCCAGCTCCTGCTCGGGGTCCACGCCGGCCATGGTCACCTTGGCCAGCAGCACGACCGCGTACACGCAGGCCGGCAAGCTGCCGAGCAGCCGGTACGAGTACGGCAGGGCGGCACTTGTTGCAGGCGCCGGCAAGAACAGCGTCAGCAGCAGCACCGCGCACAGCCCCGCATTCAGCAGCGGCAGATGCGTCTGCAGCGGCGACGGCGGCGACGGCAGCGACAGCGACCGCTCGGCCACGCCCTTGCCCTTGGCCCGGGCCCTGGTCCTGCCGTGGCCCCGCGCGTCCAGCACCGCAATCCCCGTCTCCGCCGGCGCCTGCCGGTACACCAGGTACGCCGTCGCGCCCAGCGACGTCAGCCCCAGCAGCGCCGTCATGCGCGCCGACGGCCGCAGCGCCGCCGCCCGGCCCACCGCCACCACAAACGGCACCATGGCCAGCGCCGGCACCGCCAGCAGCAGCTGCCGGAACTGCTCGTTGCGGCGCTGGTTCTGCTCGGCCAGCGTGCGGATGAGCACGTCTTGTTCTGCGGGGGGGGGGGTTAGCATCGGTCTCATCCCCATGCATCGAGGCGAGACAACGCACCCTCTTCGTCCAGCACCTCCGGCTCGTCGTCGGGGCCCGCGTCGTCCGCGTACCGGAACGCGCGCCGCAGCCGTGTCGTGTCCATGGTGCAAGCACGTAGTCAACAGACGGCGGGATGGGAATGCTCCTATTTCGTTTGCACTGTTCTCTCTGTCGCCTCTTGCCCATGTATCAACGTGTCCTGGTGGACCAATGCACAAAACCGCACATGCCTCTATCCGCACACGCGCATAAGCGAGGTTGCGCCAAGCGGGGTTTTTTTTCCCACGCCCGACGCCCGCGCCGAAGCTTCACCACGCCACCTCCCCCCCGGGACCCTCGCCGTTCCGCCTGCACCGAACGCACTCACAACAATGCTCTCGTGCCGCAGCCACGCACAGGCAGTGGCCGCCGCGGTGGCCGCCGCCGCCGCCCCGGGCACGACCGTCGCGCCCGCCCGCCTCCTCGTCCGCCGCTTCGGCTCGTCGCCGTTTTTTGTCGCCGTCTCCTCCTCCTCTTCCTCCTCCTCCTCCTACACACACATATGCACACACAGCGCCCGCCGCACATATGTGGCGCCACCGCGGCCAGGTGACGGCCCCCTCATGGAGCGGCGAGCCGACCGCGAGCTGCCTGGTGCGTTCCTCGTCTGCCCATGTCTGTTCTCTGAAAACCCCCCCTAACGCTCGCTCACTCCCCCAGACGTCATCAAAGGCCGCTTCCGCTGGTCGCGCACGATGCCGTGGTTCCTGCTGATTGTGGCCGGCGCCAGCGTGGCCATCTTCAACTACCAAAAGGCGTCGAGCCCCGTGGTGGCGTCGACGCTGTACGCGCTGCGCACGTCGCCGCGCGCGCGCGAGTACCTGGGCGACGAGATCTACTTCCAGCAGCGCATCCCCTGGATCGGTGGCGAGATGAACCAGCTGCAGGGCCGCATCGACGTGCACTTTATGGTGCGCGGCACGCGCAACAGCGCCCGCATGCGCTTCACCAGCCACCGGCCCACCGCGCGCGGCGTCTTCGAGACGCTCGAGTGGAGCCTCGAGACGGCCGACGGCCGCAAGATCGACCTGCTGCAGGACGTCGACGCCAGCGCCGACCCGCTGCGCGGCGTCCAGATCGTGCCGGACGAGTACGTCGCCGTCGAGCAGGAGCTCGGCCTGCTGCGGGGGGACGACGAGCCCAAGGAGACGCGGGGGTTCCGGCAGCCGTCCAAGAAGTGATCGGACAGGACAGGACAGGACAGGCAGGGCCATAGGAATCGCATCTCACAACAGACAAGGAATGACACACAGCGAGTGGCAATTAGGCAAACGAGAGATAAAACACATGGATGCAAACACAAAAAAGGGAAAAAGGGAAAAAGGGAAAAAACAAAGAAACCCGAAGCAGAAGCAGGCAACACACCAAAAAAGCGAAAACACAGCCCTCAGATACCACCAGCAAGGTGCCCCTGCGAACCGCCCAGCCTCAAAAAGGACCGTCATTCTTTCGTCCCAAACATAGCAAAATCCGATGACTCGCCCCTTGGGGGGTGTGCCTCATACAGGGGTGCCGAAGGTGAATCAACACCCTCTAGCAGCAGCCGCCGCCCTGGTTCTGCGACACGCCGTGGCCGGCGCCGACGTTGACGCCCGGCTTGGTGTTGTTGGTCGTGGTGGTGCCCATCCGCTCCTTGATCTGGCGCGCCATGGTCAGGAAGGCCTGCTCGACGTTGCTGGCGTTCTTGGCCGACGTCTCGAGGAAGGGAATGCCCAGGCTGTCGGCAAACTCCTTGGCCACCTGGTAGTCGACGACCTTCTTCTCCGTCATGTCGCTCTTGTTGCCGACGAGCAGCTTGTTGACGCCCTCGGTGGCGTACCGGTCAATCTCCTGCAGCCACTGCTTGACGTTGTTGAACGAGTCCATGTCGGTGACGTCGTACACCACGCAGATGCCGTGGGCGCCGCGGTAGTACGACGACGTGATCGTGCGGAAGCGCTCCTGGCCCGCCGTGTCCCACTGGGGGCGTTAGTTGTTGTGTTGTATATGGGATTCCACGGGTGTGCGGGCGTCTTACAATCTGCAGCTTCACCGTCTTGCCGTCCAGCTCGATCGTCCGGATTTTCTAGACTCTGTCAGTAGACCGTCCACCAGACCAGGAAACGAGACCTGAGGAACCTACAAAGTCGACGCCAATGGTGGAGATGTAGGACTCGGTGTAGGTGTCGTCGGCGAACCGCAGCAGCAGGCAGGACTTGCCGACACCGGAGTCGCCGATGAGCAGCAGCTTGAAGAGATAGTCGTATCTGTGCAGACGGGCGTTAGCAGCGCGACGGGGCGACGGGCGAGCCGCAGCGGTCAGTCGATTTCGCGGCCATCGCCGGGATCGACGAGGGGATGGAGCTCTAGACGGCGTGTCAGTACAAGTAGAGATAAACAACCAGAAAAAAATACGCAGATCCAGCAGAGAAATAACAGCAGCAGACAAAAAACTCGTCGTCTTTTGACTCTCGTCGTCCATCGACCGAAACATTCCAGGGGAAAACACATACTACTCAGGATTCATCGTGGCGGTGAAGAGCGAAAACTCGTCAGAAACAGCGAGAGGCAGATGGGCAGCAGAAAGCGAGCGAGGCGGCGGTGATGCGGGATGCGAGAAGCGAGATTCGGATGCGGCGAGGGTGGCGGGCGGAAGGGATGCGGTTGGCGAGAGGAAGGGGAAAGGGACAAAGTGGCGGCGGCCGGCGTGGGCGTCAGTATCGTAGTTCGAAGGAAGGGGGGGCCCACTCTCGGCACGTGATGCTCGATCACGTGCAAGCGAAACGTCCCGTGCGCACAACGGCCGTGTTGCTGCCTTGGATCGGAGATCGGGGGGTCGAAGAGCAAACAGAAGAACCGGGAGGTGAGAGCCCCAGTCGCATGAGACGCATACGCTGGCAGAGGCCGCCCAGACAGTGCAAAACGCGTGATGACCATTGTCGCTGCGCACCATTGGCCCTGCAGCGCTATAGAACAGCGGGTGGGTCCCCTGTCAGCTGCCTGCCACAGGGGAGGAAAGAGACGGCCTCGTCCCACTGACATCATTTTCTCCTCACGAAACCCAGCCAGCATCGCACGATTTTGGAACCTCCAGCGCCCGCCCGCCGTCCTCGGTCGGCCGACTTTTCTGTTCAGACGCTCGTTCCTTCGCACGCCTGTTCCTTTGCCGATGAAACACGTGCCGGCCGCAGCGCCGCGGCGCCGGGTGCTGCGGACGTTGTTCTCGGGCCGGGGCCGGGGCCGGGCCTCGTCGCCGGGGTGGCTGTCGTCGAATGAGCTGCCGCCATCGCCAGAAATGCTGCAGGTGCTGCATCAGCCGCCATCCCGGAGCCTGCCCGAGGTGTGGTTTACGGCGACGCGGCCGGCGGCGACCGGCCACGACCGGAACGACGACCGCAAGAAAAACGAGCAGCGGACCGTGAAGCTGGGCAAGAGTGCGTGACCCATCCGTTCTGTTTGAAGAGACAATGCTAATCAACAGCCCTCCGCATCCTCCAGGAACGCCTCCCGACGCTGCTGCAGTCGCCGCTGCCGGCCGAGATCCTGTCGCCGAGCATCTCGCTGCACCTGTTCCCGTCGACGCACCCGCACCTGCCCGTCGTGTCGGGCCGCGTCGCGTACATGGCGGCGCTGTGGACGTCGCCGCTGGCGTGGGGCCGCGTGCCCATTGTCGGCAGCGTGCAGCTGGAGATCCTGTCGGAGCGCATGACGCCGGGCGGCTGGCAGCCGCCGTGGGGGGTGCCGCCGGTGCCGGTGGCGGCAGGCACGGCAGGCACCGCCGCCGGCAACGAGCAGCTCGTCGTGCGGTGGCGCACCATCAGCCGCGGCCTGCCCTTTCTCAGCCGGGAGGAGAGCGCAAAGAACGCAAAAAACACAAAAGCCCCCGTCGGCTCCAGCCAGGCCGTCGACGACCCCAAGGAGTTCACCGGCCTCTTCATCTTCACCTTTGACGACGACGGCCGCATTCTCAGCCACACCATCGAGCACGTCGAGGAGGGCGGCGAGTGGGAGCGCAGCGTGGGCGCGCGCTTCGTCGGGCTGACCGACTGGCTGCTGGGCGGCATCCGCAACGGCGGCGGCAGCGGCAGCCCCAGCGGCGTGCCCGGGCCGGGGGGGGAGACGCCGCTGCCGGCGTTTGAGATGCAGGATCCGCGCCGGCTGCGGTAGTCTGTGCTCTCTCTCTCTCCCTTTTGCTCTCACTACCATCTTCACTCATACCCGGCGTTTCATGGTTCAAGGCGGAGGCTTGGTCGATTTATGTATTGTACAGCATACGAGGATACAAAAAGACATGTACGTTCAGACGTTGGCGCAATGGCAAACACAAACCCACAAACCCATCACAACAAGACCTGCTCCCACGTCCACGCTCCGTCTCCCGGGCCCAGACGCGCCACGGCCGCCAGCAGCGCCGGCTCCGGCACCATGTGGATGCGCAGCGCGGCCATGCGTGTCGTCGCCGCCGTCGCCCGCAGGTGTGGCATGTTCTGGCTGTTGGTCCACCAGTCCCAGACCTGCTGGCAGACGTTGCCGGCAGGGATGTCGTCGTTGTCGTCGTTGTCGTTGTTGTCCTCGTCCGGGCGTCCTGGCCCTTCCGCAAGAAGGCTGGCCTCGGTGAGGGTCTTGCCACCACCACCACCACCCTCATCGCCGTCCTCCGTAACAACCAGCTCCGCCGGAACCCCGAACCGGTCCACCACCGGAAACAGCCGCGCGTACAGCTGGCTCGCCAGCAGCGCGCCCACGCCCAGGTCGCGCCCGCGGCACGCCACCCGGCGCACGCGCACCGTGTCCGCCCGCGACAAGAAGTACACCATGGACGTGCTGGCCGCGTCCTCGCCCGGCTCCAGCGCGCCGCACAGCAGCACCGCGTCCGCGGCAAAGTTGAACCAGCAGCCGGCGCCGCCGGGCCGGGGCGGCGGCTGCAAATTGAATCGGCCGCCCCCTCCGCCACCAAAAACATCCTCGTCCAGCAGCGTGTGCGGCACCCGCCACCGGAACGCCCGCGCATACACCCGCCGGGCCACGGCCTGCGCCTCGCGACTCACCCGCAGCAGCGCGGGAACAGGCGCCGCCGGCGGCCGCCAGCCGGCCGTCGCGGCGTCGGCGTCGGCGTCGGCGTCGGCGTCGGCATCCACGTCCGCCCACCGGCACGCAATCGCCACCACCCGCGGCCGGCTCGCCGCCAGCGCCCAGATCTGGATGCGCAGCTCGGCCGGCAGCCGGCCAAACGGGTGGAATGTTGTCCGAGGACTGCTGCTGACGTCGTCGTCCTCGCCGCCCGCCACAATGGAAAACTCCAGCCAGAAGCGCCGCCGCAGTCGAACACGCCGCGGAACACCCGCCAGAAAGCTGTCGCCGGCTGACGCCGCATCCGGGTCCATTGCTGCGTGCAGTGGTGGTGTCGGGAACCAGAATTGGCTGTTATTAGCGAGCTTGGGCCGATCTCGTGCCGGGTCCACTATAACAGCGCCTGTACTAAGGAATGCCCTGTAATGCCCTGTAATGCCAGGGCTTCATCACGATTATGACCACTGTATTACAGCGGTGCTCACTCCAGCCCCGTCAGGTCTACCGTGCTCACTTCACTGAGCCGCCACCCGCGCCGCCGCGCGCCCGGTCCTGCCACGCCCTCGGCCGCGCTGTCGTCATCGCCCTCCTCCTCGCGGAAATAGCCCACGGCGCTCGTCCGCGGAACGAACCGCGTGCGAGGTTTGCCAGCTGGGTTGCCGGCTGGTTCGGCCGGCGGCAGCGCTGGCGACCGCTTGGCCTGGATGGGCGACGGCGACGGCGGCGACGAGGACATGTCGATCGCCGCAGACGCGGGCGTCGTCGGCGTCGTCGGCATCGGCACCGGTGCCTTGGACGGCGAGAAGAAGTTGTGCAGCGACGTCTGCCTCCGCAGTCCCTTGGACGGCGTCTGCGGCGGTGCCTCGTCCTGCGCCGCGGGAAACGGGCTGCTCGACAGCAGGTCGATGACGACGGGGTCCTCTCGCGGCGGCGGTTTCGTCGCCTTCGTCTTTGTCTTTGTCGGGTTGTTGCTGCTGGCCTTGGTCACGCGTGGCGTCACTTGCGCCCCTGCCCGCGTCCACGGATTGTTGCCTCCCCGGCGCATCGGCTGCCTTGACTGGGGAGGCGGTGATCGCACCGGCGAAGAGAACACCGGCAGGTCATCGTCGCCGTCGCCGTCGTCGGCTCCCTCGGAATCCGACGACAGAACAAAGACGTCTGGGACCTTTTCGGCTCTTCGTGGCATGGCTGCTTTGCGTGGGGACGGCGATGGCGACGGCGCCCCAGCCGGCACAGCTGCTGTCTTTGCCACCGTCTTCGTCGCCGTCTTCGTCACCTGCACAAACCGGTCCAGCGCGCCGGCCTGCCCGTCCGCGCCCCGGCCGCGGCCCCGGACCCCCCGGCCGCCCCGTGCGGCGGCACCGGCACCCGCGGTCTTCCGCTGCTGCTGCTCCCTCTGCCGCTGCTCCCTCTGGTCCTTGAGCTGCTGCTGGTGCTGCTGCCGCTCGTCCCAGGCCTCGAGCGCGCGCGGCGCTCCGATCTGCACAATCGCCCGCGCGATCCAGGCCATCGTCGGCTTCGTCGGGTCCACCGGTGCGGCTGTCGCTGCGGCCGCTGTGCCCTGCAGCTGCTTCCGTGCGGCCGCGTCCGCGTCCTCGGCGTCCTCGTCGTCGCTGTTCAGCGCCAGGCCGCCGCGCCCATAGCTGGGCAGGCCCTCGGCCGCCGTCTCCAGCGGCACGTCCGCCTCGTCGGCCAGGTCCAGGCCCACCACCGCCGCCGGCACAAAGGACACGCGCAGCTCCGGCAGCCCGTCGGTGCTCGCGTGGCAGCGCTGGCGCGAGATGCCCTCGACGAGCGATGGCCATGTGCGTCGCATGTCGTCGGCGTCGGCGTCGGCGTCCTCCTCCTCGCTGCTGGCATCCGCCGTCCATTTGAGCAGCAGCATGCGCGCCAGCAGGCTCGGCGCCAGCACGTGGATAAACTTGACCGCACCCGGCCGGTTGACCCAGTCGAACGTCTCGGCGACAAAGGCGCGCAGGCCGGCGACGTCGATGGGGTGCGGCTGGGCGTGCGCGGGCGAGCGCGCCTGGGCCGCGTGGGCCGCCTCGGCCGCCTCGGCCGCCTCGAGCGCGGCCTGCACGCGGGCGACGACGTCGGCGGTCGACACGACCGGGTGGGTGTAGTAGCGCAGGACGTCGAGGTCCGGGAACGAGTCGGGGATGACGAGCTTGTGGTGCAGCGTGCGGAACGCGCCGCCGGCGTTGGTGCGCAGCTCGTGCTGCAGGGCGGCGCGCCAGCGGGCGACGGCGGCGGGGTCGGCGCGCTTGACCTGGCACAGCGAGCGGCCGAAGCCGGCGCGCGCCGCCTCACACGCGAGCTTGATGCCGCAGCCGGGCACGCCCTCGGGCAGGTAGTCGCCGCCGCTCATCAGCGCCACCAGCACCATGCCCTGGCGGTCGAGCCCGGCGGCGATGCTGGCGCGCAGGCTGGTCTCGGTCTCGTACATGGTGACGTGGGTGGGGGGCGCCGAGCTTTTTGACTTGGTGGTCTTGCCGTCGGGCTTGCCGTCGGCATCGCCGCCGCCGTTCGAGCCCGGCCCCGGCCCCGGCCCCGGCCCCGGCCCCCAGTTCCGCAGCGTCCGCGTGCACCCAAACATCAGCGTGTCGACGTCCTCGCTCAGCACGGCGTCCACAACCCCCCGCTGCTGCAGCAGCGCACACTCGGCCTCGGCCTCGCCCGGCGCGTCGTGCACGTTGAAGCCAAAGAGCCGGATCAGGCGCTTGGCCATGGCCGTGGCCATGCCGTCGCCGACGCCCGACCGCTTGTTGCGCTTGAACCGCGGCTTGTGCAGGCCGTCAAACACAAACACCGGCTGCACCGGCATGCCCAGCAGGCGCACCAGCCGGTAGAAGAGCGTGCGGATGGCGGGGTTGGCGCCGCCTGGGGGTCAGATAGGTCCATGTCGTCGTCGTCATCGTCCTCGTCGTCACTCACCTCGTGCCGCCTGCACCTGGAACTGCCAAATGGAGATATCAATGGCCAGCCGCAGCGGCCGCTTGCGCTGGTCGAGGCTCTCGACCGCCAGCTTGAGCAGCGAGACCCGCGTGCCCGCGCCGATCTCCTTGTAGATGCCCCGGATGCCCATGTTCGCTGCAGACGCGAGTCGTCGTTGTCGTCACCAAGCCACCCGACGCGTCCAACGCGTGAGCCATGCAAAACAAGCCGACGATGCTGCAATTATGCCATAGGTTCCGAGCGTCCCTGAAATAACCAAAACTGCTTCCCCTCGTAGACGTCGTCGGGCAGACGCGACTTGCAGGCCATTGTTTAGTGCTGTGGCGTTTCTAGGGCAATGGAGACGCGCCACAGCGCGCCACAGCGAGCCACAGCGAGCCACAGCACTAACGGATTCTGCCGAAAGCGGTCAAACGCAGCTATTGTCTCGTTCAACGACGACCAACGGCCAGGGGCACGGCAAAGCGACCCTGCTCACGCCGGCAGCCAGCAAACAACGACTCCCGGACCCGGTTCGCAGGAGGTCTTTTTTTTTTCTCGATTTCTTGGAATGTCTACTGCCAGCCCCTCGCTCCCCCACCGCTCCGTGTCGACCATCCGCGGTGGCGGCGGAGGGGGAGGAGGAGGAGGAGGAGGAGGAGGTGCAACAGGCACCGGCAGCAGTGGCAGCGGCAGCGGCAGTGGCCGGCCAGAGCCGACGACGCCTGGAGGCGGTGGCAGCAAGGGTCTCCCGCACACGCCCATCCTGCGGACGACACCATCTGCGTTCGGCTCGCCGTCTGCCGTCCGCTCCGACGAGGACACCATCGTGCTCGAGCTCGGCGCCCGGCGGCTGCGCGTCGGCCTGGCCGGCGACCCGGTGTTCCGCGGCACTGTTGCGTTTGGCCCGGAGCAGCAGCGGCGCGTCGGCGACCTGCGGCTGTGGCAGGACGGCTACCAGCGGGACTGGCGCGCGGAGGACGCGGCCACCAGCGGCGACAACGGCGACGGCGACGGCGACGACGATGCCACCCTGGACGACGGCAGCAGTACGCCCTGGAGCGCCGCGCACGAGCTCTGGCAACTGGACGTGCGCCGCGTCGACCTGGGCCTGGTGGCCGACAAGCTGGAGCGGGCGCTGCGGGAAGCATTTACCAAGTGAGTTTTTTTTTTTTTTTTTTTTTTTTTTTCTTTTTTCCTTTATTTCCTTCCTCGTTTTCATCCCACTAATTACAGATACCTCCTCATCGACTCGCGCCCTCGCCGCGTCGCCCTCGTCGTCCAGCCCGCCCTCCCTATCCCCCTGCTGGCCACCGCTCTCGACACCCTCTTTGGCCGCTTCCAGAGCGCCAGCGTCGCCCTGCTGTCGACGCCCGTGGCCGCCGCCGCCGCCGCCGGCCTGCGCAACGCGCTCGTCGTCGACCTCGGCTGGGCCGAGACCGTCGTCACCAGCGTCTTCGAGTACCGCGAGGTCGCCAGCACGCGCACCGTGCGCGCCGGCCGCATGCTGATCCAGAACGTGCACGACCTGCTGGCCGAGGCGTTGTCGGGGGAGGACGCAGATGACCAGGAGGACAAGAGCCAGCAACAAGCACAGCAACAAGCACGGCGGCGGCGGCGGCGCCACCGTATCAGCTTTGAGGAGTGCGAGGACGTGGCGGCACGGTTGGCCTGGTGCCGGCCAGCATCGCAAAAGGCCAAGCCCGACGACAAGGCAACGACGCCGGCGGCGGCGACGGCGACGACCACGGCGGCAGCGTCCACAACACGAGAACGAGCAGACACGGCGTCGTACGGCGGTGGACTGGCGACCGTGGCGGAGATGGACGAGTCCGACGAGTCCGACGACGACGCCGACGGCACCGAGGCGTCGTACAACACGGCGGCGGCGGAAAAGGACGCCGATGCCGACGTGACGGTGCCGGTGCCGGCGCCCGCACCCGCGCCGGAACCCCACACCGAGATCCCCCTGCAGTCGTGCGCGCCGCCGCAGACGGTGCGGCTCGCGTTCGACCGGCTGGCGGAGCCGTGCGAGCGCACGTTTTTCGGCGCGGCGGCGGCGGCGGCGGCGGTCGACCCGGACAGCCCGGCGGCGGTCGACCCGGACAGCCCGGCGGCGTGGGACGACCACGAGCTGCCGGTGCCGCTGCTGGTGTACCGGCACCTGCTGCGGCTGCCGCTGGACGTGCGGGCCGTGTGCATGGCGCGCCTGGTGTTTGTCGGCGGCGGCACGCACGTGCTGGGGCTGCGCCAGCGCATCGTCGACGAGGTGGCGCGCCTGGTGGCCGCGCACGGCTGGAGCGGCGTGCGCGGCAAGGCGCCCGCGCAGGCGGCGGCGACGCTGCGGCAGCTGCGGAAACTGCAGCAGCGGCTGCGGGAGGCGCGGCTGGCACAGCAGGCCAAGGGCTCGGATGGCGGTGGCGGTGGCGATGCCAACAACGACGACGCCGACCCCGACACCGCCACGACGCCGGCCAACAACAGCGACGACGACGACGACGAGGCCGTCTGGCACGACGCCGCCAATGCGCAGCCCGAGGCCGACCCGGTCGAGGAGACGCTGCGCAAGGCGCGGGAGCCGGCGCCGGCGTCTTCTTCCCCGGCAGCAGCCACCGCGCCCCCCGGCCACCTCACGGCCGTCGCGTCGCTCGGCGCCTGGAGCGGCGCCAGCCTGCTGGCCCAGCTGCGCGTGCCCGCGCTGGCCACGGTCGACCGCGAGCAGTGGCAGCAGCAGGGCGGCGCGGCGGCGGCGGCGCGGCCGGCCGACGTCGACGTCAAGCTGCTGCAGCGCCAGAGCCTGGGCATGGGCGCCGGCGCCGGCAGCGGCAGCAGCGTCAGCATGCTGCGCGGCTCGGCGGCCGGCAGCCACGCGGCGGGCGCAGCCGGCGGAGCAGGGAGCGGTGCAGGCTCCGGCACGGCCAGCTGGACGCTGGGAGCATGGGGGGTTGTCTAGGAGGAGGAGGAGGAGCAAGGCAAGAAGAAGAAGAACGAAAAAAAATATACCCAGTTTTATTGATTTGCACGGAACTCCGGCCGCATTTGCGCGTGCCCGACGGGGGGGGGGGGGGGGGGGGGGGGGGGGGGGGGGGGGGGGGGGGGGGCCGGCG
>JADHKF010000004.1:720864-753402 GCA_019925685.1 Ceratocystiopsis sp. VPRI43766 | reverse complement strand
ACAAAAAAAAATACCACCTGTTTTTTTTTTTTGCCCTTCACCCCGGTCCCTTGCATCTGACCACCCCCCCCCCCCCCCCCCCCCCCCCTAGAAATCCCGCAGCGTCGCCACCAGCGTGTCCAGGCGCATGACCTGGCCCAGCAGCTTGGTCTCGACGTCGCAGAAGGTCTGGTACTTGTCAAAGTACTTCTTCTCGAGCGCCTCCTTCTCGCGGCCCTTGACGTCGGGCCGCTGCACAAAGGCCAGCACCTCGTGGTTGGCCTGGCGGTGCACGTCGCGGATGCGCAGGCAGCGCACCATGGCCTTGTACGCATTGTCCAGCAGCGTGTCCAGCGCGCGCGCCGGGTCGCAGAACCACAGGAACAGCGTGCGGCTGGCCGACCGGTTCGTGTCGCGCGGCACCTCCTGCATGTCGACAAAGCCGTGCATCTGCATCTCCAGCATCTTGTTCTGCACGTCGCTCTTCTTCATCAGCGCCAGCGTCGGCAGCGTCTTCTCGTCCAGCTTGCCGCGCGCCCGCAGGATCCGCGTCAGCCGCAGGCCCGCCCGCCCGACCTTGCGCTCAATCGCATTGTCCAGCTCCGTCGTCCGCAGCCGCCGCAGCAGCGGCTCAAAGTCCACCGTCCACGTGCCCCGGTCGCAGTGCCGCGCAAACCCGTACTGGTGGTCGCACAGCAGCAGCAGGTGCTGCCGCATCTGCCGCATCCGCGCCTCCCGGCTCGACGCTGCCGTCGTGCTGCCACCGCCGCCGCCGCTGCTGCTCGCCATTGCCGCCTCGTCAAACTGCACGCGCGTTCCTGAGCCGGTCCCGTTGGCGGCCGTCCCGTTGGCAAACCCTGCCGCCGCCGCCGCCGGCGCTTCGGCCCCCCCCGGCGGATACACCTCGCCCTCCGAGTCGTAGTCCGAGTCGTCCGGGTCAAAGTCGTCGTCGTCGCCGCTGCCCGCGCCCCCGTCGCCGACCACCAGGGCATCGACCTTAGCGTGCCGCTCGATGCGCTCCGCGACGGCCGTGCTGATCGCCTCCGGCGGCGCCTTGCCAATCCCCGAGAACACGTCCACCGCCGGGCTCAGGCTCTCGAAAATGTCCTCCGTCTGCGCCGTCCGCGGCCGCAGCAGGTCGCCGTCCGCGCCGTCCACCAGCGGGTCTGCCCGGCACCGCGGGATCGTCTCCGTCAGCTGCCGCAGCAACGCCGCGTACACCTGCGCCGTCGTCTCGCCAATCGCCGCCGCCGCCGCCTGCACCAGCCGGTGGTTGCGGAACTCGACCGCGCACTTTTCGTGGTTCACGCGCAGAATCGTCGCAGGCTGTCATTTAGCAAAAAAAGATTCATCACCACCATCACAGACAGTCCCTTCCATGTACTCACATCCAGTATAGGGTCGCGTGGGCCGTCGTGCATCCCGTTGCTGACGTCGCCGTTGAGCAGCTTGCGCAGCTTGTTACGCCCTGCGCTGCCGTTCGCCTCCAGCGTGCGCTTCAGCTTGCGCGACTCCTCCCGCATCGCATACAGCTTCTCCGATACCAGCTGCTCGTACTCGTCCTTTTTCTTCCCGCGCACCCCCTCCGGGAAGTGCGTCGCCTTGATGTTCTCGCGCGTCTCGTATTGCCGGTCGGCAAAGCTCTGAAACGCCGTCGCCGGGTGCACCACCTCGAGAATCTCCGCCAGCACCAGCCGGCACAGCACCGAGTTGAGGTGGTCCAGCGACCGGATGGCCGGCTCCGGCTCGGCCGCTGCAGGCGCCGGTTCGGGCTTGGCTTCCTCCGCCTCGTCGTCGGCCGCGTGGTCCGCGCTGTCGCCGTTCGTGGCGTGTCCGTTGCTGTTGCCGTTGTGGAACCCGTTGGTGGCCGGGCCCCCGCGCTTCATCCGGGACGCCTCCCACTTGCTGATCTTGGCCTTGTAGGCCTCCTTGAGATCGGCGATGCCGGTGTGGCCCAGGGCGAGCATGCTCTGCACCACGTCGCGGGCGTCGGCCCCGTACAGGCTCTCGACCATCGCCAGCACCTTGCCCGAGCGCAGCAGGTTGTACGCAGCTTGTGGGTTGGCATCGTACATGGTCGGGCCGTCGGGCTTGCCGACGGAGTAGAAGAGGAGGTCGTATTGGAGGAGGACGGCAAGGCCATGGCGGATTTGTCGAGGCGTGAGCGATGTGTATTGGGCGATCTGGGCTACATTGGCCCGGCCGCGGTTGAGAAGTGCAGCAAAGATGCGCTGGGGGGGGTCAGCAAGAGGACAACACAGCAGCCCTGAAATGTTGGTTCATACCGAGGGAAGCTCGCCGTAGACATCGTCGATGACCAGCGTGCAGAGCTCTGCTAGGTTTTTCGTCTGCACAGTGTGTTAGCAAGCAGGTTCCGTCTTTCCATGCCCGACACGTTCTGCGCGCTGCCAGCCACGCGACCTGGCAAAGCCCGTCGTCGTCGAGGCTCTGCAAAACTCACCACCAACAACATCGCGAACAGCGAGTATGTGACGTCGACGCGGGTGCTGTCAGAGACGTTGGCGTCTAGAGATCCTCTCACTATCTCTAGAGCTGCCACAGATGCTACCGGAAATTCATTGAGAGTCTGTGGTCATGTGGAAGGCAGAGCAAGACGTCGCGAAAATCTCGATGTAATACTTTTTTTCAGATTTATGGAGTTCTGCGTCTCGGCTCACTAACATGTATTTTTTTTGGCAGCTAAAAAAAAACTACAGTGGACATTGCAGTGGACATTGGCGCTGTTCATTGGGCCGTGATGGGGGCACAGGGGGGGGGGGGGCCCTACAGCGATCCTGCTGCAGGCTGCAGGTCAATGTGTTGGGTGGGTGACGAGCTTCTAGCGCCATGCTTAGCGGGGTCTGTCTGTGTTTTTTTGGGGGGGCTTTCTCGCAGCTGGCAGGCCGTCTGCTGGCAGCTGGCAGACCCATAATTCCGCGCCCGAAAATTGCTCGGAACAACTGCGCGAAATGAAATAACGTGCAAGCCATTGGATGGCCGTAGATGGGCCCATAGTGCGAGGAGATGCCGGTTGAGCGAGAAAAAATAGCACCAGCAAAACCCGTGCCATCCCACGACGACCGCCTACCGCACCACCGCACCGCTCCCCCAGCCCCCCAGGCAACATCGCACAGCAATTGAGGGCCCTTTGCAACGCGCCTCTCTGTTTCCCCGGCTTCTCCCTGCTTTCCCCCCGGCCCGCTTTGCCGTTCCGTCCGCCTTCGTTCGCCATTCCGTCACCATGATCGCGAGATCTGCCATCGCAAGAGCAGGCCAGCTTGCGCTGCGGCGGCAGTCGTGTGCGTACGCGCAGAGCCGCGGCTTTGCTGCCTCCGCCACCGCCGCCGCCCCGGCCTCGTTCGAGTCCCAGGACGTCGCCGGCGTCACCGTCGTGTCCAAGGATGCGCACGGCCCGGCCACCAAGCTCGCCGTCGTCGCCAAGGCCGGCACCCGGTACCAGCCGGGCCCCGGCCTGACGGCCGGTCTTGAGGGATTTGCCTTTAAGGTGAGATGAGGAGCGGGAGGGATGCCAATGGGCATTGATTGGTTGGGAAGCCTCTAGAGACAACACATACTGACACTTACGCAGAACACGCTGAGACGCTCTGCGCTGCGCATCACCCGCGAAACCGAGCTGCTCGGCGGCCAATTGAACGCGTACCACACGCGCGAGGCGCTTGTTCTGGAGGCCAGCTTCCTGCGCGAGCACCTGCCGTACTTTACCGAGCTTCTCGGCGAGGTTGTCTCGCAAACACAGTTCCACAGTACGTGAAGGAAAGAAGAAAAGGGATCCCTCGGGTCCCTCGGATTGCCCATCTGTTTCCTCAATCTGCTTGTTGCGCTTGTTGCTAACCCGTTCCCAGAGCACGAGCTGGACGAGGAGATCGAGCCGGTCCTGCACCTGAAGCAGGCCAAGTACTCTGCCGACGCCCTGGCCCTGGCCCTCGACGGCGCGCACACGGCGGCCTTCCACACCGGCCTGGGCGAGTCCCTGCTGCCGTCGACGACGACCCCGACCCACGGCTACCTGGCCAGCTCGAGCGTCGCCGCCTTTGCCGGCGCCGCCTACGCCCGCCCCAACTTTGCCGTCGTCGCCGACGGCGCCAACCAGGAGGCCCTGGCCAAGTGGGTTGAGCCCTTCTTCAAGAGCGTCTCGGCCACGCCCGCCAGCGCCCTGCCCAGCGCCGCCTCCAAGTTCTACGGCGGCCAGCTGCGCACCGAGTCGGCCGCCGGCGACGCCGTCGTCCTGGCCTTCCCCGTCGCCGGCACCCTGAGCAGCCCCGACGCGGCCGCGGCCGTGCTGGCCGCGCTGCTCGGCGGCCAGTCCGGCATCAAGTGGACGCCCGGCTTCACGCTGCTGTCCAAGGCGGCCGCGTCGGTCGGCAGCGGCGCCCAGATCAGCGCCGCCAGCCTGGCCTACTCGGACGCCAGCCTGCTGACCATCCAGGTCACGGGCCCGTCGTCGGCCGTGGTCCGGAAAGCCGCCGAGGAGGCCGTCAAGGTCGTCAAGAGCGTCGCCGCCGGCACCATTGCCAAGGAGGACCTGGCCAAGGCCGTCGCCAAGGCCAAGTTCGACGCGCTGGCCGCCCTCGAGCCCGCCAGCGCCGCCGTCACGGCTGCCGGCACCGCCGTCCTGCACGGCCTCAAGCCGCTGCAGCCGGCCGAGGTTGGCAAGACCTTTGAGTCGGTCACGGCCGACAAGATCAAGACTGTACGTTCCCTCTGCTCCGGTTTCGTTGAACGCATCACTAACAATCCCAGCTGGCGAAGACGCTCGTCGACGGCAAGGCCGCGTACGCGGCCGTCGGTGACCTGCACGTCCTTCCGTTCGCGGAGGACCTGGGCCTGGTCGTGTAATGGAAGACGGGAGAGCACGGGACGGTGAGGTCGTTTGTAGCGCGGGTTAGATTTTTGTTTGTTGAGTTTTTTTTTTGTGTGTGTTCTTTTGTTGCCTTTGTTCTCTTCTTTCTTGGCTGCGTTGAGCATCGACGATGGCATGGCCATGGACGGAGAGAAAGAGAACGGGCGAGAGAAAAGAGGAAAAGGAGAAATAAAAGAAAGCTCATTGTATCAACAGAAAACACTGACGGCATTGTGCTGCGTTGTCGGGTCCTTGGTCCGTTTCGTTTTCTCTTTTGTATCTATTCAGAGAATTCCAGAGTACATACACAGCTACATAAAATCGTTGTCCTCTTCTTTGATCTCTTCGTCGTGAGTCTTCATCGCAAGTCTCGGTCGTAAATCAAAATCACGTGACCAAAACAGGGGGATGCGGGACGCCGGAACATGTCGCGCAGCCGAGCTATTTTGGCGGTCCTCGATTTTTTCCCCGTTTTCCTCCTTCTTCCTCCATCCCAAGCAACCACGAGCTACAGCCGATTGTTTCTCGCGACCCAACCACCCCCCCTTCCACAACACCCCTACCGCCTCAACATCCTCCCGCCAAAATGACCTTTGCGTGGAAAGCCGCCGGCCTGACGTGCGTCTTCTTCCTTCTGTCCGAACCCGACGGCGCTGCGACCGACGATCGGACGCCTCTCCAAGCACAACAGCAAAGCTAATGTTTCTCGTTTTTTTTACAGGTACAACCGCTACCTGGCCATTGCCGGTCGCGCCGTGCGCCGCAGCCTGAAGGAGGACAAGCGGCTCGTGGCCGAGCGCCGGGGCGAGACCGATCTCCGGTTCAGCAAGTGGGAGGTGCGTTCATGCGAAGACAGAACGACGCAGAACCAGCACAAGACTAACGTGCCATTAGAACGGCAAGCAGGGCGACGCCAAGAACCTTGCGGACGCTGCTCCTGCGCCGGGCGCTTCCGCATAAGCGAGACGACGAAGCCGAGAAAAAAGGCCGCGGCGATGCGATGGTGGTCGGCGGCGAGCGAGGCAAATAGCGACGATCCACAGTCAATGCAGAACCGAAACCATTGAGACAAAGCAGCAGCAGCACGGGCGGGAGAGCGTCGAGCAGGGCACGGTACTCGAGAGAACGATGCTCTGCTGTGTTGCGTCTTCGCCCTTGATTCTCGCCTTTGCCCGTGAAATGACCGTTGCAGCCGATCTGGTCCGTCTGCGGCCGCTTGTATGTTAAGAGAGGACGGAGAGACGGCCATTTTTTTTGGTTTTGTAGATATAAAACAACGAAAATAAAGAATCATGGCAACCCGGACCAGAGCACCCTGCTGGGAAAATGCACGCAGTGAAGCCCCCAAAACCCCCCTAAGTCCGGTCCCGGCTGGCGGCCGTCTCTAGCGACGAACGCCCCTAAAACCGGTAGCCCCTCTTCTACGCGGAGCCTCAAGGTCTCTTTTGCTACCCCCAACGACACCTCCCGCAAAGGAACCACCGCCCGCGTGCTGCTCCTGTCCCGCGCCTGACGAGCCCAGGCCCTCCCATCCCCGGTGTGGGACGCCAGGCGGTTGCCACCTGCTGCTTTTGCCGTGCTTGGGGGCCACTGGAGCGTTTCTGCTCCTGTATTTTTCTTTCTTCTCTTTGCAGGTGCAGCTGAACGAAGCAGCAAAAGAAGAGCACCGGCCATACGGCCACAGACGATTTTCGGCAGCCAACACCCTACCCTGGCAAGCCATGGCGGACTCTGCGACCGCTGCGACCGAGCCCGCGGGTGCCGAGCCCGCCTCCGGCGCTGAGCCGGGCGTGGCGCATCGTACGTCTCTGCCTCGTTCTCTGGCGTCGAGTGCTCTGCTGACCTCGCCTCGCAGATCTCGAGAACCTCTCGCTTGGCACCCCGCCACCGCAACCATCACAGCCACCGCACCCGGTGCCCAGGATCACCGGGAAAGGCGTGGTGGCCACCGACATCACGGCCAAGTTCAAAGCAGCAGCAGCCAGTTCGTGATAAGCTAGCCATCTTCTCGCCATTGTCTCGTCTTGCTGACCACTGCTACGCACAGAGCTCCAGCCCGGCGAGCTTGTCAAGGATGGCTACTTTACGCTCTTCGAGTCGGTCGGCGCGTTGGAGGTACGAGCACTTCTTGCCGGCATGCCTCGACGCTGCCCTCAGCTAACCCTCCGCCCACCAGATCATGGACCCCAAGATGGACAGCGGCTGTGTCCCCGAGGACGACGAACCAGAGTATCAGGTCTCTCGTCCGCTTCTCCCCACCGAAATGCTGGGCATCATGGACCAGCTTCTCTGCGTCGAGGTATGCACAGCCCTTCCACTTTTTTGTTCTTCGGCTTCTCACACATGCAGATGGCATGGCATCTTGGCTATCCTCTGGCCCAGACGCTGTTTACCAGCATATACTTGACTAGCATACTGCTGCCTATACCCCAGGGACTGGCCGAGGCCGACTTTGTCCGGGGTCGCAGCCCAGAAGACCTGGCGCGGTCGCCCACGCACCTCGTGCTGCGGGCCTATTGCATCGGACTGATCAAGATGTGTTCGCGTGTCATGGCCAGCGCCAGTCTCGGGCTGTATTTTGAGGTGTGTATAGAGCGGGCGACTGGGCGGTGTGGTGTCTAGCTGTCGTCTTGCTAACGGTTGCGTACAGGACGAGGATTTCAGCACACACACCCACAACGTGCCCCTGCTCGACGATGTCGGTGACGACGAGGTCCACCAGGTTCTGGGAGAAGCCCGGGAAACTGTCCTGGACCAGGACTGGGACGAAGCCGTGTCGGCGGCGGTGCTGGCGCGGCTCGAGTTCCGGGATGCCTTTTACACGGCCCTGGAACTGGCCGAGCTCCGGGTCCAACCCGAAGCCTTGAAAGTGCCATGGCGGCGCATGAAGGCGGCGGTTACTGATATTGAGAAGACGCATGCGCTTGCTGTTCCCATGGCTGGCGCCTTCAGCATAAAAATGCAAAACATCCTCGCCGGCGGCATGCCGCCACGCCCGATGGTGCAGCCGACCTTTGACGAGGCGTACAAGAACTGGCTGCAGCTGGCCGAAGACGGCGAAGAGGCCGTTGGCATTCTTGCCTACTCGGACCCCCGGAGCCTCCTGACTTTTGTCTTGACCTTCATGTCCAAGAAACCCCAGCCGCTGGTGTGCATCCGGACCCTGCTCCAGGGCCTGCTTTTTGCCGAAAACATCATCCTTGGCGCGCTCAGCATACGGCGGGTGATGGATGGCGACCTGGCGATCGCCGTGCTGCCGTGCAGCGCCCTTCTCGACCCGACCAACGACGACGTCGAAGCCGTGCACGATCCGCGGTTTCTCTTGGCGCAGAAAATGGAGGACTTCCGACGACGGTCCTTCCAGCCGTACCTGGAGATCTTCCGCACGCTCTGCCAGAACCGCAGCCGGGCGCGGCGCCTCCTGACCCATGTTCTGGACGAATGGGAGCACGTGCAGCTGGACGCCGAAGACATGGACAAGGTCGTGCAGGGCGAGCTGGAGCGGCTCGGCCAACGCGACCCGGCTGCGCCGGTGGTGCTGCAAGAGCGCGACGCGCTCCCCCTGTCGTCGTGGGCGTTCCTGTTCAAGCTCCAGGTGATGGAGTGGGTGGTGCAGCTGGGCTTTGAGCTGGACGTGTACCAGGTGGACGAGCTGGCGGGCATGTACTGGTACCTGTGCTACCTGGCGAAGCGGCGGGTGCAGCACGCGGAGCGCATCCGCACGTTCACCGTGCGCAGCCTCGAGGAGAAGCGGCGGCAGCGGCAACAACAACAAAAGAGCAAGGGGACCGGCAACGGCACGCTGCTGACGGAGGAAGAAGACGCGGCGTTCCGGCAGTCGCTCCTGTTTCTGCGGATGACGATGCTGGACGCGTCGGTGACGTGGGAGATGGCGGATGCCCTGTCGAGCCTGTATGCGGCGCTGGGCCGGTGTGGCGGGGACCTGCTGCGGGTGCCGGCGCCGCAGGGGCGGCCGTACAGCACGGACGAGCTGCGGTACGAGCTGCGGATGCGGCCGTTTGCGCGGATCAGCCTGCCGGAGCTGCCGGCGTTTGCGACGTACCGCGACGAGTCGCAGCAGGCGGCCAGCAGCGTGCTGGAGGTGCTGCAGTTTGCCGAGAAGGCGCTGGGCGGCGCCAAGAAGGGCTGCGAGGCGATGGCGCACTTTTCGGAGGCGGAGGCGTTCTCGGCGCACTGCCACGGGCGGTGGCTGGCGCGCATGAAGGACACGCACAAGTCGGCCATCTTCATGGGCCTGGCGGTGGCGGCGCTGAAGCGGGAGGTGGAGCGGGCGGTCAAGGACGGCGGCGGCGCAGACAGCGCGGACAGCGCAGCGTGGCGGCTGCCGGTGACGGTGGAGGTGCCGAAGCCGGAGCAGCGGTACCACGAGTGGTGGGTGGTGCCCAAGATCACGGCAAGCAAGTGAAAGAGGGCTAGGGGCGTTCTGGAACTAGACATGTTGCATAGAAAAGGATAGAAGAAAGAGCCTTGTTGACATTCTGGGGCGTGCTAGAGAACAAAAGAGAAGCCGGGTGCGGCCGGGGGGCGGGGGGGGGGGGGAGGAAGTGGTATATACAGGGACGATGGCGGCTTTGGAGCCTGCTATTGAAACAAGGGGGGAGAGGTGAGGGAGTGAGGCATTGAGGAAGTGGTGTCGAGAGCCGTGTACGTGTGTGCTCTATGCCTTGACGGCCTTTGCGGCGACGCTGGACCGCAGACGCACGGTCTGGGCGTAGAGGACGTCCTTGAAGGCGAAGAGGAAGGCGGCGGTGAGCACGCTCTGGGTGACCTTGGTGCCGATGCCTGGGGGGTTAGCGGGGGACAGGGAGAGAGGGATAGGAAGAAGAGGACAAGACAGGAACCCACCCTTGTACAGGCCGGCGTAGCCCTCGTCGCGCACGATGCGGCGCAGGGCAGCGGTGGCGCCGCCCGGCTGGCGGTCCTTGCTGACGTGCATGCGGCTCTTGACGGTGATGTAGGGGTAGGTGATGGAGGTGGCAAAGAGCTTGCCGAGGGCGCCGAGCAGGAAGGCAATGCCGGGCGTGACGGGGCGGCGGCGCTGGACGAGGTTCTTGAGCTGCTCGAACAGGGTGTACTGCAGGATCGGGTTGATGACGAGCACGAGGGCGGGCACGACGCCGGCGAACAGCGCGGCCGGGCCCTCTTCGCGCAGGAGGGCGAGCAGGGTGCCGATGGTGGAGGGCGGCTTGGCGGCGGCGGCGGCGGCGGCGGCGGCCGTCGTCGTCTTGGTCTCGTCGCCGTCGGCGGCGGCAGCCGGGGCCGCGGCGCCGCGGCGCGTGGTCATGCGCGTGTTGACGACCCAGATGGGGTTCGTCAGGATGACGGTGGCGGAGCCGGCCAGGGCGCCGGCCAGCATGCTCTCGACGGTCGACAGCTGGCCGGCGGCGGCGGGGCGGCCGGCGGCGAGGGCCTTGGCGGCGGCGCGGCGCACAAACAGGGCGCGCGACCACTCGTACCAGTAGTAGTAGACAAAGTTGGTGATGCCGATGCCGAAGACGGCCGAGTCCAGGCCGGCGTACAGGCCGGCGACGCCCTCGCGCGCGACAATGTGCTGCACGGCCTTGACGAACGAGGCCGCCGGCAGCTTGGGCCGGTCCTCGGCAGTGGCGGTCGCCGCAGCGGCCTCCTCGGCGGCGGCGGCGCGCTTCGACTCGACCTGGGCACGCGTCGACAGCGTGATGAGCGGGTACGTCAGCACGGTCGACAGGATGCCGCCGCCGGCGCCGGCGATGGCGTGGGCAACATTGTCGTTGGCCGGCAGCGACGCGACCGGGGCGGCCGGGACGGTGACGGCAACGGGCTTGGAGGCAACGGGCGCCATGGGGGGAAGAAAATGAGGGTGACGAATAAAGAAAAAAATAAGAAAAATAGGGGGTAAAAAGACAATGATTTGGGGTAGATTCAACCAGACAACGATGGGACGGGAAAACAAAAACGAAAAAAAAAAAACCAACTTCCTATTGTTCTTTCTCTTTCACGGGCCTCGCTCCCTTGCTACACGTCGGCAATATGAAAGGCACGGCAGCAACAAAGACGGCAGACCGAATCGCGGCAGGGGGGGCGTCCCTAGGCGATCGCATGCATTTTGCGGAGAATGCTGGGGCCGCCTGTGTTGCACCAGTGTCTCTCCCCCGTACAAAACAGCTCCAAGGCCTAAAATTGACCTCGGCTTCCAGCGCGCTGCGGGTAAAGAGGGAGGGGAGAGAGGGATCTCCAAAAAATTACGGAGTAGTAGGGAAACAAGCTCGGCAGGCAGGCGCGCTGCTGGTGCCGGGAGTTTCACGTGCAAGAAGAGACACGGGGAGTGGGTCCTCCAAGGGCATTACGTATTTTCCTATTTTTTTTTTCTCGTCCTCACGTTCTGGCCTCAGGCATCGACGGATGCCTCGATCTGCTTTGCGTTCCGCACGCCGTCTGCATCATTCCCCCCCCCCTTCAGCTGGTGACGCAACTTTTCGCCTCCCTGGCTTCCGCACGGCGCCGTCGTATCTGCGGAAGCAGCAGCCGCAGCGCAGACGCCGTGGCGGCAACGGAGTGAACCGGCTCTCCAGTGGTCTGGCCCAAAACCGCCCGCCCTAGAGCAGGCCGGACCTGCTGATCTGCGGATGGTACGCGAGCGTCCCGGACTGCGCTCGCTGCAGATGACTTGTTTTGCGTACCTTGTGTGGCGACCGACGTAGCCAACGGTCTCTGGCGACGAATGTACCCGAATCGTACTCGTAGCGTACTCTGTCCTCTGCCGGAAGGCCTCCCGGTCTCGAAAACGAAAGTATCTTACAGGGGGTGGGGGGGTGAGGGAGGGAGGAACGGGGGAGGAGGGACAGAGACATGGACGAGAGGCGGTGAGGTCTGTTGCTGGGGCTCCTTTTTTTTTTCTTTCTTTCTCTTCCCACAAGAGAGCAAATAAAGTTTCGCCGGCACCATGTCCGCGACGCAAATGGAAAAAGGGCCCCTATTTTTCCGCAAAAAAAAACTGGATTCGGTTGCGCTGCGTCCCCTCTCGATCTTACGCGGAAAGAGGCTCCGGTCTCGTTTTTTCAGCGGGTCGGGCGTGCGGGCGTGCGGGTTGGCGGGCTGGCGGGCTGGCGGGCTGGCGGGCTGGCGGGCTGGGCAGCCTGCTGTTTCCGCAGCAGAGCGATCGACCGCCGCGCACCACCCTGGCGTCGTCGTGTGCACTGTTCAAACCGGCCCAGAAACCGGCCGACCGTCCGCCGCTCGCTGTCTCTCCTCCCTTGACGCGGCCCGCGCTGTGCTACATATTACACTACGGCCCAGCAAGTATTTTTTTTCGCAACCACGCCCCTACGTCGTGGCCCGGCAGGTGCAGCGAATGGTTCCTTCTCGAATTTGCGGGGTGCATGCAATCCACTCCACCCTCCCCGTGCGCTGCGCACGCCGTCCGTAAGATACATACTTGTACCGTGCACCTCCGTACGTGGCCATGCGCGGGCAAGAGCGAAGCGCAGCCGCACCGCTCCTGCACTCGCCAACCCACCAACCCGCCAAACCGCCAAACCCCCAGCTTCCAGCCCAGCCCACATCCATCCTTTCGCCGCGAGGAAAGAAGCTGAGCGGCCGGAGGAAGGAACCACCCCGTCCGTGAGGCCTCGCCACGCGTACCTGCATTCTCATCTCTCTTATAGCCCCCCCCCCCCCCCCCTTCCCATAGCAACCCTTTCCCCCTCCCCCCCTTCCCATACGACCCCCCCTGCTCCTGCCTGTTGTATCTCCCTCGTACCTTCCCGTCCCCTCCCCCCCCCCTCCCTACTACCTTTCATCCCTTTCGATCACCATTGCCCTCCCCGGCCGCCCTGGATCTGGTTGACGCCCAACCGGCCATCACCGCCCGCCCCCCCAAACTTCGGCCGAAACCAAAACAACAAACCCGCATCGCCACTCGCCGGCCGCAGAAAGTATCATCAGCTGCACGTTTACGTCGTGGACTTTCTTTTCATCGGCGTTTTTTTTCTTTTGCATTCGCCATCATCGCTTTCTCATTCGCCGTTGTCCTTTAATTATCTGTTCGCTGTCATTCGTTTCTTTTTTTACCGGCCATCGCTTTTATCTTTTCACCTTCGCCTTCGCCTTCGCCAGTCCTTTCTCTTCTCTTCGGCCTTGAAACCCGTCCACACATTTCTCACCGCTGAGAGAGAGAGAGACGAGGCTATGGCTGTCTTTACGCGCTACCCACCTACGACATAGCCACGGGAGTCTTGTCTGTTTTTTATTTTTTTTTGGTGACGACTCGCGTGCCCTCTTGCCACAGTTGCATTTTTTCCCCCATCTCAAACCGTGTCGTGCGTGTCGTGTCGCATCCCGTCGCGTCGCTTCTCACCGCATCGTATCGCTTTCGCACCGCTGTCTTTTCACACCACACATCACACCACACCGCATCGCACCTCACCAACCACCGCCAACGCTCCCCCGAGACGCCAATGGTGATCTCTCCGGCACCGCTTTCCACAGCTCGGTGCCAGCATTTTCCTTCTCGCCGGCCCTGTTGATCAGACCATCGGCGTCTGCAGCAGCAGCAGCAGCAGCAGCAGCAGCAGCCAAGCAGCCAAGCCGCCATCATGGACGCCATGGGCCGGCCCAACCTTGCTGGGGCCGGTCCGATCTCGGCATCCGGCCCCCGCCCGTTGGCCTCAGCTCTGCGTCCCACCCTCCCCGACCGCAAATCCGTCACGGTCGATAATCTCGACGATGCGTATATTCAGTTCATCCTGGCCTGCAATCCGGCCGTCTCGCCCTCCACAGACACCGCCGCCCTGCGCTCCGCCTTCCATGCCCCTCCGCGCAGCGGTGGTAAGAGCTTCAGTATCTCTGTTCTCTACAACCTCATCTGCCGTCTCGACGAGCGCGATATCAAGACATGGGGTGAGCTGGCGCTAAAACTCGGCGTCGAGCCGCCAGATCACAACAAGGGGCAAAGCTCCCAAAAGATCCAGCAGTATGCCGTCCGGCTCAAGGTATTTTCCACTTTCTCCTTCTTGGCATTGGATGAAAAAAAACCCCCTACTCACACCCACAGCGCTGGATGCACTCCATGCACGTCGATGCCTTTTTCGATTACCTTCTGGATCGTCCACACGTGTACTACCAGGAGATTCCTAGTGCCTCCATTTCCGTGGAGAGCCAGCTCCGCGATGGCGTTGCCGCCAAGGACGACATGGCCCTCCGTGCACTGCTCCCGGAAATCAAGCCACGCCGCGGCCGGCGCCGACCCGACGATGACTCCGACCAGGAACCGTCCGGCAGCTATCTGTCATTGCAAACCGACAATGTCAGCCCGACGTCTGGAGACGCCACGGCCGCCGCCTCCGTCAGCCACCTGTTCCCGACATCGCTGCCGCATCTGTCTCAGCCGTCGCTCACGCATCCCACCATGGCGGACGGCACGCAGGGCCCCGGGCCCCTGCTCACACCGCCATCTGGCCTTCCGGGATGGACCTCGACCTATCCCATGTCGGGCTATCCACAGCTCCCGACAACCCCGACCGGCTCGCGCATGCCGTTCTGGTCCGACGAGTCCGCAAGCCACCTGCCGACAACCACGGCCAGTGTGTCTCCGACAGGCCCGAGCCGGCGGTCGGGGCGTCGCCACGGCGCCAAGGCCGTTTCGTCGGCCTGGCGCAGCAGCGGCTCACGGGGCTCGGGAAAAGCGCGCGGCCGGCCGCCCATCAATCGCCGGGGCAGCAGCAACGCCGGCCAGCAGGGCGGCGGCAGCCTGGCGCAGCAACCATCTCCCACGGTGGAGCGCGCTGCGGCGGCTTTCGATGCGGCTATGCACCACACGCCCCTGCCGCTCCACATGAATCGCTATCCGTCCGGGTCGTCCGCTGCGCAGTCTTCCGTCACCGGGATGTCCATGTCTCTTTCTGCGGACGCCGCGGGCCAGCCGATGACAGCGCCCTATCACACTGCCCAGACTGGCCTTCTACCGCTCCACACCGCCACACACAAAAGTACTTCTTCCATGCTGTCGCCACACATGGCCAACGCGATGGATATGGCCCACAGCACCATGTCGGGAGCCAGCTCCGCTGTAGCGTCTGGCGCCCCTGGCGTGGCACATTCGCACCACCCCATGATGCCGCCATACGACCTGACGCCCATGACGCTCTTGCCTCCGTTCGGCATGAGTGCGCTGGATTCCATTGACATGGAGACGTCCAGCCCGACGGCGTCGGCGTCGGCGCCGACGGTGACCACGACGGACTCGATGCCCCAAAGCCTCGGGGTAGCCATGGCCGATGGCGGTGGGGGCGGGGGCTCGGAGTCGATCTCGGGGACGATCCCCATCCATACCGTGGGGGGCAGCGGTGCTGCCACGGAGGCCCATACGCAACCTGGTTGTGACAGCCATGCGCAAAACGAAGCACACAACACAGCGACAGCGTCCGTATCGGCTTCGGCGCCAGCGGAGTGGCGGTCGTTGACGCGGCCGACGTCGTTGGCGGGAACGAACATTGTGGAAGTCGAGGCGTACCTGATGAATGTCATGTTCTCGGGTACATGGTACGACGAGAACGACCAGCCCGACGTCCAGTGCTCTGTGCAGGAGGCCGCTGCCCTGTCGCAGGCCCTCCTCGACGACCTGATCAACAGCTCGCAGACCAAGGAGACCTTTCTTATCAACCTGGCTGCTCTTGCGGGAGGGAACGTGATCTTGTCGCCTTCACACACCAAGTTCAAGCGGGCAAAGAGGACGGAGGAGTACACGTACTACGACTGTAATTGGCGGTTGCGGTACGGGAACGTGGAGGGCATTTTTGACCTCCAGGAGAAGGTGCCGCACTCGCTGTGGCGGCCGATGTCGATCGAGACGCGGGCTGCGTTGGCGCGGTCGCTCGGGCTGGAAGCCGAGGCCGAGGGCAGCAAGGACGGCGGGGCGTCTGCGGAGGACCCGGCGATGACAGACGTCATGGATAAGGCGATGATTTCGAAAACACCGACGGCGCCGACTGCGGCCGCGTCGACGGCATCATCGACGTCGGCCAATCCGTTCTCGCCGCCAGGTTCGTACGGCGAGAGCAGTGCGGTGATGTCGGACGCCGCGCTGGCGGCGCTGTGGGATCAGAAGTACGTGGATCTGGTGCGGCTTGTGCACGAGAAGGACCAGGAGCTGATGCGGATTCGCACGGGGTTGTTGCAGAGCCTGCAGCGAGGCGAGGGCGCGGGGCCGGGCGCGGGGCCGGGCTCGGGGCCGGGATCCGGGCCGGGCTCCGGGCCGAGTTCGGGTTCTTTGAATTGATGTTTGGTGTTCATCGGTGTTGGTATTTTTCATTTTTGCGACGGAGTATGGGAAGGGAGGGGTGTGTTCTGGAGGGAAAAGAGACGGAAAAGACGGAAAAGACGGAAAAGACGAAAGTGCACCTGGCGTTGTTTGCTGGATCGGTTTTCCTGGGCTGGAACACGTTTGCATGGACGGACTGGGCATTGCTCTTTTTGGGATTGCATGGGCAGCAGCAGATACCCCTTTTTTGTTTTGGGTCCTGGCGTGTTTATATCCCTATACATTTGTTTAGGAGGCATTGGTTACTTGCAGGCAGGCAAAAAAGGAACCGGCGTTTTTTTTGCATTTCGATGGACGACTTCTCCTCTCAACAACGGAAACAGAATTCAAATTTCTCTTTCTCGTAGACAACTGCAGATGAAATCCCGTTTTCGCTTTTGCAATCCCCAGAACAAAATACAGACCCAATCCAAGTGCCAATGCAAGAACGCCGGCCGTCTCCCAAAGAACGCAAGACTCCAAAGACTCCAAAGACTTCCAAAACGCCCTCTCCCCCCCAAAAAACGCCCATATATATGAGACGTCCCCCGTCACCGCCGCCGCCGCCCCTCCGCCATCCGCTCGGCAAAGCTCACCACCCGCGGCGACGTGACGACGACCCGGGCCGAGCGCGGCGACCGCGGCGACCGCGACGAGAGCGGCGACACCGGCGACACGGGCGACCGCAGCAGGGCCTGGGGCGATACCGGCGACGTCGCCGCCGGGTCTGCATCTGCAACGCCGCCGCCGTCGTCGTCGTCTGCATCCTCCTCCTCCTCGTCGTCGTCCGTCGCGTCCTCCATCTTGGTGGCCACGGCCAGCCGGCTCCGCTGCCGGTGCTGTCCGCCGCCGCCGCCGCCGCCGCCGCTGCCATAGACATCCCGCAGGCGCCGCGCAAACGGCGTGGGCAGCGGGGCCGACGGGGTGGTCGTCATGGTGGTCGTGGTGGCACCCGCCGCCTTTGTCGCAACAGGCGCACTGCGGCTGCTGCTGGTGCCCGGCACGGGCGTGTGGCTGGGCCGGCGCCGCCACGGCTGCCACGGCAGCAGCGGCAGCTCGGCCGGGGGGAGTGACCGCTGCTGCTGCTGTTGTCGTCGTTGCTGAGAGGACCATGCGGCCGTCGCCTTCCGGGGCCGGTGCAGCGACCGCGGGGACGATGCGTCGTCGTCGTCGTCATCGTTGTCGTCGTCAGCAGCTGCGCCCGCGTCCGCCTCGTCGTCGTCGTAGCGTGCGCCCCGACCGCCGCCGCCACCACCGCCGTGCTCGTCAAACGCCGCCACCGGCCCCAGCCGCACCGACTCCGCCAGCCGCGCCGCCGTCCGCAGCTGCTGGCGCAGGCTCTGCTGGCGCTGTTGCTGCTGGCGCTGCTGCTCGTCGGCCCGCAGTGCTCCGGCGCGGCCCGCGCGGCCCGTCGACGCTGCCAGCGGCGCGTGGGCACGCTGCGGCGCCGGGGTCGTCGTCGCCGTGGCCGCTGCTGCCGTCGTCGACCGGTACAGCCGCCGCGGCTGTCCAGCCCCCCGCGCCGCCGGGGTCATCATCGTCGCCAGGCGGCCTCCGGGCGGGCCGGGGACACTGCTGCTGCCCGCGTACCGGCCGTCGTCGCCGCCCCGGTGGGAAAAGAGCCCGTGGGCCGCTGCCGCCGGAGCCATGGGCGTGGACAGTGCCGTGTGCGCGAGTCGTGGCCGCTTCGGCTGCGGCTGCTGCTGCTGCTGCTGCTGCTGCTGCTCCGGCCGGTTGCCGGCCACGCTGCTCCGCTGGCTGCCGGTGTACTCGGTGATGGGGTGCAGCAGCAGACTCGCTGCCGGCCGGCGCGCGGCGGAGTACCCCAGGGCCGGGTCGGTCGTGCGCAGGTACGAAGGGGTCGTCGTGGTCGTCGCCGCAGGCGGTGGGCGTGTGCTGCTCCCGCCGCCGCCGCCAATGGTGCGTCCCAGCGGCGGAGGCGACGGCGCCGGCGCCGGCCGCCACCGGCTGCCGGTGCTGCCGGTGCTGCTCTGGAGGAAGCTGCTGCTGCCGCGCGGCTCCAGGGCGACCAGCCGTCGCTGCGGCAGCCGTTGCCGAGAGCCCGAGGAGGCGCGCAGCAGCGACAGATCCGGGTCGTCGCCGCCGTCGCCGTCGCCGTCGCCGTCGCCGTCGTCACCCTCCCCGAACGCGCCGTCCGCCCACCGGTCGACCAGCTGCTGCTGCCACAGCCACAGCGCCCGCCGCCCCAGCCGCCGGTCGTTCTTGGCCAGCAGCGCCGCCGCCGTGTGCGCCCGCGCCCGCGCCTGCACCGCCTGCAGCTCCCAGTCGTCCCAGCGGCCGGCCAGCTGCACGGCCGCGTCGTGCTCGGCCGCTGCCGCCGCCCACTCGCCCGCCGCCGCCGTGTGCAGCCGCCACGTGCTGAGGTACACCTCGGCGTCCGCCTCGGCCGCCACCGCCTGCCGGAACAGCTGGTCGTTGGTCGCGCCGATCCACCGGTTGAGCGCGGCCACGACCGCCGCCGCCGCGTGCTGGCCCTGCAGCTGCGCCGCCACCTGTGCGTGCCCGTCTCTTCCTCCCCCCTCGCCGGCACCCGCGCCCGCGCCCGTGTGCGTCTGCAGCGCCGCCCGCCACGCGCCCACGCACGCCGTCGCCGTCTGCCGCTTGACCTGCCGCCGCAGCTGGTGGTACGTCCGCCGCAGCCGCTGCTCGCGCACCGCCCGCGCGTGCGCCGCCCACCCGTCCAGCGCGTCCGCCACGCCCACGTAGTACGCCCCGCGCCGCGCCAGCACCGCCATCGCCGCGTGCCGCGCCACGCCGTCCGCCAGCGCCTGCAGCCCGGCCGCGGCGCGCCCGCAGAACGCCCAGTCGTCCGCCGTCTGCGCCTGCGCCGCCAGCGCCGCCTGCTGCGCGCGCACCGCCGGCACCACCATGCCGGCCACGAGCCGCTGCCGGTCGAGCCGCTCGGCCGTCTGCTGCTGGCCGCCCGCCCGCCGCTGCGCGTGCGCGCCCTGCAGCTGCGCACACGCCGCGCGCGCCAGCCGGTCGTCGCGGCTGCGCGCCAGCGCCGCAAAGCGCGCCGCGCCCTGCCAGAAGCGCACGCAGGCCGTCTTCTCCCGCTGCGCGGCCGCCGCCTCGAGCCGCGCCAGCCGCCACACGCGCCACCAGTGCATCGCCGGCGTGCGCACTGCGTCGCGCGCCGCCCGCGCGCCCTGCCGCCGCAGCTCGGCCGCGCCCGCGCGCCACCGCGCCACGGCCGCCGCCTTCTGCTCGGCCGCCCGCGCCGCCAGGAACGCGCGCAGCCGCGTCTCGTAGAAGACGGCCTGTGTCCACGCCTGCAGCGCCACGCGGTAGTGCGTCTCGCAGTTGGACTCGTCGATCCGCAGCCGGTACACCCGGTGCGTCTGCAGCCGCTCGTCCCACGCCGCCACCGCCTGCTGCCGCAGCGCCTGCGTGTCGCGCCGCGCCGCGTCCGCCACACACGCACCCGCCGCCGCCGTGCGCGCCCGCCACCGCCGCACGGCCGCCACCTTGGGCTGCTGCGCCCGCAGCGCCTCTGCCGTGCGCGCCTGGCGCGTCCGGTGCCAATGGAAGAGCGCCTCGATCGCCAGCGACCGCCGGTACAGCGGCCCGGCCACAAGCACGTCCTCGTCGCGCGCGTGCTGCAGCGCCGCCGCCCACCGCCGCACCGCCCAGCGCTTCGCCACCCCGTCCACGCGGCCGTCGCCGCCGCCGTCGCCATCCGCCGCCGCGCAGTCGCGCCACGCGTCAAACACCTTGCGCCGCAGCAGGTGCCGCCGCGCCACGCCCGTCCGCTCCGCCTCCGCCTGCGCCGCCGCCTGCCACTGCACCAGCGCAAGCGACTTGAGCCGGATCGCGTCCACCTGCGCCGCCCACCGCAGCATCTGCCGCCGCTCCTCGTCTTTCTGGCGTGCTAGGGCTGTCGCCTCGTCAGTCGCGTCGCTGTCGGTCACCTCCACGTTGTCGGCATTCTCCGGGTTGGCTTCGTCGTTGGCGTCAACGTCCTCAACTGGCATCTCCATCTCGGCGCCGTCCTCGACGGCCTCCTCCGCAGGCACCCCCCCCGTCGTCTCGTGCAGATGCGTCCCCGCGCGGTCGCTCCACTCCAGGAGCGCCTCGGACGCCACCCACTCGCGGTCCATCTGCGCCGCGTAGCGCGCCTGCGCCTCGCAAGCCGCCGCCTGCTGGCGCCAGCCGACGAGGGCGCGTCCGCGCAGAAAGGCAAAGCGCCAGAAGAACGTGTCGGCCACCTTGGCCATGATGGCCGGGTCGACCTTGGGCAGCGGGCCGCCCAGCTCGAGCTCCTCCTGCACGGTCGTGTCGCTGGCGCCGTAGAACGCGGCCGCGGCCGCGGCCGACACGGGCGAGACGCGCGACCGCAGCGACGACGACGACAGCGGGCCGGTCGACGAGTGCGCCGTGGGAGCCGAGGCCGACAGCAGCGACGGCGCCTTATGCAGCCGCTGGTGTTGTTGTGGCAGAGAGTTTAGAGGGCGCGACCGGAGCGCGAGAGCAGGATGATGTGCATGGTGGGGAGGGCTGATGTCGTCGTCGGGGTCGTCGTGGTTCTGCTGTCGCGCGGGTGGCCGCAGCAGGTGCAGCGAACGGGTGTACTCGTCGAGGCTGTCGTTGTGGGCGTCGTAGTCGTGGTCCTCGTGGTAGGGCCCGTCGTCGTCGCCCTCCAGCTCCAGGTCCTCCCCGTCCTCGTGGTCGTACTCGTGCTCGCTCGATCCGGCCATCTCCTGGTCCTCCTCCTCTTCCGGGGCCGGATGAAACGACGGAATCGCAGAGAGCCATGGGTCGATGGATGCAGGCGCGTGCTGTGCGTGCGGCCGTGGCTCTTCGCACGCCTGGTCCTGGCCAGGCGCCTCGTGGCGGCGTGGGGGTGGCGCCACCGAGTCGGATCGCCGCCGGCGGTGCTGGGGCGGTGGTCGCCGCTGCTGTGGCTGGCGAGGCAGCAGCACCTCGCCGGTCTCGCCGATGTCCCCGCCGCTGCCCTCGCTGTGCCGAGCGCCCATGTCGGCCGTGTCGTCGTCCCCGTGGCCATCGAGGGCGCCGAGGTGCCCGTGGTCGGGGCGGTGCGCGTCCGCGGTCGCGACAAACTGCGCATTGCTGTCCGAGTTGCGGCGGCGGCGGCCGGTTACCCGCGCGGCGACGGGGAACGCGCCCGCATGGGCCGAGTAGGCCGACGCGGCACCGCCCGTCGAGAGCGCCGCAGAGGAGGGTGCCGCAGAGCGCACGGAGCGCGGCGGCGCGACGCGGGGCGAGGGCGGCGACGCGTTCAGGTAGCTCAGGCGGCGGCGGCGGTGCTGGTGGTGGATGTTGTCTGGCAGCGAGACGTCGTCGTGGTCGTCGTGGTCGACCTGTCCCTCCTGCTCGGCATAGTCGTCGTGGCCGTTCTGGCTGCTGTCGGGAACAAACTCCAGCTCGATGCCCATGCGGGCCAGCACGGTGCGGAAGCGCTCGCGCAGATCATCGGTCGTGCGCATGCCGCCAATGAGAAAGATGATGCGGCTGAGCTTGTCCTCCGTGCTGGGGTCCAGGCCGTAGAGGGGGAAGATCTGGTCGGCGGCGTGGAAGAGCGCATTGGTCGGGAGGCGGTCGCGGCGGGGGAGCGTGGGCAAGATGTCTTCGCCTTTGCAGACGATCTCGTAGAGGAGTTCGATGTCTGGTTGTTAGCGGGGGGGGGTGCAGACGAGAGCAAGACGAACACACCCTTGTTGGAGTAGTAGGCGGCGTCCTTCCCCGGCGGAAGGGGTGCTGGGAGGGATGGGCCATCGCGCAAGGACGGCTGGGCTTGGGACGGCATGGAAGCAGCAGCGCCAATGAGGCATGATAGGGGGGGTGAGGAGAAAGGGGGGGGTGGCTGAGAGGAGAGAGAAGAGAGGAAGAAGAAGCTGAGAAGCAAAAAAAGCAAAAAAAGAGTTGTGCCGCAGCAAAGCGACGAGAGACCTGGACAACCGAAAAAAAAGGCCAAGCAGCCTCCCAAGAAGCAAACAGACTCGTCTGACAGCCCAAACTCCGGTGTCGTGGCTGCAGGAGGCGCGGCGTTGAGGGGGAGACGGAACGTCGTCGCGATGGCCGTCCTCGTCGCGATGTCGTTGCAGAAAGCACGAACAAGGACGCGTTAAGAGGCCTTAGTTAGGGGCGGCGCGTTGTTGGTTCGGGGGAAAAGCGGGGCTGCTGTTGGGGGCCCGTGCGTTTCCTCTCAGCGCCTTCAGCGCTTTCAGCGCTTCCAGTGCTTTTTCCAGCGGGTTTTAGCGGTTCAGCTCTTTTTTTTTGCACAGCAACGTCGACGTTGGACCCCCCCCCCCCCCCGCGCGACAGCATGCCGGCTCGCACTCGCCCGATCCAGCGCGTTGCGGAAGCGGCGGCGCAGTGCACTGCAGAGGTAGGTGGAGCGGTGTTCATCCAGAGAAGATGGCGGTGGTGGACACATGCTGACGGCCAGGCGACGGTCTACGGACAGTGCATTGTGGCCGACTACAACTCGGTCTACAAGGACAAGTGCGCGGCCGAGTTCCTCAAGCTGAAGAACTGCTATCTGGTGAGTTGGGGGAGACGGGCGAGAAGGGGTACGAGGGCACGGCTGACTTGGGTTCTGCCAGGCGGCCATGAAGAAGGCCAAGTGAACGAGCAGCGACGGACACAACAACCGGCAGGACAGGCAGGACAGGCAGGAAAAGAGACTGCTCCCAAGACGGCCGAACAGCGCCACTGCCGACTAAGCCGCCCGTGCGATCATCGTCCCGCGGCAGCAGTGACGTCGGCGCAAAGCACCGACGGTCGAGAACGGGCGGTGCGCAGATCTGGCAGTCTAGCTGACGGGCCACGCAAAAGGCGCCATTCTCGAAACGAACAGACAACACTCGGAGAATAGAGCACATTCCATCGAACAGAACAGAGAGACCTTGAAAGGCCGTTGCGGTCGTAGTCGTTGAATCCTTGTAGGCGATATGCACGTACGCGAGTCCGCGATTCCAGACCCCCGCTCCGGCACAGGGGGCCCAAACAGCCAACGTAAACAATGGTCCTCCTTCGCTGCCCAGCGACACTGCACCCCGGCGGCGGCACGACACGGCAAGCTCAGCGACTCTCCTGCACACACGCCCAGTATTTCTAGTTGACCGACATTTACGTGTGTCGTCGGAGTGAGCGTCGCCCTCGTCTCCTTCGATTCGAACCGTTCTCGCCCCCCCCTACAGATATCCTGACATGTCCTTCTTCTTTAACCGAGGCCGGCCTCGTACGAATGCGGCGGAGCTCGCCCGCCAGACGCACGACCTGCTCGCGCGCGTGGTCGACGCCAAGGGCAACGCAGGGCCCAACGCCATTGTAAGGAGCTCCGCGGACCTGGGTCCTGCACAAGCACCGGCTGACCTGCCAGATTGACGAGTCGCTCCCCAAGTACTTGAGCCAGATCAAGGGTGTCTTGCAAGGCACACCAGGTGCGTCGTCGTCCCACCCCTTGCCACCCAACCCGTTTTATTGTTTATTGACCCCCCCCCCCCCCCCCCCCCCGCAGAAGCCGAATCGTCGCCCGAGCAGGTCTACCAGCTGGTGCACAGCCTTGTGGACGAGCAGGTCCTGCGCTTGCTGCCCGGTGCTCTGCGGCTGCTCCCGTTCGAGTCGCGCAAGGATGCCCAGGTGATCTTTTCGTTTGTGTTCCGGTACCGGCCACCCGGCAACGACCAGGCGCAGCAGTCGTACCAGCAGCAGCAGCAGCAGCAGCACCAACCCCGTTTACCACCACATCAGCAGCAGCAGCAGCAGCAGCAGGCGACGCCGCTGGCGGTGGACTTTGTGACGAACCACGCGCCGTCGATCTTGATCAGCCTGTGCCACGGGTACGACTACAAGGAGAGCGCGACGACGGCCGGGGCGATTCTGCGGGAGGTGCTGAAGCACGAGGCGGCGGCGGCGGTGGTGCTGTACGACGACGGCGAGGACGACGCGGGCAGCGGGGGCAGCGCGGGCGGGGTGGCGCGGATTGCGTGGAACCGGGAGCAGAGCGGGCGGGGCATCTTCTGGCAGCTGTTCCGGTGGATCGACACGAGCTCGTTCGAGGTGGCGGCGGACGCGTTCAGCACGTTCCGCGAGCTGCTGACGCGGCACAAGGAGCTGGTGGCGCGGTACCTGGGGCTGAACTTTGAGCGGTTCTTTGCGCGGTACAACGCGACGCTGGTGCAGTCGCCGAGCTACGTGACGAAGCGGCAGTCGATCAAGCTGCTGGGCGAGCTGCTGCTGGACCGGGCCAACTACGGCGTGATGACGCGCTACGTCGACTCGGGCGAGCACCTCAAGATCTGCATGAACCTGCTGCGCGACGAGCGCAAGATGGTGCAGTACGAGGGCTTCCACGTGTTCAAGGTGTTTGTGGCGAACCCGAACAAGTCGGTGGCGGTGCAGAAGATTCTGATTATGAACCGCGACAAGCTGCTCGGCTTCCTCGCGCACTTTCTCGAGGAGCGCACCGAGGACGAGCAGTTTATCGACGAGCGCGAGTTTCTCATCAAGCAGATCCGCGCGCTGCCGCCGAAGCCGGTGCCGCCGCCGCAGCGGTAGGGGGGGGGGGGGGTGTCCGAAGGAGAGTTGATGGTCTTTTTGTCTTTTGTGTAGGTTTCTGCATAGTTTGGCGTTTAGGGTGAATAGCATTCTCGCATGTGTCCTGCTGTCATGCTTCGTCACGTGGTAGAGGCACCATGGCCGGATAGACGTCGGTCCGGCGCACCAGCGGCATGCGCTCGCGCACGCGTGCCCAGGCGTCCAGGTCGATGTCGACGAGCCCGAGCTGGCCGGCGGCGCCCGGCTCGGGCTCGCCGAACGCGGCCCCGGCGGCCTGCTCGGCCGCCGCGTCGGCGCCGCCCACGACGCCGCCGAGGCGGCACACGACGGCGCCCCAGGGGTCGATGGCCAGGCTGTGGCCGTAGCTGACGCGGCGGGCGTTGTGGCGGCCGACCTGGGCGGCGGCCACGACCCAGCACTGGCTCTCGATGGCGCGCGCGCGCAGCAGCACCTCCCAGTGGGCGCGGCCGGTCGGCACCGTGAAGGCGGACGGGTAGACGAGCAGGTGGGCGGGCGCCGTGCCGGGCCAGCCGCCGGCCAGCGCCAGCGACGGCTCCGGGAACCGCATGTCGAAGCACGTCAGGCTGCCGAGGCGGCCGACGGGCGTGGCAAACGGCGGCACGAGCGCCGTGCCGGCCTGCGTCTGCGCGCTCTCGCGCAGCCCGGCGGCCGCGTAGTCAAACAGGTGCAGCTTGTCGTAGGCGGTGGCAGCGGCGTCGAGGCGGCCGGCGGCGTCGATGTAGATGGTGCGGTTGAGCAGCTTGGTCGTCTGCGGCGCCTCTTCTGCCGTGCCGCCCGCCGCCGCCGCTGCCGCCGCCGCCGCCGCCACCACCGTCGGCAGCACCGGGTTGCTCCCTGCTGCCGCCGCCTGCACGGCCACCGGCACGTGGATGCCGACGTGCACGGCGACGGCGTGCTGGCGCGCGGCCGCCTGCAGCCCGCGCACAAACGGCGACGCGTCCATGGGCTGGGCCAGCGCCAGCGCCTGCTCGGGCGACGCCGCAATGTAGTCGGCCGCCTCGGGCAGGAACAGGATCTGGGCGCCGGCGGCGGCGGCCTGGCGCAGCAGCGCGAGGCACTGCTCGAGGTTGTGGGCGACGGACGCCGTGGAGCAGATCTGGCCGATGGCCTGGGGGGTCAGAACGGTTGTTTGGGCAGGAGACGCATCAGGGAATACATACAGCAAGCGCCATTGTGGTGTGGTGGGATGGTGGTGGGATGTTGGCGGATGATGCAATGGGCGAAATCGGAGATAAAGAAACCAAAGTCGCGATGCTTCGCTTACAAACGGAATTGGACAAATAACCATTACAAAAGCTCTAGATAGAAAAGAAGAAAAATCAATACCGACGCCGCAATGCTTCTCTTTTTGAAATCCCCGTCCGATAAAACAGAAAGAAGCAGCAAAAGCCAAACCATAGATCCGTGCTGCGTCACAGCCGTTGCCATCACTGCACCACCAGATCGCCAGATCGCCAGATCACCAGCCGGCACCAGATCACCAGAGCACCAGCCAGCACCCGATCACCAGCCAGCACCAAATCACCCCCCTCGCGGCGGCCGCTCCGCCGCCATCCCGTCCAGCTTCGTGTACGCACTCTGCAGGGCCGCCGTCTCCCGCCCGTCCGCCTCCAGCACCACCACCAGGTCGCGCAGCTGGATGTCCTTGCCCTTGATCCCGTCCTCGCGCCACGCGCCCCATTTCGTCCGCCCGTCGCCCGTCAGCATCCCCGAGCCACCGCTGCCGTTGCGCCGCCCGCCCCCGCCAGATGCTGAACCACCGCCGCCGCCGCCACTGCCGCCACCACCACCACCACCACCACCACCCCCAGATGCACCCCCAGATGCATCCCCAGATGCACCACCGCCCCCGGCACTGCTGCCGCTGCCGCTGCCCCGGCCGCCGCCCATGCTCCGCCGCGGCGCTGCCGACCCGCCCGACAGCCACGAGTACTGCTTCTTGCGCCCGCCCAGAAACGCCATGCTCGTCTGGTTCGCGCTCAGCGTCTCGTTCTGCTCCGCCATCTTGGCCGCCACGCTCTTCTTCAGCTCCTTCTTCGTCGGCGGCTTGGCCACGTCGCCCCCGTCGCCCGCGCCGCCGCCGCCGCCGCCACCACCACCACCACCGCCGCCGCCGCCGCCGCCCGCCGAGCCAGAGCCCGCACCGCCCGGTGCCGGACTGCCGCCTGCGCCCGTCGGCGTGCCCAGGTCGCCCGCCTTCTTGGCCTCGCGCTTCTGCCGCTTCAGCAGCCGCTGCTCCTCCAGCGTGCGCTCCGTCCGCCCGGCCACCCGCAGGCTCTGCACCAGCGTGTTGTTCGCCGCAATCTTCTTGGCCACCTCGTCCGGTGTCGATGTCGCTGCCGGTGCTGCCTCGCTCGGTTCTCGGCTCCCTGTACAGTGTCAGTTCTCTGGTCTGGTTCTTGAGTAGAAACCCCGGGAGCAAGTACGCACGCTTCAACGACGTGGTGCCGTGGTCGGCCCGCCCGTCTTCACTGCTGGCCGGTGGCAGCGGCGACGCCGCATCCAGCCACTCCTCGGGAACGACCCCGTGCGACGTCGTCTGCCGCGTCACCGCCACCTTGTTGGCGTCCTCCAGCAGCTCCCGCAGCCGGTGCTTCGTCGCCAGCGAGAGCAGCGCCAGCTGGTCCGCCAGGAACGTGTCCTCCGGCAGAAAGTACCCCGTCGTCGACACCAGCGCCACGCCGTCCGGGCCCGTCTTCGTCGTCACCGTCAGCTGCGGCTTGGGAAACTCCGTGTCCGGCCGCATGCGGAACGACGACGTCGACGCCGTCGCCGACGGCTTCGGGTCCAGCAGGATCCCCACCCCGTGCTCCTTGGCAATCTTCTCCGCCCGCATGTGCAGCGCCCCAAACTCCAGGAACCGGTTGTGCAGCGCATTGCCGCGCATCCGCGCCAGGTTCTGCGCCGACTCCGCCCACTGCCGCTTGGCCTCCTCCACCATCGCCCGCTTCTGGTCCACCTCGCCCAGCAGCTCCGGCGGCTGGTTCGCCGACAGCGCCCCGTAGAACGAGTCCCGTCCGCCCGCTGCGTTGGCCGGGAACCCCGTCCGTGCCTCTGGCCGGAACGTTCCCGCAAAGTAGTCCGCCTGGAACTGCTCTTCTTGCCGCAGGTCAATGCCCGTGCCTGCCAGCGAGTCGTCCACATCGTACTGGTATTCCTTGGTCGTTGTCGGCTTCGACGGCGGCCCCATGACCGAGCCGCCGCACACCGGCGTCGGCATCCCTGTTGACGCAATGGGCACAAAGACGTTCGGCGCCTGGGGCCCTGCCATCATGGCCGGCGTAGGCACGATCTGCGGTGTCATGGGTCCCCCTGGTGAAGGCGTTTGCATGGCCGGTGATTGCATGGCCTGGTTCGGAACGTTGGGGCGCGGCTGCAGCTTCGGTGTCGGCATGCCGTTGTAGCCGTTGCCTGCGCCGTTTGGACGCGCACCGTTGCTCGGGTGGATTCCCGAGGGCGCCATAATCGGGGACGGCGATGCCGAAGGGGGGACTGGCGACGGCATCGGGAAGGGGGATGCCACGGCTGGTGATTGGGATGGAGGAGGTGGTGAGGTAATCGAGTTGGGCGTGCCCGGCGTGCCTGGACTGCCGGTGCCGTTGATGCTGTTGTTGCGCGCAAAGGAGGAGTATGTCGCGTTTCCTGGCTGCGCGAGGCCCTGGGCTGACGGCGCGGGCGACAAACGCGGTTTCTTCGATGGAGGCTGGTTCGAAAAGGAGGCTGCGTGGCCAACGGGCGAGGGACTCATCTGCCCTGCGGGTGAGAAGTTCCTCGGTGGCGCCTGGGGTTGTGGCTGCGACATTTCGAGAGCGGAGAATAGGCGAGCAAAAGGAATGGAACAAGGAAAAGAAAAAGAGGCGTAGAGGGCGTCGTCTGCGAGTCGTTGGCTGTCTTTGAGCTGGTCGTCAGGGGCGGCGCCTCAACACGGTTCCGTCAAGACAAACGAGGCCGCGACTCTTTTCTTCTGCGCGCAGTCAGGTCAGGCAGGCCTGTCGAGCCTCCCGAGCCTGCCGGAGTCGGCCACCAGAGCAATGCGTCCGCGCTGCAACACGCATGCAGCTCTGTCGAGGGAGTAGGGGTTCAGAAGCTCGAAAAAAAGTCGCCGAACGCGCACGAGCGCCTTTGCCGACGCGGCCGATGCGCGCTGCCAACAAGGCAAAATAAAATAAAAATGTCGTTCCGCGTTGATAAAGCGACGCGTCAGGATGCCGCGCGTCGAGAGGGCGATGCGCAGTGCCGGTGTGCTTGTCGTGGGCGGATGGGAGGGGGTTCGCAGAGAGGCAAACACACAAAATCCACCGGGGGCGCGCAGAGACACGCCAGCCAATTCACGGTCACGTGCAATGGATCCACTTTTGTGGCGGCACGGGAGAAACCTTTGTACCGCGTCTCGTCCTTGCGAGGGAGCAGCTAAAGCTATTAATCCCCAACCAACGCAGCGACGCAACGGGCATGGCCGACAGCGACGACGACCACCACCACCACGCCGACAACTGACCGACACGAGCACCCGGCGCGGCGAACCGCGCAGGCAACACGTGTCTTTTATGCTTCTGGCGCGCGGGACGACTGCGTGAGCCTTTGCGCTCGGATCCAAGGTCGTCGCCCTCGGCCGTTCTGGTCTTGCTCCCCAGCTTCCTCCCCTCCCGTCTGCTGTCGCCATGGCGTCCAAGCGAAAGGCTGCCGCGATGGGGGCGCAGCCGGACGAGCCCGTGGACCCGGCGGACGAGCTCATGTTTCTCTGTCTGGGCGGTGGCAACGAGGTTGGCCGGTCCTGCCACATCATCCAATACAAGGGCAAGACAGTCATGGTAGGTGTTTCTCGGCGGACGGGACCGGCTGGTTGATTCTATTCTGACTTTTTTGTGTAGCTGGATGCCGGCCAACATCCCGCATACGACGGCCTTGCCTCGCTTCCGTTCTTCGACGACTTTGACCTGAGTACCGTCGACGTTCTCCTCATCAGCCAGTAAGTTTTTTTTCCCCTTTGTTTTTCCCCTTGTCGCTTGGTTTGGTTTGCCGGCTTGGTATCGTCTGTGCATGGAACGCCTCGTGGGATTGCCCTTCTGCCCTGCTTGGGGAAACAGCGTATGCAGTTTTCAATACAACTCGTTTCCGCTCCAGCAGCGCGCAGCCCGTGTCGATGCCTGGAGACTTGTATCTTCTAGCACACAGCCGCAGATGCAAATGCTGACGTCTCTCAAGCTTCCACATCGACCATGCCGCATCCCTGCCCTACGTGCTCGCAAAAACCAACTTCCGCGGCCGCGTCTTCATGACACACCCGACCAAGGCCATCTACAAATGGCTTATCCAGGACAGCGTCCGCGTCGGCAACACGTCGTCCAACCCAACCACCCAGCTGGTCTACACCGAACAGGACCATCTCAGCACCTTCCGCCAGATCGAGGCCATTGACTACCACACCACACACACCGTCTCGTCGATCCGCATCACGCCCTACCCCGCCGGCCACGTCTTGGGCGCAGCCATGTTCCTCGTTGAGATTGCCGGTCTCAAGATCTTCTTCACCGGCGACTACTCGCGCGAGCTGGATCGGCATCTGGTTTCGGCAGAGGTCCCCAAGGGCGTCAAGATCGACGTGCTCATCACCGAGTCCACCTATGGCATTGCGTCGCACGTGCCGCGCCTCGAGCGCGAGCAGGCCCTGATGAAGTCCATCACCGGCATCTTGAACCGCGGCGGCCGCGTGCTGATGCCCGTGTTTGCGCTAGGCCGTGCCCAGGAACTGCTCCTGATCCTCGACGAGTACTGGAGCAAGCACAAAGATTTCCAAAAATATCCCATCTACTACGCGAGCAACCTTGCCAAGAAGTGCATGGTGGTCTACCAGACCTACACGGGCGCCATGAACGACAACATCAAGCGCCTGTACGCAGAGCGCACCCGGGAAGCCGAGGCGTCCGGCAACAGCGCCGGCGCGGGCGGGCCGTGGGACTTCCGCTTCATCCGGTCCCTGAAGAACCTGGACCGCTTTGAGGACGTGGGCGGCTGCGTGATGCTGGCCAGCCCCGGCATGCTGCAGAACGGCGTCAGCCGCGAGCTGCTGGAGCGGTGGGCGCCAAGCGACAAGAACGGCGTGATCATCACCGGCTACAGCGTCGAGGGCACCATGGCGAAGCAGATCATGCAGGAGCCGGAGCAGATCCAGGCGGTCATGTCGCGCAGCATGGCCGGCGGTGGGCGCCGGGGGCCGGGGGGCAGCTCGGAGAAGGTGCTGATCCCACGGCGGTGCAGCGTGCAGGAGTATTCCTTTGCCGCGCACGTGGACGGCACCGAGAACCGCGAGTTTATCGAGGAGGTCAACGCGCCAGTTGTTGTAAGTGCGAGGGGGGTGTCTGATTTTTGCGTCTGTTCCGCAAGCCCATCTAACAAATTAGATCCTCGTGCACGGCGAGCAGCACAACATGATGCGGCTCAAGTCGAAGCTGCTCTCGCTCAATGCTGGCAAGGCAGACAAGGACAAGATGAAGGTGTACAGCCCGCGCAACTGCGAAGAGCTGCGCATCCCGTTCAAGCAGGACAAGATCGCCAAGGTGGTGGGCAAGCTGGCGTCGATGACGCCCCTGGCCCAGCCGGGCCAGAACAAGCCCGACCAGCAGGTCTCGACGCCGTCCATCCTCTCGGGTGTGCTGGTGCAAAATGACTTTAAGCTGTCGTTGATGGCGCCGGAAGACCTGCAGGAGTATGCCGGCTTGACGACGACGACGATTGTCTGCCGGCAGCGGCTGACGCTGAGTGCTGCGGGGATCGACCTGATCCGGTGGGCACTGGAGGGGACGTTTGGCACGATTGAGGAGCTGCCGGAGATGCACAAGAAGAAGCACCGCAAGTTAAAGGAGGGCGCAGCGAAGAACGGCGGCGGCGAAGCAGCCGACAGCAAAAACGGTGCGACAGATGACGAGGAGATGAAGGATGGCGGAGCGGATGCCGCAGAAGACAGCAAGGCGGAGGCCGACGGGGACGAGGCGGAAGGTGACGACGACGACGCCGACGACGATGACGACGAGGACGACGAGGAAGAGGCCGACGAGGAGATCAACAACCTCGTGGCGGCCTATCTGGTCATGGGCTGCGTGTCTGTGCGGTACTACTCCAGCGGCGAGATCGAGCTCGAGTGGGAGGGCAATCTGCTCAACGACGGCATTGCGGACGCGGTGATGGCGGTGCTGTTCTCGGTCGAGAGCAGCCCAGCGGCGGTCAAGCAGTCGGGGAAGCACAGCCACGGCCACGACCACGGCCACGACCACGGCCACCACACGAACCTGCCGGTGCGCAATCTACACGCGCACATCACGCCAGAGGAGCAGTTCAGCCGGCTGTGCATGTTCCTGGAGGCGCAGTTTGGCGCCGACAACGTGTCGCCGATTGCGGAGCCGCGGCGGCGGGAGGGAGAGAGCGACGAGGGCAACAGCGACGGAGCCAGCGACGCCAGCCCGACGGACGACGGCGCGAACGGCACAGTCCAGGACGCGTGGCAGCACCGCGAGCTGGCGCGGCTGCACGCGGCCGGCATCCCGGTGCCGGGCGTGCTGGTGCGCGTGGACAAGATGGAGGCCAAGGTGTGGCTGGATGACCTGGCGATCGAGTGCGGCCACCGCGTGTTTGCGGACCGCGTGCGGGCGGTGGTCGAGCGCGCCGTCGAGGTGACTGCGCCGCTGTGGCGGTAGGGCCGGTCTGGCCAGATTATCTATGTTGCCTATTTTTTTTTTTTTTTTTTTTTTTTTTTTTTTTTGTTTTTTTTTTTTTGGTGCGGGTTTAACGGATACCCGACACGAAAAAAAGGCACGTTAGGGGGGATGCAAAAAAGGAGGGG